>CM035441.1:549054-1149054 GCA_020310875.1 Ceratopteris richardii | reverse complement strand
GCCAAAGGTATATACCAGTTTCTGTTCGCCAGTTTAAGCGTCTCGAAGTTTGCTACAGGTCTAGTAGAACTCGTCTGGGCAGTTCCGTTCAACTTTTTGAGATACAGTCAATTTTCTGCATCAAGGTATTTTAGTCACCGGCCATGGCTGAAAGCAGTGATGTATTCCGTATGTTGGCTGTTGAGGATAAGTTGGATGGTACCAACTACCCATTATGGGCTTATATGATGCGACATGTACTGGTTGCAAAAGGACTGTGGAACATTGTGCAGGGTGTTGAAAGACATCCTGTTACACCTGCGACTACAGGTACTACAAATACAGGTGCTGGAGGTACTAGAGCTGATGAAGATGGTGTCGAAGATGATATTCCGCAGATTCCTGTTCGTGCTGCTGTTTCTGTTGCACCTACTGCAGAGCAGATTCGTTGGGATGGCAGAGATGCCCAGGCACATGCATTGATAGCTTTGTCTGTCAAACGTGCCATTATTCCTCACATTCGCTCTTGCAGAACAGCAAAGGATGCTTGGGATACACTTACCACTTTGTACCAGGCTAGGAATGAGGCTCGTGTTGCTTACCTCCGAAAACAGTTGGAGAGTGAGCACATGAATGAAGGTGATTCTATGGACAGTTTTCTTACAAAGATCAAAGACCTGAAGGAACAATTGATTTCTGCTGATGAGGTTATACTAGATAGCTCACTTGTGCAGATCGTTCTGAATGGTCTTCCTGATTTATATCAGAGTTTTGCCTCTACTCTTCGGTTGATGATGAAAGGCAATCCGAATGCCTTGTCATTTGAAGAATTAGTCTCTGTTCTGTTGCAGGAAGATCAGTCCAGGCAGAACAGGTCCATTATGCGTGTTGCAGATCAAGCTTTCCTGGCTAGTCAAAAGGGCAAAGGAAAATGGAGCTCTTCTACTAGTAAGCAAAAATATGCAAATGCTGCACAATCGAAGAACCAGGATAAAGATGAAAACAAATCAGAAAAGCAGAAATTGTTCTGCAAGTACTGTAAAGGAAATGATCATATTATAAAGAACTGTCCAAAACTGGCTGCTAAAGAGGCAAAGAAGAAAGAGGCTGGAATGGTTGTTGCAGAGGCCTCTACACCAAAAACAGAGTCTGCAAATCTTGTGCAGGAAGAAGAATGGGCGTTTACTATTGTCTGCACTTTTGACCCATCTTCTCATGATCAGTGCATGTCTGCAGTAGACTCAGATGTTTGGTACTTTGACAGTGGGGCGACCAAACATATTACCTCACAGCGCAGTTTCTTCTCTTCACTCGAGCCTGCCCCTACAGGGAATACCGTCACATGCGCCAATAACTCCTCTTATCCTGTTATGGGAGTTGGTAAGATCATTCTGACTACTGCTGATGGTAGTTCTTTCACTTTGTCAGATGCTTTATTTGTGCCAGGGATCAAAAAGAATCTGTTATCAGTTTCTACATTAGCCAAGATTCGCTTGGTTGTGAAATTTGTTGATGACAGGTGTACAGTCCATGATCTCTCAAATGGCGATGTGATTATTGCTTCTGGCATCTTATGTCGTGGGCTGTATAAGCTCATAGACTATGAAAGATCTGTGAATGATTCAGCATGTGCAGTTCATGATTCTCAGGCTATGTCAGATGCAAAGCTTTGGCATGCACGCTTTGGTCATCTGAATTTTGCTAGTTTGTTACGCCTGCAGAAATCTGAAATGGTGTCCTCTTTGCCCAAACTTGAGGCACCTGGAAAACATGTTTGTGAAGGCTGTATTTTGGGCAAAATGCAGCGTTCTTCCTTTCCAAAAGATGGTTCAGTTCGGGCTACGCAGAAATTGCAGCTTGTACATAGTGATGTCTGTGGTCCTATGCAGACACCCTCTTTTGGAAATTACCTTTACTTCGTGACTTTCATTGATGATTTTTCCAGGCATGCATGGGTATATCCACTCAAAGCAAAGTCCGAAGTGTTCATGTGCTTCAAACAGTTTTTGGTTTTAGCTGAAAATCTGTCAGCATGTAAAATGGGCACCCTCCGTTCTGATCGAGGGGGGGAATATATGTCTTCAGATTTTAATGCATTTCTGGCTGAACGTGGGATAAAACACCAGTGTACAGTACCGTATACACCTCAACAGAATGGAGTTGCTGAACGAAAGAACAGGTCACTCATGGAGATGGCGAGGTGCATGGTCAAAAGTCAGGCTTTACCATATAGTTTCTGGCTTGAGGCTGTCATGTGTGCAGCATATGTACTGAACAGGTGTCCCACTAAAGCATTGCTGTCTATCACTCCATATGAGGCTTGGCATGACCGGAAGCCATCTGTTGCTCATCTGCGTGTTTTTGGTTGTTTGGCATATGCATTAGTGCCTGAACAACATCGCAGAAAATTGGATGATAAGGCAGTAAAATGTATTTTTGTTGGGTACAGTTCTGAAAGTAAAGGCTATCGTCTGTATCATCCACAGACTAAACGCATTCTGGTTAGCTGTGATGTTGTCTTTGTGGAAGATGCTATTCAGCCATTGCTTTCATGTACTAAGGAGACATCTGTTAGCTCCAAAGACATGTATGATACTTTGATGCCTCTTTTTACAGGTGGACAGGCTAGTGTTGGTCCTAATGAGGCAACTTCTCAGCCTTTGCAAGTTTCATATGATGATGCAGATCATTCCATTTCTGATGCAGATTTACATGATGCACTTGCTGATGAGAGAGCTGATATTGAGCAGGCAAAAACTATGCCAAAATGGCTGGTGCAGACTTTGCGTGACAGCAAATTAGATGCACCTTTGTCATATCGTACTCGTTCAGGCTCTCATAGTGCCTCCTTTGCATCAGATTGCTATGCTATGGCTGCATCTAGTCTCTGTGATGAGAATGAGCCTGTTTCTTTTGATGAAGCATAAAATTCAGAAAATTGGATGGCTGCTATGCAATCTGAATATGATGCTATAATGAAGAATGGTACATGGTCCTTATGTGACTTGCCTCCTGGCAAGAAGGCCATTGGCACTAAGTGGGTATACAAGCTGAAGCGTAAACCTGATGGTACCATTGACAGGTATAAGGCTAGGCTTGTTGCAAAGGGTTATGCGCAGGAAAGAGGCATTGATTTTGATGAGACCTTTGCACCTACATGCCGTATGACTACTGTTCGTAGCATTTGTGCACTTGTAGCCCATCATGGTTGGAATGTACATCAGTTGGACATTAAAACAGCATTTCTGAATGGTGACTTGCATGAAGAAGTGTATGTTTTTCAGCCCCATGGCTTTGTGCAGAAAGGGCATGAAAACCAGGTGTGTAGATTAAAGAAGGCGTTATATGGTTTAAAGCAAGCACCACGTGCTTGGTATGAGAAGATACATGCCTATCTGATTGCACATGGTTTTGAGAACAGTCCAACTGAAAGCACCTTATATGTTAAGCGTGCTAATGATGTGCTTCTGATCATTGTTGTCTATGTTGATGACATGCTGCTCACTGGTCCTATTGAGACACATATTGCTGATTTTAAGGCTGATTTGCATGCCTCATTTGAGATGTCTGATTTGGGGCATTTGCATCACTATATGGGCATTCAGTTTATGCACGTTGATGGTGGAATGGCTTTGTGTCAAACGAAATATATTGACACATTATTGCAGCGTTTTGGCCTTGAAGACTGTAAGCCTATTGCCACTCCTATGGAGACAGGTTTACGATTGAGTCTTCATGATGTTGGAGATGCATTTGATGTTGTTCTCTATCAGCAGGCTGTTGGATGCTTGATTTACTTATGCATTACTCGGCCAGATATTCAGTTTGCTGTCTCACAGATGAGCAGGTTTATGCATTGCCCAGGAGTCACACATTGGAAAGCGGTTAAGCGCATCTTTCGCTACTTGAGTGGTACTCGGCTACTTGGGTTGTTTTATCCCAAGGGGGAATCACTACCGCCAGATTTGCATGCTTTTTCTGACTCAGATTGGGCTAGTTGCTATGACACTCGTGTGTCCACCAGTGGTTTTTGCTTCATGCTTGGTAGCTCATGTATATCTTGGTTGAGCAAGAAGCAGCCTACTGTGGCCACTTCCAGTTGTGAGGCTGAGTATAGGGCAGCTTTCACAGCGACTATTGAGTGTGTGTGGCTCAGATGCCTTATGGCTGATTTGGGTGTTGGCCAGTCTTCTGCCACCACCATCTTCACTGACAGTCAGAGCGCATTGGCAGTTGCGAGGAACCCTGTGTTCCATGCTCGCACTAAGCACATTGAGGTGCATTATCACTATGTCAGGGAGAGGTTCTCTGCTGGGGAGATCAGCTTGGCATATGTGCCCACGCAGGAGAACATTGCAGACCTTTTCACGAAGGCTCTGCCTAGGGAGAAGTTTGAAGCTTTTCGCAAAGCTTTGGGCTTACTTCCTTTTGTGGAGTGATTTTCACATAGCTTGGCACTTCCTTATACATGAGTGCCAGCTCCTTGTTCACCGCATCACTGCCAGGGGGGATTTGTTGATATATTTAGGTAGTGATGTGTGTGAACACTCTAGGACTGCCGGGGCACTTTTTTCCCTCTTTAGGAGGTTTTTTTCCCCCGGCTTGTATATACTCCTATTGCCCTAATGGGCTACTTATCTTTGTACATTCTCTAGTAATACATTCAGTATTGTGTGTTTGTGCTCCAAGCTTCTTCTACTTCCTTGTGCTGTTCGCGTGCTTCCGCAGACGTCTATCTCCAACAAATTTCCTCTCTCCTTTGCTTTTCTTTGTGATGCTTCGGGGCCTTCAACCTCTCAGGGAATGGAGTTGTGCCTGGCACAAACTTCTTAGTTACTAGTGGACGGATCTCGATTTCATCCCCATCTTCTAACCCTTGCTGTTCAACAAGTCCTCTCACTTGATTTTCCACCTCCGCCCGCTCGGGTATCTTTTCCTTGCCGGCATCTTCACTTTTGCCTTCCACGTTTCTCTTCGCATATTCTTGTGTCCATGTGACTACCATCACAATAGGATCTTTCTATGCATCCTTACCTTGGTCAGCATCCACAAAGTGCATGGATGATCTATATTTTTCCTAAGGATTCAGTGTCCTAAACACCACTCCAATCGTAGGAACTTGCTCTTGTGCCCTTAGAGTAGGATGCATCTGAGTCTCCACATAGTTTGAGGACTCCACTGGCCCTTTTCCCTTACTTGTATCGGATCTTCTTTTTGGACAATCTTTGTACAAGTGGCCCTCTCCACTACAGTACCTGCACAGGGGAGTGTAGTCAATTGATTTCTTTTCATTTGGGCATCTAGCTTGAGGCATTCTTCCTAGTGTTGTTCTTCTTATTCCAAGCTTCTTCTTCTTCTTCTACCTAGTGTTGTTAATGTGCTTCTGTAGACCTCGAACTTCAACACTGACATGCCCTTTTCTCCAATGTATGCAGCTCATCCTTGAGTTGCAATTTCCATGCCTTTTGTATTGGTCTCATATAAAGTGACCAAACTACTCCAAGCCTCTTTCCGAGTCTTGGCATCCTGTATGTGTCCAATCATGCTATCCTATATGCTAACAAATAGCCAATATATTACCTTTCGTGCTCCTTGATTACATTCCTCATATGCTCTTAACTGGTCTACAATATGATTCCTCTCTAGTAACTACGAAGCATTTTCATTCTCTCCTTTGATGTACTTCTAGTAGCCTTTTCCCATCAAGAAATTTTTCATTCTGAGTCTCCAAGCATGGAAGTTGTTCTTGTCTAGCTTATCGCTCATAAGCTGACTCATTCCATCTCCATTTTCCATTTTTTTAGCAAATCAAAACACTCCAAAAACACTACATGCAGTACTTCTGCTTGAATGTTGTGGCACTATGACGTGATAGATTGATTGCAGAAAAATATAGTTTTCGTGTATCAATAGTACATGGAATCACTTGAAATTCTAGATTTGCAATATATGAGTGTTGCCAAACGTGACCTCAGATTGCTCAAAAATATTTTGATGCCTTCTACCTTCATGCCAATTTTCATAGCAATCTGAAGTCATTTGTGAATCGCGCTTTCTCCATGCCTTCTTGCATACTCTTTACCGTCGGCCTTGTCCACGAGCTCTCTACAACCACACTCGCTCTGATACCATGTCACAAAGAAGGAGATATGGAAGAGAGCTTACACACACACTCTCACACTCAAAAGGGAGCACACACATAGATTGAGCCAAGGAAGAATGATCTTCTTGTTCTTCTTCTTCTATTACATAAAAGGAATGTACAAGAATGACCTAAAACAGCAATACAAGTGCAATATATAAAGAACAATACATAAGGAAAATTCTAATCTCCACGAATGAGTGAGCTGGAAAGAAACAAATATGCCATCACTCTTGGTAGATAAATCTAGTAAAGCTCAATGAAGTATCCGTGACATATATCGGTGTGGCCACTATACATGTTAGAGAAATGAAAAAGTGATATGTGTCATCTTGGATCATCACATGTTAAGCTTGATATCTAAACATTAGTCTCTACATTGTTGCATGAAGATCAATCTAGGCATGCATGTTGAAGATCAAGCTTTCTTAACTAGTCAAAAGGGCAAAAATAAATGGATATCATCTAAGAGTAAGCAAAAACTTGCTAATGTTGCAAATCAACAAAGGAAAAAAAAGATGGCAACAACATGGAAAAGTAGAAATAGTTGTGGAAGTACTCCAAGGAAAATGATTATGTCACAAAGAATTTTCCCTAAACTAGTTGCAAAGGAGACAAAGAAGAAAGAAGCTAGAATGGTTGTTATATATTCCTCTACATCAAAAAAAGAGTGCGGGAATATTGTTCCAAATGAATAATGGGTGCTTACTACTATTTGCAACTATGAAAAACTTCTATTATTCTATAGAGGGAGCTAGAAAGATCATTTTGATTATTGTTGATGGTAGTTCTTTCACATTGTTAGATGCATATATGTGCCATGCATGGAGTAAGAATTTTTTTTTTCCATTTTGGCTTTAGGCAAGATTTTCTTGGTTGTGAAACTTGTTGATGATAGAAATACAATTCATGATCTCTCAAATGGTGATGTTATTATTCCTTCATGCATTAAATTTCATGAGTTTTATAAGCTCATAGATTATGCAAAATTTGTGAATGATTTAGCATGTGAAGTTCATGACTCGTAGACTATCTTATATGAAAAGATTTAGCATGCATGTTTTGATCACATGATATTAGAATTCTCCTTAATTCTCTCTTGAGGACTTGAAAACAAAGACTCATGAATGATGTGTGTGCCAATCTCCTCCCATCCATTATATCCCCTTGCATTCAAAATAGTAATTCTTTGGAATGATCCAGTGTCGACATGTGACCACCATGCAACACTCATCCCCATTACCATTGAATACCTGAGGATATCCCCTAAGCTAGGGACCTTGGCTATGCCTGGCCCTTGTCCCACACACACATGGAACGGTCTCTAAAGAACAATTTCGAAGACTCTCTGCCCTTCTAAAGATCATCTCCCCTATGATCTTGTTGAGTTAACACATAAAGCATTGTTGAACATATATGTGGATGTCTCTCGCTAATCGATGCCACCAAAATGTTCTTCTAACAAGCTGAATGATCTTGTCCTAGGATGCCTTGCACAAGGAACGTCATGGTTGCCATTCATGAATTTTCCTCTCGAATTCCAGGAGTCTGATATGCAAACCTTTCCTTTCCATTTAACTATTCCATTCTCTATTGAGAAATTGGAATTTGAGTTGTTTGCTTTGCTAGGGGAAGAAACAGCTAGAACTACCTCATGTCCTATAATAGACTCACCATTGATGGCTCTAATGATTTGCAGTAAATATGAATCCTCCACCTATGCTTCCTTTATATCTTGAAGAAATGAGCTTTCTAAAACTGTAAAGCTCATTTGATACACTATCCAAGATAATGCATCATGTAAAATATTTTCTTTGCTTCTTCTATAGAGGATTTCCATGTGAAACTCTTGGATGAGCTCAACCCAATGAGCATGTCTACCTCGAAGATCTTGCTGACTAGAAAAGTACTTGAGTGTGTGGTGATATTTGTTTACCTTAAAGTTTTCACCATAAAGATAGTGTTTCTAGACTTTAAGATCATGCATCACTGCATACAACTTCTATTCATGCACATGCCAATTATGTTGTTCAGTACTCAATGTTTTTCTTTCAAAAGCTATTGGCCTTCTATCTTGGCTCAAGACTGCCCCTATGCCTATGCTGGTAGCATTTGTCTCCAACTCAAATGATGTGTATGGATCTACCACATTGGGTATAGGAGCCTTTGAAATAGCTTGTTTGAGATTATCAAAACTTTATTATTGCTCTTGCCTCCATGCACACGATACTTTGCCTTGAAGCAGATTCATCATAGGTGCTACTATGGACGAATAAGAGGAAATGAATCTCCAATATAAATTGGAAAGTCCTAAAAATGATCGAAATTGCACCTCATCTTGAGGAGTAGGCCAAGCTAGAATAATTGAGACCTTCTTGATATCCATCTGGAGCCCATTGGCTGATACCACATGCCCTATATGCTCTATTTCTAGAAGAAACAAATGAGTGTTATCTAGATTTACAAACAACTGATTTTCTTTTAACTTATTTAACACTAACCTTAAATGATTTTCATGCTCATGTATAGGCCTAATATAAACCAACAATGCATCAGGAAAATCCACAACAAACTTTCCAACAAACTATCATAAAATATCATTCATTAATATCATGAAAGTAGCAGGTGCATTAGTCAAACCAAATGGCATAACTAAATACTCATAATTCCCAAAACAGGTCTTGAGAGTTCTTTTATATACATCTTGTTCCTTTAATCTAGTCTCATGGTAGCCACTTTTCAATTCTATCTTACCATATATAATTGCTTCACCTAGAACATCAAGGAATCATCTATTCTAGGCATGGGATGTCTATGCTCAATGGTAATTTTATTGAGTGCTCTGTAGTCGATGCACATCCTTCTTCTTTAATAGAAGAAGTGGTGCTATAAAGGATGAATAGATTGGTTAGATAAGCCCTTCTTGCAAATACTCATCCACAACCTTGTGGACTTCATTCTCCACCTACAAGCTCATTCAAAATGGCAATCCAGTGGTCAAAATCACTCTTGGAACCAATCCAATTCTATGCTCAATGTTCTTGCAAGGAGGTAAACCTGAAGGTAATTCTTAAAAAGAAATCTTGGAATTCTCCTATTACTTTATCTAAAAGTAGTTGAGAATTCCAACTAGAGTTTCCTTGAATGTAAGAATCCATCACTAGGCATGACAAATACACAAAATAAAGAAAATAAATATACTTAGAGTCGATCTTGAGCAACTTGGTTATGGTCACCAATTGCACCTCTTTAGGATCTGGCTCTCCACAGATTAGTAATCACCTCCCCCCATTCTCAAATGTATAAACATGTGAAGCAAAATCTATGATTGATTGTTTCCTAGCATGCCACTTTTCACTTAGGACTACATCAAAATTGGTCAATCGTGTTATCTCAAAATCCAATCTGTCCTCGTAGGACTAGATCTAGATGGGTAGACTACTACTTGTTGGTCCCATGTCTCAATACCCTTCCCATCGGCTAACTCCACTGTGTAGGCATACATTGATTGCATAGTTTCTAAGTGTAACCTCCTAAAAAGTCCGGAACTAGTGACATTATGCATAGACCCAATGTCAAAGAGGATCTTGATAGGCTATCCTACTAGGACTCCTCTCATAACAATGAGTTTTGTATCAGGGAACGCCTATCCATTTTATGCCACTAGTGAAAGCACAATGTCTAGCACACAAGGAACCTTCTTTGTGATCATCAAGGACACTATAGGAGATGATATTTGAGATGGGGAATCACCGAAATCCTCACCTACATCACTCGTTGCCTGTGTAGGATTTATGACTATGGTCATTGCTGCTTAGCCTCTTTTTGAGGGTGTGCACTGCTCAAGATAGTAGTGCAAGTGGAAAAGGAACAACTCATCTTAGTCCATGAGGATCTCTAGCCATGGGAGCCTATGAGCCTGTGGCCATCCTCATAGACTACTCCCATCTCTATGGCTTGTGCCAAAGAGTGCACCTCTCCTTTCTAACTAGAGGTCAAAAAGTTTCTCTAAGTCCCAAGACAAACTTGTGAACTTGGAAAACCCCTGAGATAGAGCTAGGAACTTTGAGAAGTATCTCCTATACTTATCCTCATAATCTTGAACAATTGGTACTAATCCTCTTCATACTAAACCACATAAGCGTGCGATGTTATTTAATTTGCAGTCAGAGTCGGTAGTCTGGAGATGCGAGCGTAGCAGCTTATTGTTGCTATTGAAGGAATGTCTGAAGTTTAGAGCGAAGAGCAAATATGTTCAAATGTGTGAGAGAATGGAATTGGCTAGTAAGGCACCATGGTGAGCTGCAGCATCGAGAAGAGATAGTTTGATGTAAGGTGTGAAGGTCGGATGCATCTGTGTAGAGCAGGGAATTGTTGGACTTCTCCTCATCAATTGGATACCCCCGCCAGGTCGAATACCCACGAAAACATCTATTCTTATAATCTTTAAACTCAATTAGAGTTTCTAAATCATGCAATTGCATCAAATCTCTATCGGTCGCATTTATCTTCGCAAACTCTTAATTTAGAGTTTTCTTCAGTTTTATAGGTCGCTCTTCATCAAGCAAAAAGTATGCAATGTAATAGATATTATCATATGTGATTCATCATAATCATAACAATAGATATTATCATCTATGATTGATCATAATCATAAAAGATTTTGCATAGACTATCCTCATTCTCATTATCCCAATATCAATGACTTTGAAGCAACATTCAAAGCCTCGCAACTAGATCTCGACTCATTCTCTAGAATTTAGTCTCATCTACACTTGGATATTTTGATGAATCATCTGATGTTGAATGATTTCCAAGACAATATGTGAGTGCCTCTATCAGGATAGGTCTCAACTTTTTGACTTCATCCCATTGATAGCCCATGTTCCATTTGTCTTATTCATCCCCCTCTTCTCATCCAAGGTAAATGTAGATGACTCCTGTATCATTGATTGTATTTCCAAGTGGGGAGAGTAAATTACTCTGACATCCATCCCCACCAAGCCTATAGAGCATCTTGATGGGCCAAGCTAAAAATAAATCATTGAGCAATATCAAATTCTTTTAAGGAATTAAATAATTTTCAATTTTTTATTTAATTTTTATGCAAGATGCAAAATGATTTTTTCTATCAAAATCCGATTAATGAATGTATCAAATCTAAAGCTCGATTAATAACTTTTTCGATCAACAATACTTGAGTTTAGGTTCAAAAACATTCATAAATTTAGTAGAGATGGTCAAGAAATAAATTCCATCCTCCATTCATTCAAAATTAGATTTCCTCTTAGATAAATAATCACATATATACATTCATTCATATCAAATAAATTCAACTTAACTCTACTCATACAAACATCCACCTTGTTTGCTCAATTTTAATTCTAGAAGTGTTTTCCATAACTAGTCTTCATATTAGCTTCATAATTTTTTTCCATCATTAACTTCATCAGCATGAGCTTCATGTAGGTGTAATTCATAATTTACTTTTTTGGGTTGGAAGAAAGTATAAACTTCCATTCATAATATTTTTGTTTTTTAATTCACAACGTTTTTGTTTAAAAGAGGAAAGGTTTAACCCCTAATTCCGAACTAAGGATCTACATGCATGTAGAAGCAAGAATTAAGATTTCACATAGGCATGAGTCATGCATCTATATGCTCATATTTATACAAATTGAATTTCAAAATCCATTTGTTCAATCATACGACAATTGAATTTATAAAGTTTTGAAACACAAAATTCAAATATTTGTTTTCCTAGTTTTGCCAGATAGTTTTACTTCATAGTTTGACAAATCCATAATCCAGATTTCATAATTCTAAGAATTCATTAATGCAAATGATATGCATAATATAAAACCAAGAAATAGCTATCATAGAAAAATACCACTTAAAATTTAGCTTCATCTTCAACTCACCTTCAAATAATCTTCAAATCATCAAGAAATCATCTTCAAATCATCATCAAGCTTCTAATAAAAAATCATCACAATATAAAAACTCAAGTATAATTAGATCTCTTCATCAAACATACACATTAAACAATGTCCTGCCAAAACAACTAATCAAAACACATTAGTAGATATTTTGTGATTTAATGCAAGGCTGCATCAAAATTTCCTGCATAGATAACTCATTTTTTCTCTTAACAGTTCTTGTTGACTTCTTCATATCTTTTATAATATATTTGATAATGTTTTCAATAACTTCTTTTTTCTTTTCTTTCGGTGTTTTCTCATTGTTTGTATTTTCATCCGCATTAGCTTCTTGTTTACTTTTCTCAATTCACGTGTTCAAGATCTCATAGTAATTCCTTTTGCATCTAATGGGGCCATTTGGGAATCGTAGACATACCTCATGAACTATAATAATTCATGAGATTCACTTCATTGGTATTGTTTTTCAAAGCTGTTGAATAGTATCTGAACATTAGCGCTACAGCTTAGAGTTTATAGGGTATGCTGAAAAACTCAATGAGAAGCTATGTTGAATGTTGGAGACAAAGAGATGCTTCAGTTTCCTTTTATGAAATATATGGTGCTCCTCTAAAGTACTGCCGCTTCAAGGCATAGATGCATCTAAGCACAGACGTAAGTTAACCTGGCATGCATCTCTTCACACCCAATCTTCAAACTGATACAGATAAGTTTCTTTCCCTCTGACATAAACATACACATAGCTGTTGATGATGCTTAGTTGTATGAGATTTGAATGAGAGAGTTGACACACAAACCTCTATTTTAGTTAAAGAAATATTTTTTTCTTTTCTAAATGAACATGAACACACATCACGAATAGGAGTATACAAGATGGCTTTGCTGAAGAGTCAACAATTCTTATCGCATCCTCTGGATACATAAATCTGACTTTTATTTCTGATTTCCATGGATTTCCATAATCCTCTACTCCTTTGTATTCAATGAAAAGCTCTAAATGTTTATATCCAAGATCTGTTCATGCAACGGGCAACAATCGATTGAGAAGAGAAATCTTGAGAAGCTCTAAAAGCTTTGAGTGATTATGCTTCTTACGATTCCTCGCTTATCTGATGTCTTTGGTTCCGTTCATCTGTTGATTAAAAAATTTTGGTGCGATTGAAGCTCATTTGTATTTCCAAGGTCCGAAGTGAGATATTAGTTGTATGCTTGTAGTTGATGATTGTTGTTTTCTTAAATACTCATGTGGTTGCCAGTGACTCCATTTGTGCTAAAAGAAGGACAACTATTGTCTCTCATCGTTTAGGACTAGCTTTGCAGAGTACTTTTGGTAATACCTTGTGCGACAATTTCTATCTAAATATGGATGTGAAACCGTGTGCCTACCTTTAATCTGCTACAATATCTGACCAACAAGACATTAGTCGTAAAGTCATTCTAAAATGGTGTAAACCTCAACTAGAAAGAGAACTATTGGAATGACTTATGGAGGCACTAGGAATAACATAGTCCTCGATTATGTGGACACAACTAACCACTGGCATTGAGACTTGCTAACACAACACCGATAACATTTAGGCCAACTTGCATCTCTAAAAAGTACCTAGAAAGTATCTAAACTGGATATTTCTAATTATTCTGATGCTGGTATTCTCCGAATAGTTCAAGAAGTTTATAAGCATAATTTTATCCTCTTTTGTGTATGCTTAACTGCATTCCATGTTGTAGTTGGATGTGGGACTGAACATTCACACTTTTAAGGTTTGAATCTTAGCTATGACAGATTAATAGAGAATAAAACTTCGGTGTTCCAAAATTTGGTTTTGGAGCTCATACAATTTCTATATTTGAAGACGAGTGCAGTAAATGTTGTTAAAGGAAAAAGGGTTCAATTGATAACCAAGAGCCCTATGCACTATCGTAGGGACTTCTTTTACATTATAAATGACTATATGCTTCTCCATATCTTTAAATCTATAATAAATCTATTTCAGATTCCATGAAGTTAAGAAGGATTCAACATCATTGAAAGTGTCAAGTCAGAGCCGAACTTTATAGGATTTTCATATAAATGTGCGAAACCACATGGGAATACTTCTTAGAAGATCACAACTCAACTACTCTCAAAAGCTACTAGAGCCAAATCTCTCCCATTCTTTTTTCCTTTGACCTCATGTGATGTTAGATTTTATCAAGTTGATATTTAACCTCTATCTTTCTTCCTCCTTGTTCCGAACGACATACCTAGTGAACCCAACGTGAATGGAGGGGGTGAGTAAATCATAATGAAAGTGAACTAAAGAACCGAGTTAGCAACCGAAATTTGAGCAATTTAGCACTTTAGACATGGAAGATCTCCTAGCTCAGTTCATACACTTTTAGGAAGAGGATAGGCATCAAAAAGCCATCCAATCACTTCATGAGTGCCTAGTCAAGTGGTGCAGATTTTTCAAGGGTAAGAATGTCTCCAGATGTTGCAAAGAATATGAACTTGAGGCAAAGTGTTTAGGTGTCAGTTTGACTCCAATGACACATATGGAATTATGCAAAAGCTTTGCCTATGTGTGTGAGTACAGTTTATGCGATCAACTCATACAAATAAACCATATGACATGGTTGCAATATAAATCGATGCTCCTCAAGCAGTTCATATTAGAGGACATAGACAAAGTGACTTGTAGGTCCTTCCTGAGGTGGGTTCATATGTCCAAAGACCAGCCGATTCTAGAGATCAAAAGAGAGTTTGAAAGACAATATGATGATCTTTCTAAGCACGATAAAAGGTGCTTAAGACATGAAAAAGTATCGTTGTTTCTTCGTGCAGTAGATGTTAAAGCCAGAGAGGAAATAATTCCACTTTCGCAAGAGATAGACTCCGACTCCGGGCTCACAAAGGATTGGATGCTCGTCCATGAAGCTGTGAGGAGATACGTGAAGAAACAACAAACAATTGAGAAATTTCTAAATGATTGGAGAACTGATCTTCAAGCAGATGAAAACTATAACCAGATTCCAAGCATCTTACCAATTGTGGATAACATTCAAGTCCATAAAGTTGTAGAGACCCCACCTAGACATAAAGTAGATATGCATGGGCTTGACATACATATTGATGATGCGAAGTATGAAGAAACTTCTAAAAGTATAATTGATATGACCTCTAAGGTCATAAAGTAGATATGCATGGGCTTGACATACATATTGATGATGGGAAGTATGAAGAAACTTCTAAAAGTATAATTGATATGACCTCTAAGGTTACAAGGTGCCAAGAGCCTGTAGACTTCTCCACAATGATCACATCTTCAAGTGTTGTATATGCACAAACTCTGATGATGGAAGGAGCAAAGGAGCATGTGGAATCCAATCAAAATCAAATCAAACTAAAACCAAATACAAAACAAAAAAAAAATCAACAAAGTTCATCAAGAAAACAAGTTGAGGCTTCTCTCGTCCTACTAAACTCCTCGCATCCATTGGAGGATAAACAAACAAATCAAGAAACAACTCAAGATACAAATAAAGAGTTAGAGAAATCTACGAGACTTAAAGGTGATCAAATGGAGAAAAAAGATGAAATACATATAGAGAATCTAATGAATCTATGTGAAGAACAAGAATGAGATAGTTCTTTAAATGATGAAACCAAGCAATATTTAAGGAATTATTTGATGCCATCTGAGAGTGAAACATCTTTTCAAGCATATGATTCAAATATAAATTATGAATTAAGATGGATACAAATACTATCCGAAAAATGGAGATGTAATTGACTCAAATGAATGTGCCAAGATATTTAGACATGATGAAACGTTTGAGCAAGAATCGTTGATAGAGGAAATGTATGAAGAATGTGATCTAAGTACATCTTCTGAAGATAATGAGCAAGAATCTAGTGATGTTGAAGACTTGAGTGATCTGAGTTTTGAAGAAGTTGATGAAATAAGTGTCAAGGCTTTCCACAAAGAGGAAGATGGGGCACTGGACATTGACTCTTCACTAGTTGAGGATATTCTCACTAGTACTCCTCAGGAAGTAGGAGGGGGTGAGAGAGATGAGGTTGATGTAGAGGAGAATAAAAAACATGATGAATTTTCTCTCAAGCTTAATCTTTTGCATGATGAAGAGTTGAATATGTGTGAGAAGGTGTCTAATGATGATGAGTGTGATGAATTTTTTAGTTTGATTGATTGTGGAGAGCTATTTTCTATGGGTATGATGAAAGTCTATTAGCTCAAGATGAATTTATTGATTTCATGTATGCTAGTTTGAATTTGCATGATTTTGAGTGTGATCAGTTAGATAAATTAAATAAGTTATCTTCACAAAGTGAATGTATACTGGATGAGAGTTCTGAGTTTAATCCAATTCAAATAGATGCACCTAATGTTCAAATGAATGAAATTTTTTCAAATAATGTTATTAAATCTGATGATTCTGATATCTCTTATGAGTTTATGAGTATAGGTGCAGAGGATCGGGAATTGAAGATCTTGAGTTTAATTGGATCATACAAAAGGCAACTACTTTCGAATTGCTAGTTCATGTTTTACTATAGATCGATTTTCGTGAAGTCCTTTCATGGATTGCATGTGTATATATATGGTTATTTGGATTTAATACATCTCATCTTGTGTTTAGTTTTATGAGTGTAGGGAATGATCAAGTGAAGGCAATGGAGATGGAGAACAAAGAACAAAGTTTGAAAAGCCTTTTTCAATAGCTACCTTGCTTTAACCTTGATCTCTTGCACCATCCTTGAATTTTCATTGCATATAAAGTGTGCATATTCTAAGTTGAAAAGAGCACATGATTTAATTCTCGTAGGCGCACAATCATTTGCACATGGGATATTTGCACATGAGATATATTTATAAATATTATAAATAAAAGCATGTTAAGCCTTAAGTGAAAGTGAGAAGAGTTGTGAAAGGACAAAAATTGATTGCATTTGAGAGTGGAAGTCATGAGTGGAGAAGTTCCTTAAGTAGAAATCCTAAGAGCATTTCCATGCTTGCACCATGATTGTGAATGCTTGCATCTAGAGTATGCATGCTTGGAAATGTATGTGCACGGAGTTTTGAAGCCTATAGATGCACATCTAATTGCATAATTAATTGAATTGTAATTAAATGAGTCCAAAAGAATGAGTGAGAAACCTCATCATCGAATGCTAATTAACTTTTTTGATTGCCATGATATTTGTCGATGCATGTAAAGTATGCATATGATAGGGCCCACTACATGGCCATGCATAGGCACGTGTATTTGATAACCTATGCACTTGAGCTATTTTGGAATTCAAAAAGTCTTGCCGAGATGAAGATTGGTGTTGGTGTGTCTCGAGGCCCCACAGGTTTAGAGGGGGTGGATGTGGTTGTGATTCGAAGCCAAGTTTATTAATCAAGTTTCATTGGGAAGATGACAAGGAATTATGGAATGAAAAATATGACATTGTAGTTGTTTGGTTGCCCAAGAAATGTGCAAGCCAGAAAGATGTTGACAAAGATAGACAATTACATGTTAATGTCCTCAAAGGAGATCTGCTCCAAACAAAGTTTCTTTTGGGAAACACCCTTGTCAATTTTTATGTCAATTGTTATGCACTTGCAAGCGCATGTCAAGTGTTTGATGGACTTCTCTTCGGAGATCTTGTTTAATGGGATGCATTGGTTTAAGGATATGCTCAACATGGGCACTGAATTGTTTTTGTTGGTGGAATATTCTTCCGTTCCAGATTATAGACTGCTGGATGTACTATCATGTGAACAACTTGCTCATTTCCATGGTTGCGTGTCACTCCTCTAGCGGAAAGGAGGTTGATGCCAGGTTTCTGGAAGAAGATCGTGTTGGCACCCACAGATAGAAGGCAGGAGGAGAATTGCGGTCCTATGCAAATTATTCTACAAATAAGTATCCACAGATCACGAGAGTAAGATGGGGGGGAGACACCAAAGCTCTCAGAGTTTTATTCAGAAGGAATGTGTGGCAACACCATTAGGTTGGCGATGACAGGAAGTGAACACTCTCAGGGAGATATCTGAGGAAGTTGGGCGCGAAAGGTTTGGGATTTTTTTTCTCTAGGTCTGAGCATTCAAAAAGAGAAAGTGCACAATGTTGCACCAATTATGCAGCTTAAAACATGTGCCTTGAGTTGTAACCCAGCATGCATCTCTTTAGACCCAACCTTTAAAGTGATACAGATAAGTTTCTTTCCTCTGACACAGACACACACACATAATTGTTGATGATGCTTACTCGGATGAGACTTAAATGAGAGAGTTGACACAGAAACCTCTGTTTGAGTTCAGGGAATTTCTTTTCTTTTCTAAATGAACATGAGCACACATCACGAATAGGAGTATACAAGATGGCTTTGCTGAAGAGTCAATAGTTGTTATCACATCCTCTGGATACATAAATCTGACTTGTATTTCTGATTTCCATGGATTTCCATAAACCTCTGCTCCTTTGTATTCAATGAAAAGCTTTAAATGTTTATATCCAAGATATGTTCATGCAACAGGAAACAATCAATTGAGAAGAGAAATCTCGAGAAGCTTCTTACGATTCCTCGCTTATCTGATGTCTTTGGTTCTGTTCGCCTGTTGATTAAAAGATTTCGGTGCAATTGAAGCTCATTTGTGATTCCAAGGTCCGAAGTGAGATATTAGTTGTATGCTTGTAGTTGATGATTGTTGTTTTCTTAAATATTCATGTGGTTGCTAGTGACTCCGTTTGTGCTAAAAGAAAGGCAACTATTGTCTCTCATCATTTAGGACTAGCTTTGCAGAGTGCGACAATTTCTATGGATGTGAAACTGTGCACCTACCTTTAACCTGCTACAGGTACGATATAATACCTGACCAATAAGAAATTAGTCGTAAAGGCATTCTAAAAGGGTGTAGACCTCAACTAGAAAGAGAACTATTGGAATGACTTATGGAGGCACTACGAATAACAAAGTCCTTGATTATATTGACACAACTGACCACTAGCATTGAGACTTGCTAATACAGCACCGATGACATTTAGGTCAACTTGCATCTCTAAAAAGTACCTAAAAAGTATCTAAACTGGATATTTCTAATCATTAGGGAAAAAAATGAGCCTTGCATGGGCCTTGTAAGGATTCTTAATTTTTAGGGATTAAAATGTTTAATTTAGTGGTTTAATAAGGCATACAAAACCACCAGTGGTATTCTCAAATAAAATAATATTTTATAGATTTTGTATTTGAATTACCAAATGGGAATGGATGTTTGTATTGAATGGCTTAGATTGAATCGAAGAATTTCTAGAGAGAGAAGTTAAAGAAACTCGTGGGAGTTTTGGACTATTCAAGCGGGCTTTTTTGGACACTCTCTGCACCATTTTAGGCCCTTGGATCAAGCTATATCATACGAATCTCCGCGTTTGGGGCTGAGCTTCAAAGCGCGTGCAATGTGAGCCGTCAGATCAACTCCAAATCCAAGGGAGTAGGAAGAAAGGTGCCTTAGATCATCTTGGGAAGCCATATCAACCATCGGATCAAGCTTTCATCCAAGGGCCATAATTTAAGGCGCTCAAAAACAAAGGATTCAAGGACAGCCCTTCGATCTCAGGCCCAATCCAAGGGTGTACATTCATTTGTGCCTTTTTGAAAGACCTTTTGATCTAAGCCACTAGATTCAAAGCCAATCCAAGGGCCTAGAAGCAAAGGCGCCTTGACTTTTGCCCTTCATTCTTGACCTTTGGATTTTAAGCCAATCTAACGAATCTAAATCATTTCGAATCATTTGAAAACCATTCAAACGGAAAAAACCATGAGTGTCAAGTGGTTTTTAACTCTTTGACCACAAGAAAACAAGGGAAGACTATGCCTAGCCTATGTGATTAAGGTACTAGACTGTGTCCACCACCCTCTTCTCATTGGTCCGTCACTAATCACTCCTTAATCCAAAAGGCCCATGCAGGGTTCATTTTTTTTCCTAATGTTATTATGATGCTAGTATTCTCCGAATAATTCAAGAATTTTGTAAGCATAATTTTATCCTCTTTTATGTATGCTTAACTGTGTCGCATGTTGTAGTCGGATGTGGGACTGAACATTCAACTTTTAAGGTTTGAATCTTAGCTACGACAGATTAATAGAGAATAGAACTTCGGTGTTCCAAAATTCAGGTCTGGAGCTCATACAATTTCTATATTTGAAGATGAATGGAGTGAATCTCGTTAAAGGAAAAAGGGTTCAATTGATAACCAAGAGCCCTATGCACTATCGTAGGGACTTCTTTTACATTATAAATGACCATATGCTTCTTCATATCTTTAGAGCTATAATAAATCTATTTCAAATTCCATCAAGTTAAGAAGGATTCAAAATCATTGAAAGTGTCAAGTGAGAGCCGAACTTTATAGGATCATCATGTAAATGCGCGAAACCACATGGGAATACTTCTTAGAAGATCACAACTCAACTACTCTCAAAAGCTAATAGAGCCAAATCTCTCCCATTTTTTTTCCTTTGACCTCATGTGATGTTAGATTCTATCAAGTTGATATCTAACCTCTATCTTTCTTCCTCCTTGTTCCGAACTGGACGACAACATCACCATGATAAAGTTATGATATTCAATTACGTAGAATAGCATTGCTTCTATACCGATGATTTACGCGCAACCACAATTATACTTATATTCTCATCAATGACGTATTACATAGACAACATCACCAAAATAACTTAATACTTAGAACAGTAGAAGATCAATACACTAGTTTAAGTAAACTTGTGCTGAAGTGACCCACACGCGCACCGCACAGACCCATAGTCTAGCGTCTTGCTCCCCACATATCTGTTGGAGTTAGACTTCTGCGGAAGCACGTGAACATCACAAGGAAGAAGAAGAAGCTTGGAGCACAACACACAATAGTGAATGTATTACTAGAGAATGTACAAAGATAAGTATCCCATTAGGGCAATAGGCGTATATACAAGCCGAGGGAAAAAAACCTCCTGAAGAGGGAAAAAAGTGCCCCGGCAGTCCTAGTGTGTTCACACACATCACTACCTAAATATATCAACAAATCCCCCCTGTGAGTGATGCGGTGAACAAGGAGCTAGCACTCATGTATAAGGAAGTGCCAAGCTATGTGGAAATCACTCCACAAAAGGAAGTAAGCCCAAAGCTTTGCGGAAAGCTTCAAACTTCTCCCTAGGCAGAGCCTTCGTGAAAAGGTCTGCTATGTTCTCCTGCGTGGGCACATATGCCAAGCTGATCTCCCTAGCAGAGAACCTCTCCCTGACATAGTGATAATGCACCTCAATGTGCTAAGTGCGAGCATGGAACACAGGGTTCCTCACAACTACCAATGTGCTCTGACTGTCAGTGAAGATGGTGGTGGCAGAAGACTGGCCAACACCCAAATCAGCCATAAGGCGTCTGAGCCACACACACTCAACAGTCGCTGTGAAAGCTGCCCTATACTCAGCCTCACAACTGGAAGTGGCCACATTAGGCTGCTTCTTGCTCAACCAAGATATACATGAGCTACCAAGCATGAAGCAAAAACCACTAGTGGATACACGAGTGTCATAGCAACCAGCCCAATCTGAGTCAGAAAAAGCATGCAAATCTGGCGGTAGTGATCCCCTCTTGGGATAAAACAACCCAAGTAGCTGAGTACCACTCAAGTCGCGAAAGATGCGCTTAACCGCCTTCCAATGCATGACTCCTGGGCAATGCATAAACATGCTCATCTGTGACATAGCAAACTGAATATCTGGCCGAGTAATGCATAAATAAATCAAGCATCCAACAGCTTGCTGATAGAGAACAGCATCAAATGCATCTCGAGCATCATGAAGTCTCAATCCTAAACCTATATCATAGGAGTAGCAATAGGCTTACAATCTTTAAGGCCAAAACACTGCAATAATGTGTCAATATATTTTGTTTGACACAAAGCCATCCCACCATCAACTTGCATAAATTGAATGCCCAAATAGTGATGCAAATGCCCCAAATCAGACATCTCAAATGAGGCATGCAAATCAGCCTTGAAATCAGCAATATGCTTCTCAATAGGACCAGTGAGCAACATGTCATCAACATAGACAACAATGATCAGAAGCACATCATTAGCACGCTTAACATATAAGGTTCTTTTAGTTGGATTGTTCTCAAAACCATGTGCAATCAGATAGGCATGTATCTTCTCATACCAAGCATGTGTTGCTTGCTTTAAACCATATAATGCCTTCTTTAACCTACACACCTGGTTTTCATGCCCTTTCTGCACAAAGCCACGGGGCTGAAAAACATACACTTCTTCATGCAACTCACCATTCAGAAATGCTGTTTTAATGTCCAACTGATGTACATTCCAACCATGATGGGTTGCAAGTGCACAAATGCTCTGAACAGTAGTCCTACGGCATGTAGGTGCAAAGGTCTCATCAAAATCAATGCCTCTTTCTTGCGCATAACCCTTTGCAACAAGCCTAGCCTTATACGTATCAACTGTACCATCAGGTTTACGCTTCAGCTTGTATACCCACTTAGTGCCAATGGCCTTCTTGCCAGGAGGCAAGTCGCATAAAGACCATGTACCATTCTTCATTATAGCATCATATTCAAATTGCATAGCAGCCATCCAATTTTCTGAATTTTGTGCTTCATCAAAAGAAACAGGCTCATTCTCATCACAGAGACTAGATGCACCCATAGCATAGCAATCTGATGCAAAGGAGGTACTATGAGAGCCTGAACAAGTATGATATGACAAAGGTGCATCTAATTTGCTGTCATGCAAAGTCTGCACCAGCCATTTTGGCATAGTTTTTGCCTGCTTAATATCAGCTCTCTCATCAACAAGTGCATCATGTAAATCTGCATCAGAAATGGAATGATCTGCATCAGCATATGAGACCTGCAAAGGTTGAGAAGTTGCCTCATTAGGACCAGCACTAGACTGTCCACCTGTAAAAAGAGGCATCAGAGTATCATACATGTCTTTGTCAAATTTGGACCATTTGCATCATTATTTGGGCATTCAGTCTATTCAAGTTGATGGGGGAGTAATGTTGTGTCAAACAAAATACATTGAGATCTTGGATGGTATCATCTCCCTATGGGAAGGGGTTGAGTGTGCTTCTGAGTGAAATCAAGATTTCTATTTCTTCAAAGTTGACTTTGATAAGGCTTATGAAAAAAATTGAGTGTGATTTTTGTCCTTCAGTCACATTGGTGCAGGGAGGAAGTTCATAAGGTATGTTAGTACCCTTTTAGGCAATGCTTACTCTAGGGTTTCCATGAATGGCCATTTATCTGAATATTTCAAGCTCTATAGATCTATTAGACTAGGATGTCCTATTGCCTCTCCTTTTGTTCACCATTTCTTGTGATGCTTTGGGTTTGCTAGTCAAAGATGCTATAAGTGACAGGGATATTAAGGGTATTCAGATCCATAACTCTTCCTCTTAGCCTGGCCTTCATATGTTTGTTGACGATACTAATATGTGTACTAATACTGATCCTAACCTACCGAATCTTTCTTGGATGACCTTCATCTATTTTTTTTTGCTAATGGGCCTAAGATTAATCATAATAAAACTGGTTTCAAAGCTTCAAATAATTTAATTCCTAAGTTGCTAACCTTGGTTGTGAAGTATTACAGGAAGGTGTCGTCTTTAGGTTGTTGGGCATGTCTATGGGCTTTAAAGTTTCATTTTGGAAAAGATGGGATTGTTTCATGCTCAAATTGAGAAAAGGTATTAATTGTTACAATGTTTATTCTTCTCCTACTCATAGGATTTTTATTTTGAATCATTACATTTTGCCTTGGATTATGCAAGGGAATGAAGATTACAACCACCACGTGCTAGTGAGATGACTCTCATCCCAACCATATGCCTCTATATATAGCTCTCTCCAAGGGAATTTCTTCTTGGGTAGGTGGATTCTAACAATCCATGTGTTGGCCATGTAAGTGCATGTGCACCAAGTGTCCTAGTTAACTGGATTTAACTCAAGTGGATGCTTCTAGAAGGCTCTAGAGCTCTTTGGGCAAAATAATCTCCCCCATGGGGGTTGAACCCAAGACTTCCTCCTTCACACCCTTGAGACTTAAACACTAAGCTAAGTGGATCACTTGTTTACAAGAGCATATGACCTGCTACATAAGTCTAGTCTCAAGATCTTTGGTCATACACATGGGTGACCAAACAGTGTTTGATTTTAGATTTGTTTGACATAGCCGGATCCTTAGATCATAGACTTACTTTGTTACATTCTTCCCCCCTTGGAAAAATATTTCTTCCTAAAAAATAAAGCTATATAAATACTATATGCAACCCTCGAGCCTCATGTTCTAAAACTCAAAGAACATGTCTTATCTCTGTGGTGGGATCCTTTCCCAAATGATTCAAAACATCATCTAGCTTTGCACTTTGATAAACTGGTCAAAATACAAAGTAGTGAATGAATAACAAGGGTGGATCTAATAACATTCTTGGCCAATTCATTGTTTTACTAGGTGCAATCTATGCACAAACATGTGAAGTGGGTGGATGTTGATATATTTAGGTAGTGATGTGTGTGAACACTCTAGGACCGTCAGGGCACTTTTTTCCCTCTTTAGGAGGTTTTTTTCCCCCGGCTTGTATATACGCCTATTGCCCTAATGGGCTACTTATCTTTGTACATTCTCTAGTAATACATTCAGTCTTGTGTGTTGTGCTCCAAGCTTCTTCCTCTTCCTTGTGCTGTTCGCGTGCTTCCGCAGACGTCTAACTCCAACAATTGGTATCAGAGCAAGTCGTTGATTCTTCTAGGGCGCCGTCGACACTCCTCCGTTTGCAGTCTCAGATTCGCACAAAATTTGGTGAGCATACTCAGGGTGTTTTCGAGATCAAAACAACTTTGCTGTGTGGTGCCGAAATCGCGATCTGAGCTCGTTTCGGCCTCCGAACGCACTATCGCAGTGCTTGTGCAGGCTATTTTGTCCTTTTGTGCCAAAGGTATATACCAATTTCTGTTCGCCAGTTTAACCGTCTCAAAGTCTGCTACAGGTCTAGCAGAACTCGTCTGGGCAGTTCTGTTCAACTTTTTGAGATACAGTCAATTTTCTGCATCAAGGTATTTTAGTCACTAGCCATGGCTGAAAGCAGTGATGTATTCCGTATGTTGGCTGTTGAGGATAAGTTGGATGGTACCAACTACCCATTATGGGCTAATATGATGCGACATGTACTGGTTGCAAAAGGATTGTGGAACATTGTGCAGGGTGTTGAAAGACGTCCTGTTACACCTGTAACGACAGGTACTGCAAATACAAGTGTTGGAGCTGATGAAGATGGTGTCGAAGATGATATTCCGAAGATTCCTGTTCGTGCTGTTGTCTGTTGCACCTACTGTAGAGCAGATTCGTTGGGATGGCAGAGATGCCCAGGCACATGAATTGATAGCTTTGTCTGTCAAACATGCCATTATTCCTCACATTCGCTCTTGCAGAACAGCAAAGGATGCTTGGGATACACTTACCACTTTGTACCAGGCTAGGAATGAGGCTCGTGTTGCTTACCTCCGAAAACAGTTGGAGAGTGAGCACATGAATGAAGGTGACTCGATGGACAGTTTTCTTACAAAGATCAAAGACCTGAAGGAACAATTGATTTCTGCTGATGAGGTTATACCAGATAGCTCACTTGTGCAGACCGTTCTGAATGGTCTTCCTGATTCATATCAGAGTTTTGCCTCTACTCTTCGATTGATGATGAAAGGCAATCCGAATGCCTTGTCATTTGACGAATTAGTCTCTATTCTGTTGCAGGAAGATCATTCCAGGCAGAACAGGTCCATTATGCGTGTTGCAGATCAAGCTTTCCTGGCTAGTCAGAAGGGCAAAGGAAAATGGAGCTCTTCTATTAGTAAGCAGAAATCTACAAATGCTGCACAATCGAAGAACCAGGATAAAGATGAGAAGAAATCAGAAAAGCAGAAATTGTTCTGCAAGTACTGTAAAGGAAATGATCATATTATAAAGAACTGTCCAAAACTGGCTGCTAAAGAGGCAAAGAAGAAAGAGGCTGGAATGGTTGTTGCAGAGGCCTCTACACCAAAAACAGAGTCTGCAAATCTTGTGCAGGAAGAAGAATGGGCGTTTACTACTGTTTGCAGTTTTGACCCATCTTCTCATGATCAGTGCATGTCTGTAGTAGACTCAGATGTTTGGTACTTTGACAGTGGGGCAACCAAACATATTACCTCGCAGCGCAGTTTCTTCTCTTCACTCGAGCCTGCCCCTACAGGGAATACTGTCACATGCGCCAATAACTCCTCTTATCCTGTTATGGGAGTTGGTAAGATCATTCTGACTACTACTGATGGTAGTTCTTTCACTTTGTCAGATGCTTTATTTGTGCCAGGGATCAAAAAGAACCTGTTATCAGTTCCTGCATTAGCCAAGATTGGCTTGGTTGTGAAATTCGTTGATGACAGGTGTACAGTCCATGATCTCACAAATGGCGACGTGATTATTGCTTCTGGCATTTTATGTCGTGGGCTGTATAAGCTCATAGACTATGAAAAATATGTGAATGATTCGGCATGTGCAGTTCATGATTCTCAAGCTATGTCAGATGCAAAGCTTTGGCATGCACGCTTTGGTCATCTGAATTTTGCTAGTTTGTTACGCCTGCAGAAATCTGAAATGGTGTCCTCTTTGCCCAAACTTGAGGCACCTGGAAAACATGTTTGTGAAGGCTGTATTTTGGGCAAAATGCAGCGTTCTTCCTTTCCAAAAGATGGTTCAGTTCGGGCTATGCAGAAATTGAAGCTTGTACATAGTGATGTCTGTGGTCCTATGCAGACACCCTCTTTTGGAAATTACCTTTACTTCGTGACTTTCATTGATGATTTTTCCAGGCATGCATGGGTATATCCACTCAAAGCAAAGTCCGAAGTGTTCATGTGCTTCAAACAGTTTTTGGTTTTGGCTGAAAATCTGTCAGCATGTAAAATGGGCACCCTCCGTTCTGATCGAGGGGGGGAATATATGTCTTCAGATTTTAATGCATTTCTGGCTGAACGTGGGATAAAACACCAGTGTACAGTGCCGTATACACCTCAACAGAATGGAGTTGCTGAACGAAAGAACAGGTCACTCATGGAGACGGCGAGGTGCATGGTCAAAAGTCAGGGTTTACCACATAGTTTCTGGCTTGAGGCTGTCATGTGTGCAGCATATGTACTGAACAGGTGTCCCACGAAAGCGTTGCAGTCTATCACTCCATATGAGACTTGGCATGACCGCAAGCCATCTGTTGCTCATCTGCGTGTTTTTGGTTGTTTGGCATATGCATTAGTGCCTGAACAACATCGCAGAAAATTGGATGATAAGGTAGTAAAATGTATTTTTGTTGGGTACAGTTCTGAAAGTAAAGGCTATCGTCTGTATCATCCACAGACTAAACGCATTCTGGTTAGCCGTGATGTTGTCTTTGGGGAAGATGCTATTCAGCCATTGCTTTCATGTACTAAGCAGACATCTGTTAGCTCCAAAGACATGTATGATACTTTGATGCCTCTTTTTACAGGTGGACAGGCTAGCGCTGGTCCTAATGAGGCAACTTCTCAGCCTTTGCAGGTTTCATATGATGATGCAGATCATGCCATTTCTAATGCAGATTTACATGATGCACTTGTTGATGAGAGAGCTGATATTGAACAGGCAAAAACTATGCCAAAATGGCTGGTGCAGACTTTGCGTGGCAGCAAATTAGATGCACCTTTGTCATATCGTACTCGTTCAGGCTCTCATAGTACCTCCTTTGCATCAGATTGCTATGCTATGGCTGCATCTAGTCTCTGTGATGAGAATGAGCCTGTTTCTTTTGATGAAGCACAAAATTCAGAAAATTGGATGGCTGTTATGCAATTTGAATATGATGCTATAATGAAGAATGGTACATGGTCTTTATGTGACTTGCCTCCTGGCAAGAAGGCTATTGGCACTAAGTGGGTATACAAGCTGAAGCGTAAACCTGATGGTACAGTTGACAGGTATAAGGCTAGGCTTGTTGCAAAGGGTTATGCGCAGGAAAGAGGCATTGATTTTGATGAGACCTTTGCACCTACATGCCGTATGACTACTGTTCGGAGCATTTGTGCACTTGCAGCCCATCATGGTTGGAATGTACATCAGTTGGACATTAAAACAGCATTTTTGAATGGTGACTTGCATGAAGAAGTGTATGTTTTTCAGCCCCGTGGCTTTGTGCAGAAAGGGCATGAAAACCAGGTGTGCAGGTTAAATAAGGCGTTATATGGTTTAAAGCAAGCACCACGTGCTTGGTATGAGAAAATACATGCCTATCTGATTGCACATGGTTTTGAGAACAGTCCAACTGAAAGCACCTTATATGTTAAGCGTGCTAATGATGTGCTTTTGATCATTGTTGTCTATGTAGACGACATGCTGCTCACTGGTCCTCTTGAGAAGCATATTGCTGATTTCAAGGCTGATTTGCATGCCTCATTTGAGATGTCTGATTTGGGGCATTTGCATCACTATTTGGGCATTCAGTTTATGCAAGTTGATGGTGGAATGGCTTTGTGTCAAACGAAATATATTGACACATTATTGCAGCGTTTTGGCCTTGAAGACTGTAAGCCTATTGCCACTCCTATGGAGAAAGGTTTACGATTGAGTCTTCATGATGCTGGAGATGCATTTGATGCTGTTCTCTATCAGCAGGCTGTTGGATGCTTGATTTACTTATGCATTACTCGGCCAGATATTCAGTTTGTTGTCTCACAGATGAGCAGGTTTATGCATTGCCCAGGAGTCATGCATTGGAAAGCGGTTAAGCGCATCTTTCGCTACTTGAGTGGTACTCGGCTACTTGGGTTGTTTTATCCCAAGGGGGGATCACTACCGCCAGATTTGCATGCTTTTTCTGACTCAGATTGGGCTGGTTGCTATGACACTCGTGTGTCCACCAGTGGTTTTTGCTTCATGCTTGGTAGCTCATGTATATCTTGGTTGAGCAAGAAGCAGCCTACTGTGGCCACTTCCAGTTGTGAGGCTGAGTATAGGGCAGCTTTCACAACGACTGTTGAGTGTGTGTGGCTCAGACGCCTTATGGCTGATTTGGGTGTTGGCCAGTCTTCTGCCACCACCATCTTCACTGACTGTCAGAGCGCATTGGCAGTTGCGAGGAACCCTGTGTTCCATGCTCGCACTAAGCACATTGAGGTGCATTATCACTATGTCAGGGAGAGGTTCTCTGCTGGGGAGATCAGCTTGGCATATGTGCCCACGCAGGAGAACATTGCAGACCTTTTCACGAAGGCTCTGCCTAGGGAGAAGTTTGAAGCTTTCCGCAAAGCTTTGGGCTTACTTCCTTTTGTGGAGTGATTTCCACATAGCTCGGCACTTCCTTATACATGAGTGCCAGCTCCTTGTTCACCGCATCACTCCCAGGGGGGATTTGTTGATATATTTAGGTAGTGATGTGTGTGAACACTCTAGGACCGCCGGGGCACTTTTTTCCCTCTTTAGGAGGTTTTTTTCCCCCGGCTTGTATATACGCCTATTGCCCTAATGGGCTAATTATCTTTGTACATTCTCTAGTAATACATTCAGTCTTGTGTGTTGTGCTCCAAGCTTCTTCCTCTTCCTTGTGCTGTTCGCGTGCTTCCGCAGACGTCTAACTCCAACAGTGGATTCCAATTACTAGTCCATTTCTAGGAATACTTGGTGCATGGGCTTACTAACTAAGGTGGGATTCTTATCCCTATCAAGACTTTGAGAACTCTTGATTCACTTGAATTTGATTTTGAAGACTTCAATTTTGGTTGGCCCAAACATGGATGTGTGTACAATAGTGGTTTACTCCCAACCAACAGTTACTTGATTTTTTCACCTGACTGGAGGACGACTTTGTCCGAATGGGCTTGAAAATCCTATATAACTATAGGAGAAATTTTTCCAATTACTTTGAGTCAATTGTACTATAACTTGACCAATTCGAATCCAAAATGAAAATTATCCAACTTAGGACATTTTTCTTGAAAGACTATAGCAAAGGTTCTTGTGAATTGTCAATCTCATGAGCAATTCCTAACTTCTATGTTCTAGAGTGTACAAAACTCTAAAAAGTCATTGGAGTTAAAACTTAAATGAGTAAGTCAACTTAGACTTAGCATCTTTTGAAGATTGAAAGGATTCTTGTACATAACATCTATCTGGGATGTTTAATTAAGTTGATTGGTTCTAACCAGCTAACCCTGGGCTTTTGTAAAATGGATAAGATATCGTATCTAAGTCAAATCCAAAAGATTCAAAAAATGAAAAGAAAGAACTAAAAATTTGTGCAACCAATTCAAACTTTGAAAATATGTATTAAACTTGCTATGAGTCGAATTCTAGATGACTTAGTACTTTAACTATCCAAAGGTCTATTTCAACAAAGTATTGAAGCAGTTTATCTATCTTTAAGAGAAATAACCTAGATTCTCAAAAAGATTCATAGAGTAAATCTAAAGCATCATCCAACCACAAGATACTAGTGTGGTATCCAGCATCAGTGTGTCGACCCACTGAGGTTCTATTGATGATTTTTTCTCAAATTCTTCTTCACTCAAGACTAAGTTCATATCCACATTCAATCTTAATGACTACTCACTTGGAATGCAAGTCTTCTGCATTACTTTGAGTCAAAATATTGAATTTACCAAGTTACATTAGGAACTTGGTGCTTGACTTAGTCAATCTATTCCTTAGTTAAAAGGATCATTTAATCTCAAAGTCCTACTTCTTGATAAATTTATTAAATATTTCTGCATCAGCAACACTTTATCTTGAAGTGTTTCATAATTCAAATAAGAGCATGTCTTTGTCATATTTGAAAAAGAAGATCTTAGAAGTTTATTTACTCCGTATCTTTCACTACAACATATCAAGGGAATACCGACGGTCACTGTACCGACGGTCAGCTGTCGGCGTCAGTATGACCCTCAGACAATTTGGGAAAGCCGCTTTGCCTCAAAGAAAGCATCGGTATAAGCGTCGGTATAAGCGTCGGTAAATTGTTGGAACTACCAACGCTTATACCGACGCTCTCTTTTTAACCGGGCCCAAACCCGAAATTCGTCATTCTGAGCGTTTTGAATCTAGATCTTCTACTTTCGGGTTTACGCGAGCCAACAACAGATCTCTGTTTGTCATCCTCTCTCTCTCTCTCTCCCTCTCTCCCTCCCTTCCCTCTCTCTCTCTCTCTCTCTCCCTCCCTCTCTCTCACTATCTCTCTCTCTCTCCCTCTCTCTCTCACACTCTCTCTCCCTCTCTCTCCCTCCCTCTCTCTCCCTCCCTCTCTCTCCCTCTCTCTCTCTCTCTAAATAGACCTCTATCTTTATAGATCTGAAGTTTTGGTAAGTAGATCCCACATATTGTAGCACTCTTTTTTCTTTTTCTATGTTTTTTCTTTACTAATATGTTTTTTGTTTGGTTTCGCAAGAGATTTTGGGATCAAATCTTTGGAAATTTGACGAAGAAGAACTTCAAGTGGATTTTGACGACCGTGATTCAAACAATTCTCTCTCTCTCTCTCTCTCTCTCTCTCTCTCTCTCTCTCTCTCTCTCTCTCTCTCTCTCTCTCTCTCTCTCTCCTTCCCTCTATCTCTCTCTAAAAACACCTCTATTTTAATAGATCTGACGCTTTGGTAAGTAGATCACACATATTGTAGCACTCTGTTTTCTTTCTTTATGTTTTTGCTTTTCTAATATCTTCTCTCTTTAGTTTTGCAAGATATTTTTGAGATCAAATCTTTGGAAATTCAACGAAGGAAAACTTCAAGTGGATTTTGACAACCTTGATACAAAAATTACATCAATGTAAGTAAGACATATATCACTCTTTTATCTTTCTTTATATTTTTGTTTTCTAATATCTTCTCTCTTTTCTTTTTTTTCTGAGTGAAAGAGAGAGATTGCATGTATGCATATGCATGCATGCATGCATATGCATACATACATGCATATGCATACACGCATGCATACATGCATATACATGCATATGCATGCATATGCATACACGCATGCATATGCATACATTCATGCATATGCATACATACATGCATGCATATGCATACATGCATGCATGCATATTCATGCATGCATATGCATACATGCATGCACATGCATATGCATACATGCATGCATGCACACGCATATGCATACATACATGCATGCACGCATATGCATACATACATGCATATGCATACATACATGCATGCATATGCATACATACATACATGCATGCATATGCATACATGCATGCACATGCATACATTCATGCATATGCATACATTCATGCATATGCATACATTCATGCATATGCATACATACATGCATGCATATCCACACATGCATGCATGCATATGCATACATGCATGCATGCATACGCATACATGCATGCACATGCATACATGCATGCACATGCATACATGCATGCATGCATGCACACGCATATGCATACATACATGCATGCATGCACATGCATATGCATACATACATGCATGCACGCATATGCATACATACATGCATGCATATGGATACATCATATGCATTCATGTATGCATGCATGCACATGCATATGCATACATGCATGCACATGCATATGCATACATGCATGCATGCATATGCATACACGCATATGCATGTGCATGCATGCATATGCATGTATCACTCTTTTATCTTTCTTTATATTTTTGTTTTCTAATATCTTCTCTCTTTATTTTTGTTTTCGAGTGAGAGAGAGAGAGAATGCATATGCATACATGAATGCATATGCATACAAAAATGCATATGCATACATGAATGCATATGCATACATACATGCATACATACAAGCATGCATATGCATACATGCATACATGCATGCATATGCATACATACATGCATGCATGCATGCATATGCATGCATATGCATACATGCATGCATGCATGCATATGCATACATGCATGCATGCATGCATATGCATACATGCATGCATATGCATGCATGCATGTATGCATATGCATGCATGCATGCATGTATGCATATGCATGCATGCATGCATGTATGCATATGCATGCATGCACACACATATGCATGCAAGCATGCATATGCATACATGCATGCATATGCATACATGCATGCATATGTATACATGAATGCATATGCATACATGAATGCATATGCATACAAGAATGCATATGCATACAAGAATGCATATGCATACAAGAATGCATATGCATACAAGCATGCATATGCATATACATACATGCATGCATATGCATACAAGCAAGCATATGCATACATGAATGCATATGCATACATGAATGCATATGCATATGTATACAAGCTTAAGCATGCATATAGATAGATAGATAGATAGATAGATAGATAGATAGATAGATAGATAGATAGATAGATAGATAGATACAAGCTTAAGCATGCATATAGATAGATAGATAGATAGATAGATAGATAGATAGATAGATAGATAGATAGATAGATAGATAGATAGATAGATAGATAGATAGATAGATAGATGGATAGATAGATAGGTAGAATGCATATGCATACATGAATACATATGCATACATGCATGCATATGTATACATGCATGCATATGCATACATGCATGCATATGCATACATGCATGCATATGCATACATGAATACATATGCATACATGATAGATAGATAGGTAGAATGCATATGCATACATGAATACATATGCATACATGCATGCATATGTATACATGCATGCATATGCATACATGCATGCATATGCATACATGCATGCATATGCATACATGAATACATATGCATACAAGCATGCATATGCATAGAAGCATGCATATGCATACATGAATGCATATACATACATGCATGCATATGCATACAAGCAAGCATATGCATACATGAATGCATATCACAGAATGCATATATGAAGAGTATCGGCCAGCACCTGGCAATCCTATTGTGAGTTCCGAATGGATACAACATACAGCATGCGAAGTGATGTCTCATCGACGATCAGAAGCTCACGATGCTTTCAAAGCAGGTTTATCGAAGTTAGATGCCGAAGAATGGGAATTGATTCAGCATGAGCATCAACATACTCCTGGTCGGTATCGTCAATAGAGAGATGCGGCGGCCACACATTTAGATACGATTGGAACGTCGCATTTAGGTAGCAGCGGATACGACAATATGCGCTACCAATTTGTAAGTATGATGTTAATTATTGAAGTTGTTTGTGTTAAGTACATTATGTATATTCATCTAACACTTTGCATATTTACTATAGGAGTTGGCAGTGGGTCGTCCTCCAACGCGAACTGAAGAATCATATGGATATCGACATGGACTGACTGCACTGTTACAAGATGTAGAGGGACGCGGTGCAATCGTCTCATGGGAGAATATTCTTGATTAGGTAAAGTTATATCTTGGTTTTGTGTTTCTAGTTATTGTTGTTTATAAATGTCATGTTAATTGGTCTTATTTTATACATATGTTTTGTTGCAGGATTGTAGGTGTAAATATTTTGATCAATGCCATAATTTTGTATCACATTCGCATATGGCAATGATGAACCATAATTTTGTATTCAATTCCTATATGGAAGTGTTTTGTCACATTGCCACAATTTTGTATTGCACTCGTATGTGGCAATGATGTACCATAATTTTGTATTCGATTCCTATATGGAAGTGCTTTGTCACATTTTGTATTCGATTCCTATATAGAAGTGCTTTTCCACACTTTTGTACATTTTTCATTTATGGAATATACGACTTTCTGTACATGAATTATTGTTCATTTTTGCTCATATAAGTTTATGTTTTGGTTTCCATTAGAGTACATAACACATGTACTCAGTTGGGCAGAGTGTATTGTCTTTTGCTAAACAACATCATGCTGTAGCAAAAGACAACACACTCTGCCCAAAAAAAATTGTGCAGGTATGGTCGTCGGTATACGCGTCGGTAGCTTCAGTATGGACGTCGATATATGCACCGGTACACTAAGCGGGTACGTCGGTATACGAGTCGGTATAAGCGTCGGTATTTTCGACGCATATACCGGTGCTTATACTGGCGCTTATAGCAGTGCCCATACCGGTGCTTTCTTTCCAACGCCTATACCGACTGTAACACTGACATCGCGAAGAAATTACGCCCGTTCATTTGCATCGGTAGCAGCATCGGTATACCCTCGATATGTTGTAGTGTTTGTACTTAGTTGATCTTGAAGCATCTTGAGATCATGCTTTTATCCTCCTTGAAGTTAAACTTCTCGATTGAGTCTTAATTTCCTTCAGGATCAAAATCTAACTTCAAGATTTATTCTAGGACTAAAATATAATTATCATCCCATGTTCTGATGTCCCATACCATATTTCCTACATCAATCTCAGTATAAACTCTGGTGTCCCATACCAACCTATTTTATATCCACATTGAGCTATGAGTGACAGTTACCTTGAAATCTAAACATCTCATGGCAGAGTACCTTCTCACTTCAATTCTTTAAAAGAATTTTTTTAAGTTTTAGGCATTACCTCTAACTAGATTTTCTAGGTTTAGATTTCTTCCTAAGATCGTTTCAAAATCTCATACTGTTTCCTTGGAAACTTGAAAACCTTTGGATAGAACATCCATCCTTCTTTGCTAGGAATTTCAAAAGAAAACAAGTTATCTTTCCAAGTTCTTGAGTTTTTCAAATTCAAGTCCGATTGGTTATACAGAACCAATTTGTAGCCACAAGAGCTTTTCACTTCTTGTCTTTAGATCCCTTTCTTACAAAAGTATTTAAGTATACCCCGAGGACTTTATAGGGGTCTCTTTACTGCTCATGTTTTTGGATTTCATCTAAGAAATCCCTTTAAGGATAGGAAAACTTTATGTTTTACCTTCCACAAACTTTATTACCATCGATACGATTGCATACTACATACTTGGAATATTTTATAGTATTTACACTTGGAATAGCTTACTCTTTTCACACATCTCCATTGGATAAATAGAACTTGAGTGAAAACTTCACGAAAGGAATTTGATTGTCAATATTTGGTCAAACTTTTTAGTAGTTCCAATTGTCAATTTCTTGGACAAACATTGCCAGGATTGATCAAGTCTTGTTGATTATGCGATAAAATAAAGGCTTAGTCTTTATTGTTAAGATATTTCAAACTTGTCTAAAGCTTTTTGGCATACCTACAGGATTTACAAAGATCTTTCCCTCAAATCAAGTCTAAGCATATGCTAATGCCTTTTCAATTCCAAAGTTAAGAATCTTATTAATATTGATACACCTTTAGATTATACCAAATATTGGACTTAAGCACCATTATCGGTGGTTTGGGACTTCTTGGGGACTACTTGCTGTCTAATGAGCTTGAAGAATTTTGTGCTCACTACTAGGGATCATTTTATTCTTCCAATACTTGAGATTCCTTATAAGGAATCAAATTCTCTAATAAATGATACATCATGGAATCCATTGGGCTATTGTAATGATTTTTGAAGGGAATTCTTGACTTTTGGACAAGTCTCTCAAAGCTTTATTGCTTGAATTGTGTTCTACCTTGAGTATCAAACTAAAGGATCACTTGTAGGACATGTTTTCCCATTTCTTGATGAAAGTTTAACTTGAAATTTCATTTGTATGTGATAAACATTCCTTTTCTTGAGTTTGAAAAAAATATTGTTCTTGTTCAATTATGTGATGTTATTAGAGTACTTTAAACATAATTTGACAATCCACTTTGATTGCATAGTTTAAAGCACAAGCATCTTTTGATTATTGAATAGATGTATAATAATTGTACTATGAAAACTTCATCATCTTCTTTATCAATTAAGAATCACCAATATTCTTTCCTAGAAGTGATAGATTACCAACATCTTGGAGGACCTTAATGATTGAGCTTTACAAATAGCTTGTCCAGAAGATACACTTTTTCAAATTAAATTAGTGAATGCATACTAGAATGTAAAGAAAGATATTGCCTTACTCCTCATGTGAGGTAAAACTTGGGCATGCTACAACTAGAATTACTTTTAGGGTTAGACATCCCACCTTTTCTAGATTTTATCACATCAAAAACTATTTTGTAGATAAAGTTCTTGAATAAACATATATATCTTGAAGATGTTTACTTTCTTTAACTTGTAGTTAGGTTTAATAATAATGTCCTTTTTACTTTTCTAGGATAGATACTTGGAAAGAACTTGAAGCTTTCATCATGTGATCACTTTTATCCATAGAATATTGTTCAAAAGGACATTTGTGAAGGGAGATAGGTGATACACTCGAAAGATGTCCCTCGTGCTGCAAAAACTTGCTCTACACCTGCCAAGATAACTTCAGAGATGATAAGTAGACACCTTGTGCTTACTACGGATGCATATAAACCATCCTAGTGCTTTTGAAGTATCAATCTCAAATTGATTCATCAAAACAAACTAGTTGATACAAAATGGAAGAAGCAAAAAACTTGCTATTTTGGGATGGATTGCACTCTAGAAATTAACTCAGAGCTCACAATCTGCTAAAAAATGAACAAAGATCTTTTGCACACATTTAATTAAATAGATAATGAATCTAACTCAACAAATTTGATGATTTTTTATGAACCATACTGAGATAAATCAATCTAGCAACATAAAGGTATCATCCCGACATTTTAGGAGTTAACTTGTCAGTATACCTAGTTAGCTTCAAATGAATGTAGTTCATAGAGTAATAAACAAATGATAATGAAAATTGGTATGATGAAAAGAGACTTATCAAGTTACCTATAAAAATTTAAAGCTCAACAAAAGATCAAGTATACATAGAGAACTCACTCACTGAAGTTGGCTGAAAACGAGAACATGAACCTGTAGCAGCAGATAAGAACAACATCAAAGTATAGCTTGAAAATCAATCTGTATTGAACACATTGTACATGATATGAATGGACATGAAGCTTGAGAAGAAGGAGCACAATGTGTGCTTCACTTGTGGCTTGGTGCTTGATCAAAATCTCTCTAGAATGTAGCTCTAAGTGCTGCTCAAATGCGTGACTACATACAGGTATTTATATAGTGATATTTGAATTCAAACCTTGGAGGGATTGTACCTAAAAGTTCCCCTAAAGTTGAGGAATCATCTAGCTAATCAATCACTCCTAACTCAGCTCGTAATTCATGACTAACATGGTCACGAGTTTCTTCAAAGACTTTTACTTTTCAAGGTAATAACTTTTCAAGAGTTACATGAGCATGTTTCTATGTCTCTGTTGTAGAGCGAAGAAGAGCAAAAGGGAGAGAAAACGTCGGGCCCCAAACTTTTTCTGATTGGGACACTCTATTTTTGTATCATAATCATTTTGTAATATAATTTTCGATGTAAAAGCACTAGAGGAGTCCTCTAGATGCATCCCCACAGAAGATTAGTAGCCTACCCATGTAAATTAGTAGGAAATTAGCCTTCTAGTGAATAAAGTGTTGGTCTCTTGTGTGAAAGGACCATTTTTAGGGCACATGTATATAAGTCAAATTGTGACTCTTTGTAAAGACTTTTTGCCATTGTGAGAATCAAGAGCACAGAATTTCGAATTTGTGTCTTCTCCTCTCTGTGTCATCTTCTTTGTGAGCTTGTATGCATGTGATTTGTTTGGAAAGAGTGTTAGGAAGTGTTGCCTATCCCATGAAAGTGTTTGTTTGCTGTGGTTAAGGTGTGTGTGAAGTGTAGGAAGTGTCGAAGTGTAGGAAGGTCATTCCCATGACTCAGTATTTTGCTCATAACTTGAAGCAGAAGTGTCAGAATTGAGTGAAAATACCACCATTGGATGCGTCTTCTCGAGAGCTTTGAAATGCATATGCTATTTGCTATATTTGAAGTTTGGAGCTGAGAGAAAAACTCAATTTACTGTTGGCTGCTGCACCAAGTGTCGCAACACCATGACTGATAGTTGAAGCTTCTTTGGATAAGTTTTTACCTTGTTTGCACTCTTTGCGAAGCTCATTTGCATTGATTGTCATTTGAATGCATGTGCTCATACACTCGGCTAGGTTTTGATACTCATCAGATTGATAAATAAAGCGTGAATCCCCACTATATGCACTTGATGGGGATTGAGGTATAGTCTCTTTCTCCACAAGTCCCTAAGTTGGATCTTAGGTACACACGTTTTTGGTGCCACTGCCGGCGAATGTCGAATCAAACCGAGGCATTCGTGTGATGGTAAGTAGCTTTTTGCATTGAAGCGAGTAGAGGAGTTGTGAATTTCTCTTCTTTGGTAAGTCACATTCATCCGTACTTATTACTTCTCACTCTTGGAGTGTGTGTATTAAGTTGTTAGCCTAGGGAAGTGAGTGGAGTGAGTAGAGTAGGAGGAAGAAGGGAGTAGCTAGGAGGTTCAAATAGCCATTATCCTTAGTTGTGTTGAGTCCTTGTAGTTAGGAGAATTTTTTCAAAAGGTATAAAAACCAAAAAAGTGTCATTTTTCAAGTCACTTGTCTCTGGAACAAGTATCGTGGGAGTAATCTATCGGGTATCGTGAGCTAAGATCAGGGCTTTTGAACTGCATAGGGCGAGTCAAAGCGGTTGGAGAGTGGAAAGAGAGTTCCCAGGGTAAGCTCATTCATCATTCACTCATCTTTGCCAAATAAAATTAAGTATTCCATAAAATGATATGCGCTAAGTGTCGTGAAAGGTAGACAGGGATTGGGACAAGTTTATTTTTGTGATACAGTAGGTGAGGAGAGGATAGATGAGCTTGAGAAACACATATATTCATTTAAAATTCAAAATATACTTGCAAAAATTTTGAAAAAGTGCCAAGTATTGTGTTCTCCCACGGTTGAGTATCGCGATACCTAGGTATCGTGAACTCCTGTGGTCAAGTATCGCGATACTTGAACTGGTCGAATATCGTATATCATTGAGAAATCCTCACGATACTTGTCATATATCGCATATCGTGAAATTCAGATCACAATACTCGTTGAGTATCGTCTATTGTGAATCTTCGATTGCGATACCTGTGCAATATCGTGTATCGTGAGGGTAACTCTTCGTGATACTTGTTGAGTATCGAGTATCGTTGGAAATTTTCCATGATACTTGGGAAGTATCGTATATCGTGAAATTCAGATCTCGATACTTGTGGAGTATCATGTATCGGGGAGGCAACTTTCCCGATACCTGACAAATATCGAGTATCATCGGGAATTTTCTCACAATACTTATTGCATGTCGAGGATCGTGATTAGCACGCGATATTGGGCAAATATCGTGTATCACGTTTCCTGAGTATCGAGAATCGTGACCTTCAGTATCAAGTATCGCATAGTGTGGGTATCGAGTATCGTGTTTATCCAAGTATCGTATATCGTGTTTCTGGAAGTATCGTGTATCGAGTTTTGGCAAATATCGTGTATCGTTTTGTTCACATGTCGAGTATCGTGGTACCCTACTAGTGTGTCAGGCATCGAGTATTGTGACATGCTCTGTGTGGGTGAAGTATCGAGTATCATGGATTTTTTGGGTTCAAGTATCGTGAATTGAGAATTCTCTGTCAATCCTTTTCTAACCAAATTTTCTTTAGAATTCAGACCCTCAGTACAGAGCTCTAGGAGCTGGAGCTTGGCAAAGGTTAATCAGAGCTTTTAAGTGAATGAACATAAGGTCTGGGAGAACCCTAGGAAGCCGAAGAAGTGTAATCTCTTCAGTGGAAAGTGTAGCCGAACCCAGTAGCCGCTCACATTATTCTGAAACCTCTAGTGAGTTAGAGGAAGAAATTCCCATGGCTTCCGAGGATGTGCAGAACAATATACCAATGATTGGCATGATGTCAATTATTGAGGGAGAATATCGGACATCTTTGGAATATGTGAACACTAACCAAAATGAGATACCTATCTACCTAGATGGTCTAAAACGATCCGTAGCCAAAATGAAGAAAGCTTCAGATGCATACATAGTGCCTAGGCCAGCAGTTAAGTATGCAGTAGGAATTTATATGGACAAGAGGGATATCCAGTATGTAGTTACAGAACATCCTGAAAGTATCAACGAACACGGGGAAGAAGATAATGCTCATAACCCTAATAAAGAGGAATAGGAAGAACAAATGACCATTCCCAGAGGAAGATCTACTCTTGCTAGGGTATGGAGAGGAGACCTAGTTCCTCAAGATGACTCCTTAATGGATGTGTATTTGATTAATGGAATGGAGCATCTCCTTAGAGCCCACTCTTCATTATGGGAAGTAGCCCCTAACCCAGTTACTGTCTATGAGTTACAAGATCCTGAATTCCCCACCATCATCACATATTTGGACAAAAGTCATAGGAGATACTGGCCTCTTACAGAGTTAGAAAGAGCAGGGTTGAAGTATCAGAACATTCCGGTGTACCCTCCTAGGGATCAAGCTACTACTTCTCAGAACCCTCAAGGAACCTTTCAAGATAATTCATATCAACAATCTGGTCAAACACAACAAACACAAATCCCGGTGAGACCCCATGTGCAGTTTGCTATGCCTGCAAATAATCCGAACTATCGGCCTTAGCCACCTGTTGACCCAAGGAATAGAATCCTTGTCCCAAACAGACCACCTGTGGTAAGAGGACCTCGTATACCAATAGGAAGACCAGTTTTCCCTGTGATGCCTATGTTGGTGCATTTTTCCCAAGCCTACATGCTTGATATATTTGATATCATCCTTATTTATAAGTCACATGAGTAGTCATGTGAACACCTCTTGTAAAAGAGTACATTTTATCTCTTGTAAATGGAAAAAGAAAAAAGGAAAAGGATGGCTTACCTCATCCATGATGTAAAAGCAAATTTGTGGCTCTAACTACCTAAAACCACGAAATTTAGAGCTGAGGGAATCTCTCCTAACTTTGGCGATCACTTTTAGGTGGAACCATTCGAATTCAAATTCAAAACTCCCTCCAAGAATAGCTATAAAAAGAGCAAGAAGGAAGAGGCGATTAGCAAGCCTTGTACGTGACCACTTGATGTCATTTTGTAGAGATTGAAGAGCTTACTCCATAGCTCTATCATTCTACTCCCATTTTGCAAAGATTCATTGCCAATGTGGTTGTAATCATATGTGAATCTATACATTTATCATCATCTACTTCTCTGTTTTGTTCTCTGCTATACTCACTCAGAGCAGTAACTTCAGAAGCTCATATCTCGAGTTCTACTGACCATTTTTCAGTGATTTAACTTGCGTTGGATAGCTTGTACTGTCTACTTTGTGCATATAAATTTTCAAGGTCATTGAATTAATACGTTTGGAGATATCTGCATTTTACAGCTTACTAGTCTATCTCTGCAGAGCCCCGAGAATTGTGGGAATGTTCCAGAAATTGATGAAACTTGTTCTCAGTGCTTAGTCCATCATTTGAAGTGTTTTAACTTGGATTGGGAAGCTTGCTAAGTCTATTTGCTATGCCCAAAAGGAATTTTTCTAATTCCTACCAGGTTGAGAGCACTGTTCATTTTTTCCAGTAGGTGTATGTCCAAAAATAGCAAGTTTTGGGAGCTAGTCATTTCGCAACTAGTCTGTCTTGACTTAAACTTTTGGGATACATGTTCCAAAGTACTTGGCTGATATTTTGGTGGATTTAGGAAGCTCAAAGGGTCTACTAATCAACTCTGAAGTCTCAGTTGGCTGGTGTGAAGCTGGTTGTAGCAGCACCTACTCATCTTTGGATTGCATCCACCATCTCTCTTCAGAGTGGTATCAGAGCATAGTCAAGCAACATGGGAGATGGATTTCCATCAACAATTGACAAATTGAATCGAAACAACTACCCGGCATGGTCTCTAAGGATGGAGGCTTACCTTCAAGGGAGGAATCTATATGGATTCATATCCGGAGATGAAGCAATGCCAACCATGAGGAACAAAGGGCAACCATCACATGAAGAAGTGGAAGGACTTTCGAATTGGTGTTCGAAGGATGCACTTGCAAGGTCCTATATTCTAAACTCAATCTCTGATTTTCTTTTACCTCATGTCAAGGGATGCAAGACATCAAGAGAAACCTGGAATGCACTTGCTTCTTTCTTCTCTTCCAACACTCGAGCAAGGAAGAACCAATTGTGGATGGAGTTCACAACAATGAAGAAAAGCCCGAAGCAAAATGTGACTGATTATGTCACAAAGATGAAGGAGATTTCCGACCAACTTGGAAGCATTGGAGAGGTAATTGAAGAGGAGCAAATCATAAGACAAATCATGAATGGAATCAAAGTAGACGACAAGTGGGAGTCATTCACAACAGCCATGGATTTATACATGGATATGCATGTACCCGACCTCAACACACTCATGGGCCAACTCTTCACTCATGAAGCAAAGATTAGCAAAGGTGGTGAGTCCTCAAGAGGTAATCAAACTTCTGCCTTATATTCTGATAAAGCTAAGGTCAAGGACAAGTCAAAGAATAGGAAGAATGAAGATGAAGGAAGCTCTTTCCAAGCAAACTTTGCAGGTAGAGGAAGAGCTAGAGGAAGAGGCAGAGGTGGAAAGCAAGGCAGGGGGAGATTCCAATCATCTCAACCTTGCAACATATGTGGCTTATCTAACCATACTACTGAAGAATGTTTCAAGAACCCGAGGAACTCAAGAGGAAGAGGATTCAATAGAGGTGGCTATGGATCAAATAGAGGTAGATACAATGGAGGCTACAACAACAACAACTACTACAACAACAATTACAACAACAACAACAACTATCAAAGTGGCCATAGAGGAAGAAGAGATTACAATAACTATGCAGAGGACCAAAGTCAAGAAGATTCATTATTGATTATGAATCTATCAACGAAGAAGGGTAAGGATCATGATCACATATTTTACATTGATTCGGGATGCTCGAACCATGTAGCAGGAAATGTGGCTTTACTTTTTGATTTGGAAGATCCTCATAACAAGCATGAAGTGCAGACAGGAGATGACACAAAGCACTCAGTGGAGAAGATAGGTAATGTGAAGACACCAGATGGGAATATGAACCTCTTAAGCAAAGTCTTGTATGTCCCTACAATTACCAAAAATTTAATAAGTGTTGGACAGATTGTTGAAAAAGGATTGCAGGTTAGATTCAATCGATTTGGAGCATATGTTGAAGACCCAAGGCAAGGCTTTCGAAGGATTGCCAAAGGAGAGAAGACAGGAAGGCTTTTCACTTTTGAAGTGGAAGATACAAAGAACATAGCTTTGTTTAGCTATGGATCTCAAACTCTTACAGAGTTAGAGATATGGCACAAAAGGCTTGCTCACATTGGTGAGAGGACACTCAAACAGATTTGCAGGGACCAAAGTGTACTTGGTTTGCCTAATATCACAAGGCAACACATGATTTATAAGTGTGAAGCTTGTCAACTCGGCAAGGCTCATAGACAACCTTTCAATAAGAAAGGATATATGTATCAAAATCCTTTGGATCTAGTGCACACGGATGTGTGGGGTCCAAGTAAGGAGCCATCTATATCAGGCTCAAGATATTATGTGTCTTTCATAGATGATTGTAGCAGGTGGACCATTCTGTTTTTCATGAAGCACAAGGATGAAGTGTTTAATTGCTTTAAGAAGTATATTGCTCTTGTTGAAAATCAAACAGGTAGGACTTTGAAAAGACTCAGATCAGATGGTGGAGGAGAATACTTCTCTTCTGAATTTGATGCCTTCTTGTATGAAAGAGGCATTAAAAGGGAAGTCACTACAAGGTATACACCCGAACTCAATGGTGTAGCAGAGAGGAGGAATAGAGCTATTGTCGAAGTAGCAAGGTCCATGCTCAATGAAAAGGGATTGCCAAACTACCTATGGGCAGAGGCTGTGTCTACAGCCACATATCTCATAAATAGACTTCCATCTAAGTCACTAGATGGAACCACTCCATACGAAGTGTGGAATGGAAGAAGACCTAGTCTAGAGCATTGCAAAATCTTTGGATGCTTAGCCTATGCTCACATTCCTTCTCAAGTAAGAGGGAAATTGGATCCCAAGGCAGAGAAGTGCGTATTTATTGGTTATGACCAAAACCAAAAAGGATATAGATTGTACAATCCAACCAATAAAGGATTTTCTGTGAGTAGAGATGTAATTTTTGATGAAAACAAATCATGGTTTGATGATGATAGGAAAGTGAAGCTGCCATATGACTTGGATGAAGATTTTCCATCACTTCAACCAAAGGAGCCAAAGCAGATTGAAGAAAGTGATTCGGAGATTGACCTAGAAGACTTGGAAAGACTAAAGCTATGGAAGAACAAAGGTAAAGCAAAGATGCAGGATGCTACATATGGACCCGAGAGCTCACATCAACCACTTAGAAGGTCTTCGAGGGAGAAGAAGAAACCAGAGAGGTTTGGTTATGATACTTCTTTGGTCACCAAGCACTCAATCTACATTGCAAAGGATTCAACCAATGAAGAACCTACCACATTCGAAGAAGCACAAAGCAAGAAAGCTTGGAGAGATGCAATGGATGAAGAAATGGAAGCCTTGAAGGAGAATGACACTTGGGAGCTTGTACCTAACAAGCCATCTATGAAGATAATCGGATCTCGATGGATATACAAAATCAAGAGGAATCCAGATGGAAGTATAAACAGACACAAAGCAAGGTTAGTTGCTAAAGGGTTTGCTCAAACCCATGGTATTGATTATGAGGAGACTTTCTCTCCTGTTGCAAAAATGCCTACAATTAGGGTTCTCATTAGTCTTGCTCCATCTAGAAATTGGAATCTTTATCAACTTGATGTAAAGAATGCTTTCTTGAATGGATGGATTTCTAAGGAAGTGTATATGGCACAACCTCCTGGATATGAGGATGCACATCATCCTAACTATGTATGCAAACTAAAGAAAGCTTTGTATGGATTGAAGCAAGCTCCAAGAGCTTGGAATTTCAGATTGGTGACTTATGTGCAGGACCAAGGATTCAAAGCTAGCAAGGCGGATACCTCTTTGTTCATAAAGAGGAATGGATCTGAAGTGATCTATTTATGTGTGTATGTTGATGATATTATTATCACACGCAATGATCTTGAAGGAATCAAACAGGTAAAGAGTCAAATGAAGGAGGAGTTCAAAATAAGTGACTTCGGACCACTCACTTATTTTCTTGGATTGGAGTTGATCTACATAGATTCAGGTATATACATCACACAAAGGAAGTATGTCCATGACATGCTCGTCAAGTTCAAGATGGAAAATACAAAGTGTGCAGGTACACCTATGGAGCAAAATCATAAGCTTAGTGCTTATGAAGGAGAGCCAATTGAAGACATCACAAGCTATCAAAGCTTGGTTGGAAGTTTGAACTATGCAACACTCACAAGGGTGGATATATGCTATAGTGTTAGCATATTGAGTCAGTTTATGCATAAGCCGAGAAGACCACATATGGAAGCGGCCAAGAGAGTCCTCAAGTACCTAAAGGGGACCATGAATGAAGGTTTGTTTTATTCATTTACTTCAGATATTGAGCTAAAGGTCTACTCAGATGCAGATTGGGCCAGATCTAAAGATGATAGAAGAAGCACATCAGGGTATATATCATTTGCAGGTTCAAAAATCATTTCTTGGTCATCGAAGAAGCAACCAACCGTGGCATTATCTTCTACCGAAGCCGAATATAGAGGTTTGGCTAATGCAACTCAAGAAATCATGTGGTTAAAGTCTTTGTACACAGATCTTGGACTTCATTCTTCAACACCTCACATTTTTTGTGACAACACAAGCTCACTACATCTAGCAGCTAATCCGGTATACCATGCTAGAACCAAGCATATTGAAGTCCATTACCATTATGTAAGGGAGAAGCTAATGAGCAAGGATATTCAACTATCCTATGTCTCTACAGATATGCAATGTGCCGACATGTTGACTAAAGCTCTTGACGGTACAAAGTTAAGTAGATTCAAGTTGATGATTGGCTTGCAGGAAATCAAGGACAATTGAAGACTTATTTGGAGGCCAAGCATGTTCGGCTTGAGGGAGAGCTGTTGGTGCATTTTTCCCAAGCCTACATGCTTGATATATTTGATATCATCCTTATTTGTAAGTCACATGAGTAGTCATGTGAACACCTCTTGTAAAAGAGTACATTTTATCTCTTGTAAATGGAAAAAGAAAAAAGGAAAAGGATGGCTTACCTCATCCATGATGTAAAAGCAAATTCGTGGCTCTAACTACCTAAAACCACGAAATTTAGAGCTGAGGGAATCTCTCCTAACTTTGGGGATCACTTTTAGGTGGAACCATTCGAATTCAAATTCAAAACTCCCTCCAAGAATAGCTATAAAAAGAGCAAGAAGGAAGAGGCGATTAGCAAGCCTTGTACGTGACCACTTGATGTCATTTTGTAGAGATTGAAGAGCTTACTCCATAGCTCTATCATTCTACTCCCATTTTGCAAAGATTCATTGCCAATGTGGTTGTAATCATATGTGAATCTATACATTTATCATCATCTACTTCTCTGTTTTGTTCTTTGCTATACTCACTCAGAACAGTAACTTCAGAAGCTCATATCTCGAGTTCTACTGAACCTTTTTCCGTGATTTAACTTGTGTTGGATAGCTTGTACTGTCTACTTTGTGCGTATAAAGTTTCAAGGTCATTGAATGAATACTTTTGGAGATATCTGCATTTTACTGCTTACTGGTCTATCTCTCCAGAGCCCCGAGAATTGTGGGAATGTTCCAGAAATTGATGAAACTTGTTCTCAGTGCTTAGTCCATCATTTGAAGTGTTTTAACTTGGATTGGGAAGCTTGCTAAGTCTATTTGCTATGCCCAAAAGGAATTTTTCTAATTCCTACCAGGTTGAGAGCACTGTTCATTTTTTCTAGCAGGTGTATGTCCAAAAAAATAGCAAGTTTTGGGAGCTAGTCATTTCGCAACTAGTCTGTCTTGACTTAAACTTTTGGGATACATGTTCCAAAGTACTTGGCTGATATTTTGGTGGATTTAGGAAGCTCAAAGGGTCTACTAATCAACTCTGAAGTCTCAGTTGGCTGGTGTGAAGCTGGTTGTAGCAGCACCTACTCATCTTTGGATTGCATCCACCATCTCTCTTCACAGCCTAGACCACCTGAGGCAAGAAGAAGTTTAAGACCCATTCAAGTCGCCAAATGCATGAGAAACCACTATGATGGCTCTAGTGAACCTTACAATCATATAGCTGAATTTAAGCAAGTAATCAGAGCCGAACAAGTGGAAGACTTTTTGATCCAATATGAATCCTTTGGTTTAACCTTGACGGACACCGCTTTAGCTTGGTTCTAGCCATTGGACCCTAATAATTTTCAAAACATGGAACAAGTCTATCAAGAAATGATTGAAGAACTCACTAAGTCTGGGATTAAACACAACTCGTCATCATTGATCCATAGCTTTAAGCAAGCTCTGACGGAATCAGTGAGATTGGCAGCAAGAAGATTCAAGCAATATGTGGATAGATGCCCTGTTGAAGAGAGACCCACTCAAAACAAGATGGTGTCATTGTTTTTGGAAGGACTAGTGAATGGATCATTAAGATCACTAGTGTATGTGAAAAGAGTTCAAACTTTGCAAGAATGTATTGAGCTAGAGGACAACCTTGCGGAAGATCTGAAAATACCTCAAGGTAGTGTAAAAAGTGAAGATTCAGTCAGCGGCACATCAAACCCTAAGAACAATGTAGAGGAAAATAGCCGAATTAATAGCAAAGAAACTGAACGTTCAAGGACAGAGAAAATAGCCCAACAACCCAATGAGAGTACCCATGCTTAGAAGATGTATGCATTGTGGAGGTGATCATCCCTCTCATGTGTGCACTAGGGGAGTAGTCCCACCACCTGCTTATGCTTACACTAGACCACCCGTCCCGGGGCCTCTACAATATTGCAGCATAGAACAAAAGTACACAAACCACAGTACAGAAAACTATCCTTACAATCGACAATCAAGACCAGTACAACCACTCATAAGACCTTATGGATACCCTCAGAGAGATCTAGGAGGAGAAGCCTTCAGATATCCCACATATCAGCAGCAGGCACCAACACCACGACCTTATGCCTATCAAAGTTACACTCAACCACAACCGTTGTTAGGACAATAGCGCCCCATCCTCAAAATGTTGTCCCAGTAAAAATAGCCCAACCTGAAGAAAATCTAGAAAGAGCAATAGTTCCAGCCACACCGTTGACTAGTAACGAACCATATGACTCATCTTATGACCATAGTCAAGGAAATTATTCTACTTATGTGAGCTCTATAAGAGAATATGGGCAAATGTACGAACCATATGCATATGGCATGGAAGTACCAGATAGTTCCTATGGATATAAGCAGGATTATGTGTCATTGATGTACATAGCCCCCAGGGCACCCATACCCCCCCGACCTATGAACAGACTGCCTGTACCTAGAGGACCATGTTATAGATGCGGAGGTGATCATTATATCAAAGAATGTACACTACCAAACCCATAACCACCACAACGAGCCTGGGAAGGATACTGTAGTGATTGTGGTAATGAACACCTTTTCAGAGATTGCCCCAAGAACCCCAACAAAGTTAACTCTAACGTGCAGATTAACGTGATAGAAGTGATAGAGTCATCAGGGAGTGATAAGGAGTACACTGTGCCATTGAAAGTAATAACAAGAGCTAAAGCTAGAGAGACCCCGGAAAAAACTGAATAAAATAATCAAAGTGACAGAGGAATGAATATACCTGTACCCCAAGTAGTTGAAGACTCGGAAGAGCCTGGAAAAAATATCACAAGTAACCGAACTCAAAGATGGAAGAATCATAGAGATAGGATAAAGGAAAAGAAATTACAGCAACAGATGGAGAAGGAAAAAAACAAACAAGATCAAAAAGAGAAACAGAAAGTTGAAGAAGAAAATAAAAAGGGAAATTATAAAAAAGAAGAGGTAGGATTAGCTTTAGCAGATCCCATGCCAGAAGAGTTAGCCATGTGGATTCAGGCGTACCAGGCACGAATCAGAGCAGGACCTACCATTGAACAACATGAAAAAGAATATCCTAGAGGTGACTTAGAGAAAGAAAGGTTGGAGATTTGCAAAAAATTAATTGAAGTAGCCCAACAGACCTTAGAAAAACCTGTTCTTCAACTACCCAATTCACGAATTCCCGAAAAAGAATTCCAAGAGTGTGTCATCCCTAATGAACCCGATAAAACCAAAAAAGGTCAGACACATAATGAAAATTGCTGCGAGGATAAAAGGGAAGGATCCATTGTTCCCGAAGTAGATGGGGAATGGCCTAAAGACTTGTAGGCAAAGGTCCAAGACGACAGATGGAAGAAAGTGGAAGGAATAGAACCACCCTTTGAAGAGTTAGAAGCAGGAGGTGAAGTAGAACATTCAATACCCAAGCTGAATTCAGAAGGATTATTACCCTTTGACCAAAGTGAACAGGAGAATGATAGTGAAAAGGTCTTACCAAATTACACAGGAGAATACAAACATAATTTAGAATTATACTGCATTCCCTCAATAAGAAAAAAAGAACAGAACCCATCAGTCCAAACATCAGACATCATACAACACCTTAAAAAGGTAAAAATCCCTTGCACTCTGACATTGGAAGAACTTTTGAAGTTCAAACCACATTTGAAGGAGAAATTAACCAGTCAATTGGAGATCAAGACGGAAGAGAAGGAGATGTCTGATGAAGCAAACACAGTAAAAATCCCGGTCAATAAGGTTGGAGATTTTAGTGAGGGAGATGAAGGAAACACGTCTTCCAATTACCTATAGGGGTTATACCACTAAAGCTATCTTAGATTCAGGAGCTGGAGTAGGAATTGCAACTAAAGAAATCTGGGAGAAATGGGGAAAACCAGCTCTAAGACCAACCTGCATGAAGATACAAATGGTAGACGGACACACTGAACGACCCTTGGGATTATTGGAATGGGTAATTTTTACCACTTGCGGAGTTGAATTCGAGCACACCTTAGCGATATGTCAATTTGAAAGGGCTAGTAATTATGAAATGATACTAGGAAGACCCTTCATGAGACAGCTAAAGGTAGTGCAAGATTGGGGAAAAGACGCAGTATACTTACAACATGAAGGAACCACAACAAGAATAAATCTCCACACATACACATATCAAGATGTTCCCCCCTTGCAATGGAATCAGACTCATAAAGAAGAAGATGAGCAGTCGATTCACAGTATAGGTTCAAGTGATCAATTGTGGATGAACGAAGACACTCATCTATGGATATGCCAAACTGCGAAAAAGGAGGAGGATAGAAGGAAAGGATGGAAGCACAAGCAAGGAGTTGCTAGATCTGTACAAGATCCAGCTTACATGCCTTAAATATTCCTAGATGAAGAATTCGAACCTCATGGTTGGATGGAGATTTTAGCCACTCTCGATGTGTGTGTAAACGAAGAAGTGATAACCATGAATGAATTCATTGATGAGGAAGGATATGACGTTAGTCTATATGTGGTAGTTCTTCAAGAGGCTGAATAAGGGGAAGTAATTGAAAAAGAATGGAAGGAGGATTACGAGAGCATTGAAATGGAACTTGAACATATGGAAACGAAAAATGAAACTAAAGAAGTAAGTGTCATAGCTAATGAAATAAATCAAGAACCAACACAAGAAGAAGGGCTTCGATTAGCTAAAGCAAAGGATAATGAAGACAACAAGCCTCAAGACCAATTTGAAGTGCCTGCCCACTTCAAAAAATATGAAGTAGAAGAGAGGGAAATTGCTATTTAAATGCCAAAACAAGAAGCACAGCTAGGAATAGCATATGACAATAAAGAGCAAACCAAGAAAATAGTAGTAACCCTAGAGGAAGGAGAAGAAAGATGTACTTTTATAGGTCAAGATGTCTCATTGGAAGAAGAACAAGAGCTGATACGACTCATTCGAGAATATAGGGATGTCTTTGCCTGGACATATAAGGATTTAAAAGGAGTAGATCCTTCTATATGTGCCCATAGAATCCCTATGACATCTGAAGCTAAACCTTCCAAACAAAGACCATACACATACAATGATGTTTACTCAGCAAAAATCAAGGAACAGATCGATAAGTTGTTAGATGTTGGGTTCATAAAAAGAATGGTAAGTTAAGAGTATGCATCAATTTGAAAAAAGTAAATGCCGCCACCATAAGAGATAGTTACCCATTACCCATCATGGATCATCTTTTGGAAAGGGTGGCAGGGAAGGAAGTTTACAATTTTTTGGATGGCTTTTCAGGGTATAATCAGGTAGCCATTGCTCTTGAGGACCAACATAAAACAAACTTTGCAACTGAATGGGGAGTATACGCCTTTAGGGTTATGCCTTTCGGCCTAACCAATGCCCCAACCACTTTCCAAAGATTGATGTGCCATGTATTCAAGGATTTCGTGAGAAAGAGTATGGAGGTATACGTGGATGATTTATGCACTTATTTAGCTATACGATCAGAGCATATCCCGGAACTAGGAAGGATCTTTGCCAAATGTCGACAATATAGAGTATGCCTCAACCCAGAAAAATGTGTCTTCATGGTTCGACAAGGAAAGATATTAGGACATATTGTCTCTAAAAATGGAATCTCAACTGATGTAGACAAAATCAAAGTAATTCTGGACTTATCGAGACTAAAGACTGCTAAAGAAGTACAAGCATTTATGGGACATTGCGGATACTACCGAAGATTTATACACATGTATGCCATAATTACTCGACCTCTTTATGCATTATTGTCTCAGTTTAATTGGATAGAAGAATGTGAAAAGGTCTTTAACGAATTAAAGAGTCGATTAAGTTCAGCCCCAATCCTTTGAGTGCCTAATTGGAACAAAGCATTTCACATTCATGTAGATGCTTCCAAGTTTGCCATTGGTTGCATCCTAGCTCAACCAGCAGATACAAGAAAGTTAGATCACCCTATAGCCTATGCCAGTAGACAATTGAATCAAGCAGAACACAATTATACCACAACTGAAAGAGAAGGTCTAGGAATGGTATATGCAGTGAAAAAGTTTCGACACTACTTATTGGCAAACAAATTCAAATTCTTCATTGATCATCAAGCCCTACTATACTTAGTCAATAAGCCTTGTAATACGGGACGACTAGTACGATGGTTTCTATTGTTGATGGAATTTGATTTTGAAGTAGTAGTCAAGAAAGGGAACACCCACATTAGAGCAGATCACTTATCAAGAATGACACATGGAGAACCACCCATAGGAGTACCAGATGATCTGCCTAACACGTACCTGTTCAACCTCGAAGTATGTCCCCAATGGGCAGAAAAGTTGATCCCAATACTCACATATGGACCTAAACCTGGAATCTCACCAAACCAAAATCAAGATTTATGGAAGACTAAAAACCTGCATATCATTGTTGGAAGCCTGTATCACCAAGATTCAAGTGGATTACTCATGAGATGTGTGGAAGAGGAGGAACAAGAGATGTGGCTTCAAAAAGCACATGTAAATCAATGGAAAACTCATTTAAGTGCAAATGGAACATGGAAAACATTGAAGAGATTAGGCATATATTGGCCAACCATGCAAAGGGATACACATAATTATGTAGCAGCCTGCCCAACTTGTCAAGAACGGAATCCAGAAGGGAACTCTTATTTATCCTACTCCACCGTAGCACCAAGATGGAGCATGCCTCTGGTGAAGTTCTTAAAGACCCAAGAGTACCCAGAACGAGCCACTCTAGCAAGGAAACGTGCACTTGTAGAACAAAGCAAGGACTATGCTCTCATAGGAAAACAACTCTTTAAACGAGGAAGAGATAATCATTTGCGAATGTGCATTCATGAAGACGAGTATCTTGCTGTTTTAGAGATGGCACATACAAGAGTTGCAGGAGGACATTTTTCTGCAGATAAAACAGCAAAAATGATTCTTTTTGCAGGAATGTGGTGGCCAACTCTACATCAAGATGCAGCAACATATGTTCAATGATGTGATACTTGTCAACGAACGAAATATCCCATTAGAAGAGATGAAATGCCACTGAAACCCATGATGAGTGCAAGAGCTTTCACAAAATGGGGAATAGACTTCATAGGACCTATTACCCCACCAGCTAAAGGATCCCATGCCGAATACATAATCGAAGCCACAGACTATCTGACCAAATGGGTTGAAGCCAAAGCTACCAAGAAAAATGATGCAAGGACTATGGCCAAGTTTCTCTTCGAGAATGTTTTCACTAGATTTGGACTACGATAGAAATTGTGAGTGATAGAGGTACTATTGGTGTAAATTGCAAGCCTACACATTTGGCTCAAAGGATGCATTAAAGTCTACACATACATGAAGAAGCATAGGAACATATGCTAGTGGTTAATTACCACTTTACCTCATTGTAAAAGTCAAATTGACTTAGAATCTTTTGTAATCACCTACCAAAGTGAGTCGTGGAAAAGTAGTTCATTTGATTGAAGGAATATCTCCAAGCATTTAGGAGCTTGATCATAGGGAGCCAAAATTTGAATTTGAATTCAAATCTTCACTCATTACATATAAAAGTGAGCATGAAAAGTCGCGGGCAAGAGAGATCATTCTCGAGCCTCATTCTACTGATTTTGAGTGTGTGTGAGGACTATGCTATAGCCTACACCTCTCTACACCATTAGGCAATGTTGTTCATGCCAATGGGATTGTATACAATTGTTCATTAATAGATACATTTACATCATTTATCTATGAGTTCTCTATTAGTCTACTCAAACGTTTGTCAACTTGTCAAGGGCATATCTCAGTCAATTCTTCACCAAATTCAGTGATTTAAAGCTTGTTGGATTCAGCTCAAAGTTTGCTACGTGCTGTCAAAGTTTAAGGAAATTTTGTTCAGCCATTTTAGAGAAATCTGCATCGAGGTGAACTCTGGTCAATTTCTGCTACAGTCTTAAAAAGTCGGGGGTATAGCTAAACTTGCTAAATTGATTTCTCTTAGCATAGTTTATTTTTTTACATCATTCCACTTGCAAATGGTAGCTTACTAAGCTAGGTAAATACCCCTAGAAGGAATTTTATCAATTTCTACTGTGCTGGTCACACTGAGTAAAACATCGAGCAGGTGTCAAGACATAAATAGAAGGTTTTCTTGAGTTTGTGAACTTCAAAGTTATCTGTTTTGGTTCAATCATTACACACACCACTTCCAAAGTACATAGGCCATTTTTTTGTGTTATTGGAAAGCTAAGAAGGTCTACTTATCAACTCTGAAGCAAAAGAGGGCTGATACAAAGCATGTTTAGCAGTACCTACTTAGTCTCTTGGAGCATCCATCCATCTATCCCAACAGTGGTATCAGAGCAAATTAAGGTAAAATGGGAGATGGTTTTCCTTCATTTATTGATAAATTGGACAGGAACAACTATCAAGCTTGGTCTCTAAGGATGAAGACCTACTTACAAGGAAGGAGTCTCTATGGATACATCTCAGGAGGTGAGGAATTGCCCTCATTCAAAGCAAGAGGATTACCAACCAAGGAAGAACAAGAAAAACTCAACACATGGTGTGCTAAGGATGCATTGGCAAGGTCATATTTACTCAACTCTATCTCTGACTTTCTTTTGCCACATATCAAAAATTGTAAGACATCCCAAGAAACTTGGGAAACCTTGTCATCATACTTTTCCTTCAATACAAGGGCTAGGAAAAATCAGTTGTGGATTGAATTCACAACACTAAGGAAGCAACCTAAGCAAGCTATTTCAGAATTTGTGACCAAGATCAAAGATGTTGCAGATCAGTTAGCAAGCATAGGAGAAGAGATTGAAGAAGAACAAATTGTAAGGCAAGTGATCAATGGAATCAAGGCTGATGACAAATGGGAAAGCTTCACCACTGCAATGGATCTCTACATGGACATGCACACTCCAGATCTTACAACTCTCATGGGACAACTATTTACACATGAAGCAAAGTTCACCGAGAATGGAGATACATCCAAAGGTAATAACTCTTCTGCCCTATAGGCAAGAACAAAAAAATGGAAGATGAAGGGTCTACCTCCCAAGCCAATTATGCAGGGAGAGGTAGATCTTCAAGAGGAAGGGGCAGAGGAGGTAAGCAAGGTAGGGGGAAACCCTATAACTCATCACCATGCAACATTTGTGGTTTATCAAATCATACTACAGATGAGTGTTTCACGAATTACAAAAATGAGAGAGGAAGAGGGTACCAAAGAGGTGGATACTCACACTCAAGAGGAAGGTTCAACCATCACCAAGGCCACAACAACAATTACAACAACAATTACAATGGCAACTACCAAGGAGGATTCAAAACCAGAAAGGACTACAACAACTACATAGAGGAGCAGGATGACTCTCTTTTGATCATGAACATGACTTCAGAGTCAGGTACAAATGATGACCACCTATTCTACATTGACTTAGGGTGCTCAAATCATGTGGCTGGCAATGTGGCATTACTCTCTGATCTTGAGGAACCAAAAGGTAAACATCAAGTCCAAACAGGTGATGATACAAAGCATTCAGTAGTTAAAGTTGGAAATGTTAAGACTTGTGATGGTAATCAGAATTTGTTGAGCAGGGTACTCTATGTACCAACCATTACCAAAAATTTGATGAGTGTTGGTAAGATTGTGGAGAAAGGTTTGCAGGTCAGATTCAATCAATATGGAGCATCTGTGGAGGACCCAAGACATGGGTTCAAGAGGATTGCTAAAGGAGAAAAATCAGGTAGACTTTTCACTTTTGAGTTGGAAGATACAAAGAATATTGCACTATACAGTTATAAAGATCAAACACTTTCAGAGCTTGAGATTTGGCACAAAAGGTTAGGGCACATAGGAGAAAGAACCTTGAAACAAATGTGTAGGGACCAATGTGTGCTTGGGATACCTAATGTATCCAAGCAACATATGATTTACAAGTGTGGTGCTTGTCAATTTGGTAAGTCTCATAGGTTACCCTTCTCCAAGAAAGGATATATGCATGAAGACTATCTAGAGCTTGTACACACAGATGTTTGGGGACCTAGCAAAGACCCCTCAGTCTCAGGATCAAGGTACTATGTGTGTTTCATTGATGATTATAGCAGATGGACTATATTATACTTCATGAAGCATAAGGATGAGGTATTTAATTGTTTTAAGAAATATCTTGCATTAGTTGAAAATCAGACAGGAAGGAATTTGAAGAGGCTAAGGTCAGATGGAGGAGGTGAGTACTTCTCCAATGAGTTTGAAGACTTCGTGCAGGACAGAGGTATCAAAAGAGAAATAACCACAAGGTATTCTCCTGAACAGAATGGGGTAGCTGAAAGAAGAAATAGGTTAATTGTTGAGACAGCTAGATCTATGCTTAATGAGAAGAAGTTACCTAACTATCTATGGCCAGAGAGTGTTTCTACTGCCACTTACCTCATAAACAGGTTACCATCTAAGTCACTTGATGGTATGACACCCTATGAAGCATGGCATGGTAAGAGACCATCATTAGTTCACTGCAAAATATTTGGATGTGTAGCATATGTGCACATTCCTTCTCAGATAAGAGGTAAGCTAGACCCAAAGGCTGAAAAATGCATTTTTATTGGGTATGATTTAAATAAAAAAGGTTACAGGTTTTATAATCCTACCAATAAGGGATTCATGGTAAGCAGAGATGTGATCTTTGATGAAAATGATTCTTGGTATGAGAATGAATGCTGGAAGGTCAAATTACCCTATGATTTGGAAGAGGAATTTCCAAAACTTGCAAAGGAGGAACCTACTCAGAATGAAGACTCAAGTTCAAATGATGAAGACACTATCAACCTTGAAGAATTCAAGGCATGGAAGTCCAAGGGCAAAATGAAGATGAAGAAGCTTGAAGACATACCTGAATCTTCAACTCAATCAATCAGAAGATCTCAAAGAGAAAGCAAGAAACCTATCAGATATGGGTATGATACATCTCTTGTTACTAAACATTCAATTTATCTTGCCAAAGATTCGTCAAATGAAGAACCAGGTTCATATGAAGAAGCAATAACCAAATCAGAATGGAAAGAAGCTATGGATGAGGAGATTGATGCTCTCAAGGAGAGTGACACATGGGAGTTAGTACCCAAGAAGGATTCTATGAAGGTAATAGGATCCAGATGGATCTATAAGTTGAAAAGAAATTCTGATGGAACAATTAATAGGTACAAAGCCAGATTGGTAGCTAAGGGTTTTGCACAAACCCAAGGCATTGACTATGAGGAGACATTCTCACATGTGGCCAAGATGCCAACCATCAGAGTGTTGGTAAGTGTGGCTGCATCAAAGAATTGGAATATGTACCAATTGGATGTCAAGAATGCTTTCTTGAATGGATGGATTTCAGAAGAAGTTTATATGTCACAACCTCCTGGCTATGAGGACCCTAAGAAGGTAACTTATGTTTGCAAATTAAAAAAGGCTTTATATGGATTGAAGCAGGCACCTAGGGCATGGAATTACAGGTTAACTACATACCTCCACGACCAAGGTTTTGTCATGAGCAAGGCTGACACTTCTCTGTTCATTAAGAGAAGTAATTCAGAAGTAATATATCCCTGTGTTTATGTTGATGACATCATCATTACAGGTAATGATGTCAATGGAATCAGGTATATCAAAAGCCAGATGATTAAGGAGTTCAAGATCAATGATCTTGGTTTATTGAAGTATTTTCTAGGGCTTGAATTAGTTTACACTAATCCAGGGATATATATTACTCAGAAAAAGTATAGACAGGATATGTTGAAGAAGTTTCACTTGTAGGATGCTAAAGTAGCAAGCACTCTAATGGAGGTAAACCTAAAGCTAAGTGCCCATGAAGGTGATGAAGTCAAAGACATTACCGGTTATCAAAGCATGGTGGGTAGCTTGAACTATGCTACTCTTACAAGAATTGATATTGCATATGGAGTAAGTGTGCTAAGTCAATTTATGCACAAGCCAAGGATACCTCACTTAGAGGCTGCCAAGAGAATCTTGAAGTATCTCAAGGGTACACAGAACCATGGTTTGTATTTCCTTTACACTTCATATATTGATATCAAAATTTATTCAGATGCAGATTGGGCAAGATGCAAGGATGATAGGAGGAGCACTTCTGGATATATTTCCTTTGCAGGTGACAAACCAATTTCATGGTCTTCAAAGAAGCAACCTAGTGTTGCTTTGTCTTCCACAGAGGCAGAGTATAGAGGACTGGCTAATGCCACACAAGAAGCAATTTGGATTAAACTTTTTTATATAGAATTGGGCTTATATACTAGGTCTCCAATAATCTTTGGAGATAATACAAGTTCTCTTCACCTTGCAGCTAATCCTATCTATCATGCTAGGACCAAACACATAGAGGTTCATTATCATTATGTGAGAGAAAAGTTGATAAGCAAGGACATTCAACTTACCTATGTATCAACCAACATGCAATGTGCAGATTTGTTGACTAAAGCTTTGGATGGAACAAAACTTTGCAGATTCAAATCCATGATTGGATTGTAGGATATACTTGAAGATTGAAGATGAAGACTTAAGCCAAAATGTTTGGCTTGAGGGGGAGCTGTTGGTGTAAATTGCAAGCCTACACATTTGGCTCAAAGGATGCATTAAAGTCTACACATACATGAAGAAGCATAGGAACATATGCTAGTGGTTAATTACCACTTTACCTCATCGTAAAAGTCAAATTGACTTAAAATCTTTTGTAATCACCTACCAAAGTGAGTCGTGGAAAAGTAGTTCATTTGATTGAAGGAATATCTCCAAGCATTTAGGAGCTTGATCATAGGGAGCCAAAATTTGAATTTTAATTCAAATCTTCACTCATTACATATAAAAGTGAACATGAAAAGTCGCGGGCAAGAGAGATAATTCCCGAGCCTCATTCTACTAATTTTGAGTGTGTGTGAGGACTATGCTATAGCCTAAACCTCTCTACACCATTAGGCAATGTTGTCCATGCCAATGGGATTGTATACAATTGTTCATTAATAGATACATTTACATCATTTATCTCTGAGTTCTCTGTTAGTCTACTCAAAAGTTTGTCAACTTGTCAAGGGCATATCTCAGTCAATTCTTCACCAAATTCACTGATTCAAAGCTTGTTGGATTCAGCTCAAAGTCTTCTACATGTTGTCAAAGTTTGAAGTAATTATATTCAGCCATTTCAGAGAAATCGGCATCGAGGTGAACTATGGTCGATTTCTACTACAGTCCTAAAAAGTCGGGGGTATAGCTAAACTTGCTAAATTGATTTCTCTTAGCATAGTTTATCTTTTTACATCATTCCACTTGCAAATGGTAGATTACTAAGCTAGTTAAACACCCCTAGAAGGAAGTTTATCAATTTCTACTGTGCTGGTCACACTGAGTAAAACATCCAGCAGGTGTCAAGACATAAATAGAAGGTTTTCTTGAGTTTGTGAACTTCAAAGTTATCTGTTTTGGTTCAAACATTAGACACACCACTTCCAAAGTACATAGGCCATTTTTTTGTGTTATTGGAAAGCTAAGAAGGTCTAATTATCAAATCTGAAGCTAAAGAGGGTTGGTAAAGAGCAGGTTTAGCAATACCTACTCAGTCTCTTGGAGCATCCATCCATCTATCCCAACAGGTACGCATTTTGTGAATGAAGTGATAGAACCCTTACTAAATGAAATCTTGGTAATTCATAAGAAATCAGCCCCATATCACCCACAAGCCAATGGACAGGCCGAAAGGTCAAATAAAATCTTGTGCACAGTTCTCACAAAAATTGTGAACAATGGTAGATCGGATTGGGATAAACAATTACATCATGCTTTATGGGCATTCCGAGTAGCTTCCAAGAGCACCATAGGAACTACTCCTTTTAACTTAGTGTATGGACAAAATGCTATTTTTCCAATTGATTTCTTAATACCCACTCTCAGAGTAGCAACAACTTATAAGTGGACGGGACATGAACTCTCAGCTCAATTGGATAAAATAGAGAAGTTACATGAAACTAGGTTACAAGCAGTAGCAGGGATTTATGTTGCAAAAAGGCGACAAAAGGCATATTTTGATTCTCATATTAAAGATAAAAATTTGAAGGAAGTAGATTTAGTTTTGGTTTATACTTTGAAACAACACGCAAAGAAACTGTAAAAAAGAGGATATGGCCCATTAATCATCAATCGTATATCTACCAGTGGAGCCATTAGTTTAGCCACCCTGGATGGAGACGTATTGCCAAACTATATCAGTGGATGTGGAGTAAAAAAATATATGGGACCATTGACTGAAGAAATAATGTCACGACTAATAATGGGTAAGAATAGGCATATAGAGGAAGAAAGAATACGAGAAGAAACTAGACAAGAAGCGCTAGAACGAATCAGGAAAAGAAAAGAGTGGATGAGAGAGAGAGATGAGAGATATCGACAAGGAGAGGAATGCATCCCTATGGCTAATTTTAGAGCCACTGAAAACCTAGGTCAGCAAAGGACGCAACCATACTTGAATTTGGGCACTGGAATAGAAGAGTACCACTTAGTGGATGCTCTCATTGATACAAGAGAAGTTGTAAGCTGTATTAAGTATTCAATGACACAGACACTCAAAGAGGAATTACGCCCATCTAAAGCACAGCTGATTGGAATAGGAGGAAAGATCACCAAGTGTATCGGAAAGATCACTTTACTTCTACATCTTGGAAACAACACTAGAGCAAAAACTCTTAGTATGTCATGATCAGGACTTATTAGAAGAGCTCGTGTTAGGTCAAGACTGGATATACGAATATGAAGTAACTATTCAATTGGCCTTAGGATACATCTCGGCCAAGATAGGACATTGTGAAGTATTCAGAATGCTAGACAAACAACCAATCAAAGCCGAAAGTATAGAACCGAAAACTCACTTAAATGAACACACTGATGAATGTATGTTCAGTCGCACTATGGAAACTTCTTCATTGAGTACTTCATGTGAGGATAGCACGAGTTTCGAGTGCACACAATCTTTTAATCCAGTAAACCACATGATTAGTGTTCTATCCAATAACAGCCGCAGTGAGGAACTAAGCACAAGAAAGGATAGTCCACAGGACTATCACGATTCTGCATACATTCGAATATACCCTATTCCTCACACTCGACAAGCTTGGATAAGTACGGACCAAGTGGCTGCTTATCTTCTGTTGGAAACAATGTCCTATTTGTCAAAAATTGTCAAAACTGTTCAGGTAGAACAGCATGTGTAGCTTTTATTATAGTGTCTTGTACAACAAAAAGAAGCTAGCGCAACTGATAAAACGGTCACCTTCCAAATTGGTGGCGCAAGTTCGAATCCCGCCGGCAGCTAGATCGCGAAGTACTTTAGCTTTTGATTTAATAAAAGCTCATCCCAAAAAGCTCATGGCGAACAACGAACGGATCAATGGACGCGAATAGGCGTTTTCTATTCATCGCTACAATGATGTGCTTTATTGCGGTCAAGTGCTTTTGAATAAGCTTTTTAAGGATCATCAAATCCTATATAAACACAAGCTTGGGATCACTTGTATTCATCCTTCACCTAGGATCAACACAAGCTTTCTAGAGCTTGGACCTCAGTAGAGGTGGTGTTTCTTCTAGCACATGGGGCAGCCATGGTGCTAACTTGAAGCATGTTGAGGAGCAGCTATGGAGTTCTTCTTGGTGATTCTTCTTGGAGAAGATGAAGGGTGTGCTCACACTCTAGCTCATGGAGAGGAGGTCATCTCTTGTTCATGGCAAGAAGACTTGATTATTAGCAGCTTGATGGTGAGGATCGCCCATCTACATGATGTATTTGAAGATCATCTTCTACAAGAAGATGTTAGGTTGAAGATTATCTTCTACAAGAAGATGTCTGGCTACTTCAAAGACATTGGATGGGACCATCTACATGATTTTGAAGATTATCTTCTACAGGAAGATATTAGGTTGAAGATTTTCTTCTACAAGAAGATGTCGGGCTACTTCAAAGACATTAGATGGTGATTAACATAAGATTCACATCTTATGTTAAGTATTCAGGTACATATTCTCTTTATGCACACAGGTACTACTTGAAGTTTATGGAGGCTGTGGCGTTCATATCAGGAGGAGTCCTATTCGGCATAGGTACAAGAGAATCAGTACGTATATGCTTTATGCATATTTGATGAGGTGTTTGAGAAGGTGTGTTCACATGAGTTTGAGGATTTCGGGCAACAATCTTGTTAGCATTCTATGCTACTTTATAAGTATGTGATCTTTTCACACATGTATCTGACTTAGGATCTTCCATAGCCTAAGTTTAGATGTAGGTTTGTTGACCATCAGTTTCACACTGATCCTTCCTCATTCAGTCACTCATATTCACTCTTCTATAACCTATTAGGTCACACATCTCATGTATATTCAGATTATTGCCCACACATCTGAATATGTTTGTTACATTGTACATTTACTCATTCATCTATTTCTCATCACATAGAATGGTTGAGAGTTTTGCTCCCACATTGTACATTGAACATTGGTATATATGATACTATGAGTAAGCGATGGCTTACGTAAATTGCTAGAATTAATGTTGTACATGAATGGAACTATGGAACCATGGACCTGTGACATGAGCCTAAGGGCCTACTTCACTTCCAACATTTGGTATCAGAGCTTTAGGGATTTGGTATCAGAGCACTAAGGTTTTGGTTACAAAACTTTAGATCTTTGGCATCAATGCATTAAGGCTCATTCATGTCTCAGGTTCATGGTTCCATAGTTCCATTCATCTATTTCTCATCACATAGAATGGTTGAGAGTTTTGCTCCCACATTGTACATTGAACATTGGTATATATGATACTATGAGTAAGCGATGGCTTACGTAAATTGCTAGAATTAATGTTGTACATGAATGGAACTATGAAACCATGGACCTGTGACATGAGCCTAAGGGCCTACTTCACTTCCAACATTTGGTATCAGAGCTTTAGGGATTTGGTATCAGAGCACTAAGGTTTTGGTTACAAAACTTTAGATCTTTGGCATCAATGCATTAAGGCTCATTCATGTCTCAGGTTCCCAGACTTCCAGTATTACAACATATAATTTAAAGGCATATTCTAATATTTGACATTTGACATACACACTTAATCTAGATGAGTAGAGATTTGAGAATTAGACACTTCAGTTACATTCATCAGTGTGGAGTATGAAGTTGATGATCTGTTAGCAGCCGAATATTTTTGGAAGAGTATGCAAATACTTTACAAAAGTATTGTTTGAAGACCCAGACTTGATGAAGAGAAGACTACTTCAAATTCAAGGAAGAACAATGGTTTAGAGAATATGAAGGAATCAGATCAACATCAAATCACAGGTATCAGTTTCTACTATCAGATTATCATTTGCAGGTCATATCTTAGAAGAGCAGTTATGAAGAGATTTGAAGAAATTCAAGGAATGCTTTTATACACTTTCATCTTTTGAAAGTTAAAGGCTACATCAAAACAGGTAACTAGAGGTTTTTTCTAGAGAGTTTTTGAAAGATCTCTTTCATGGTAAGAAAGTTCATCTAAGAAGACAAGTGTAGAGATGAGATAAGTTTTGTTTTTCAGCCAATTTTTTGTTGTAAGTTGGTTGGATATCAAGGTACAAATGTATCTAGAGAAGGTAACTCTAGAAGGGTAATTCATCATTCAGACAAAAGATTGGTGAATTTAGTCATTTCAGACATTTGAAGCAAAATTTTGATTCAGAGATATGAGGAGATGATAAAACATGATTCTATATTCACTTCCATTTGTATACCATGTTTGTTTTATCTCTTACTCTTAGTATTAGAGGAAGAGAAAAGTTCATTCGAAGAAGTCAAGAGTGTTTGCTACTTCAAGATGAAGAGAACAAAAGGTATGGAAGAGAAGTTTGAAGATGTTGACATCATCAAGTGGAAGAAAGATGCAGAAGAAGAAAGTCCATCATTTCCAAAAGAAAAGTAAGGCTTCCTTTTCTCATATATTTTCCATATACTTTTCCTATATTATCCTCTACATCCAAAGACAAGTCTACGAGAACATCTTGTTTAAAGAAGAAGCAGTTTCTTGTTTTGCATTACACTTGGTCATGATTTAGTAGATTTGACAAAGAATTGCATTGAGAGAAACAAAAGCACTCATATGTGTATGAGTTATGTTGAAGCTTTTTAAGCAGGCAGCTTATATGTTCCCTCAAAGAATTCTTGAGTGTCAATACAGATTTACTTGGTATATGACAAGTTGCAGAGAAGTATATTTCTTCTTTATCTAACTCTTAAGGTAAAAGAGTTTTTTGTAGCAGATGTTGAAGACTTGGGTTGAGGTTTTATAAAGGTTACCTCATATTCAGTATTTTCAGAAACTTCAGAAAATTCAGACTTGTTGATGTACCAGTCAGTTGAAGAATCTACTTTTTATGATTGTCTTGATTTTTGGATACATGCTTGTATTCAAAAAGGTGTTCCATTAGATCCTATAACTTGATTGAAAAGTGGAGTTAGCCAAAAGAAAGTCAAGCAGGTACTATCACATTTCACCCGGGTAAAATATGAAAGTTATGAAGTATCAAACTTGTAGCTTTTGGAGTTCTCAAGTTGAGAAGTTTGTCCACTTATATTTCAAGTAGGAATTGCAGATTCCTTGATGGATTTGTTTGAAGAAAAGTTTTACAACTTTTTGAGAAGCATGGACACTTGGAGACATTCAGGTAACAAATCAAACATTCAGTCATGAAGGTTTGATGAGATCAGATTCTACACAAGAGAGATCATTGATCTTGAATGATCTTATATGATCTTGAGTTTTTATGATTCAGTTGTCTATCCTTTGTTTGTGAAGATTCTTAACATTGGAAGAAGTAAGTCAAAGATTCAGGTTCTATCAGATTTGTGTTACAGAGAGATAGAAATACTTGTTATGTTGCAGAAGGTTATGAATCCTATAAAGCTTTCAGCAAGGTTTTGTTATATTCAGTTCAGCTAACCTTATTCTAGATTTTGGAAAGCTGAAGAATGACATGGAAAGCTATTGGCATGTGCACAATGCTAATAAAAAGGGTTCAGAGAATTCTTGTTTCAGATACAGGTATTGATCACTGAAGATCAGATTTATGAAATCTTGGACGTCCTTCTTCATAAATCTGATATAATTTGAAGAATACTGGATACTAGTGTTAAATCATCCAAGGGGGGTGATGAAACATGAAGACTTATTTTCAACCATATGTGAAAGAATGCAGATTCATACTTACAGGTATTCCTATATCAGGTATTCCTATATTTCCTTTGTCAGGTTCTCTTTATGTTCCAGCTTTGAAAGAAGAAGGAAGAAGAAGAATGTTTGGAGAAAGTTCCTGTTAGGATGTTCCTGTTCAGGAGAAGGTTCCAGAGTTCTATTGAAGAGAAACTTGATATTTCAGAAAGGTATATTTCAGAAGTGCCCACATATATGTTTATACCAAGTTCTGAAGGAAAGAGGTATGAAGGATTTAAAGGATGAAGACATGATGACATCATAGATTTTTTGACTCATATTGACTTGAGTACAGTCAGAGATGAACCAACAGTGTTCATAATACACTACGTTGTGAGTTGACAGTCACAGGTTCCAGGATTCAGTTCTTGATTTTTAGTGTATTTACATGACACAGCAGAAGTACGTTGAGAAATCCTTTTGGAAGGTAAATGCAAATATGTGGATCCTAGTGTATGTTTTCAGGTTTTTGAAGACAGGAGATAGCATGTTCAAAGATAGTTCATGCTATATTTTTTGTCAAGCAGTGATTGCTTGATGTGTACACTATTGGATATCTAGTTTGCATATTTTCTCAAGTATTATGGTTCATATTCAGCAAGTTCAGATTTTTTGAAGGAAAGTCAAATTCAGTTTTGAAGAAGACTTTTTCTGAAGTATCGGGAGTACAAGCTTGAAGCTTGTGGCAATTTGCAGATTATAAAGTTTTCAGATCCAGTCCAGGTTGTACCAATATGACATTGCAGGGGGGATTGTTGGAAACAATGTCCTATTTGTCAAAAATTGTCAAAATTGTTCAGGTAGAACAGCATGTGTAGCTTTTATTATAGTGTCTTGTACAACAAAAAGAAGCTAGCGCAACTGATAAAACGGTCGCCTTCCAAACTGGTGGCGCAAGTTTGAATCCCGCCGGCAGCTAGATCGCGAAGTACTTTAGCTTTTGATTTATTAAAAGCTCATCCCAAAAAGCTCATGGCGAACAACGAACGGATCAACGGACGCGAATAGGCGTTTTCTATTCATCGCTACAATGATGTGCTTTATTGCGATCAAGTGCTTTTGAATAAGCTTTTTAAGGATCATCAAATCCTATATAAACACAAGCTTGGGATCACTTGTATTCATCCTTCACCTAGGATCAACACAAGCTTTCTAGAGCTTGGACCTCAGTAGAGGTGGTGTTTCTTCTAGCACATGGGGCAGCCATGGTGCTAACTTGAAGCATGTTGAGGAGCAGCTATGGAGTTCTTCTTGGTGATTCTTCTTGGAGAAGATGATCTTCAAATACATCATGTAGATGGGCGATCTTCACCATCAAGCTGCTAATAATCAAGTCTTCTTGCCATGAACAAGAGATGACCTCCTCTCCATGAGCTAGAGTGTGAGCACATATCGTCTATTCTTTCTCTATCTTTATCTCATCATATGTATGATTAAGTTGTGGTATGTTCATGTTTTGTCAATATGGAAGATTGCTAGAATTAATGTTGTACATGAATGGAACTATGGAACCATGGACCTGTGACATGAGCCTAAGGGCCTACTTCACTTCCAACATCTTCAACAAAAGAACTACTTGCTACATCAGAAGAACCCACAGACCAAGTATGTAAATCACTCTGGATCTTGAGTTCCACAAAAAATTGCTAGAGTATGGATTCTGAAAAAGGTGATAGCCGCCCAGCTGGCCCGAACACAAATATGGATTCCCAAGTCATGTACTCAAAGGACAATCACCATGAAGGATGAGTCAAGGCACAAGGAGAATCAGTATGACGAAAGGCAAAACGACAGAAGATAAATTGCTACAGGATCGAACAGGAGTCTACATACGATTCACACGTCATTCCAAGCTTCAAAAAGCAGACAAAGCAGAAGCACCATATGAGAAGCACCCCATTCACCAGGGATGTTGGGAACACAATCTGTCCAACAGAACAAAGCAGATTTGGATGCCGAAAGACAAGAGAAGCTGTATACTTCTACCAAATAATTCGAGTTGCACACATTTGGAGCTACCAGAACCCAAAGTATGCATGATAGGGCCACATTACAAGGCTAAGCATTCGGCACATTTTTCTTCTATTTCAGAATAGTGAAGCACATTTTCCTCTTGGGAAATAGGAGAGCACTTGTACATAAGCTAAAGAAAATTACTCAAAAATTAATAACCGCTTCGGCTATGAACTAACTTTTCTGTTTTTCTTTCAGACAAAAACATAAAACTATCTAAAAGTATGAAAAATCCTAGGTATTACCTTTCTCACACCCACAGGGGAAGGGACGACACTATTCACGCGGAGCATTGCCAATCTAAGGAAGGATAAATGAAGGATGATTCTTGATACCAGCTTGCCACTAATTACTGCTCTATATTGAGTGCAGATGGCATCTTCTAATTCCGAAGCTACACAAGAGGAAGAGGTCCAGCTTCTTCCCTTGGAATCAATAATTAAGGCAAGAGATCATTGGTTTCTGGATGACCAACCCGTGTCTGAACTCATTTTCATGGCAACCATCAAGATTATGGATAGGGATCACTACTTCCCTATCATGTCACAAGATTTCAAGACTATCATACAAGGATTACCACGCATGACGGATGCCTGGACACAAGCAGGAATTGATGCATTCCTAAGACTGCCAATCTATATGCCAGATTTCCAGAGATGTACACAAGTGATGAATACACTTCAGTCTACATCGAATAAGGTATCAGTCCCGAAAGCAAGGGTACTTGATAAAGTTGGTACCTGGAAGACAATTCAATTCACTCGTGAGCTAATTAACAAGGCTTTTGGATGGAATCAAGAGGGACTCGCGAATGTCAAAGATGAATGTCATGACCCAAAAAAGAAAAAATTTTTGGAAATCAACAGAATGGATATTGAAGATGTTGTTCGCTTAGTTCACCAACATTTTTGCTTTCCTAGTATGCATAGATACACATCACCTCAAAAAATTGTTGTGCAATTACTTTCGCATGCAATGAGACTAGTGGAAAATAAAGTGAACATGACTCCGTATATTCAAGATCGCTTGTTTGAAGCAAAGAAAAAGTTCTTAAATGGAAGTTCGGCATTAAAATTACTCATTTATGAGGCACTTGACATGAAGAATTGCTTATGCTTGATGCCGACATCAACAGAGTTACAAAAATATGCCAAGTCAGCGACTGTACCAAAGAAAAAGAAAACGACCACATCTATCGAAGAAGTGGGAACCAGTTCAAAAAAACCCATGAGGGGGACTAAACGCCTAAGAGAGGAAGAAGCTCAGGAGACACCAACATCAAAAAGGACCCATACACTGCCAAAGATTTCTATGACGCAGCAGCCTATCACCAAGAGAGACCTCTTCGCCGCCCTGGAAGAAACGCATCAGTACATGCTGGGGCAAGTAAATTTAAATGTTCAAGGTCACCATTACAGACAGGCAAGCTAGGAAAAGAAGCACAAAGATAAAGAACATACTCCAGAACAATCTACCAGATATAAAGAACTTGGATTAGAAGATTCGAGCTCTCATGAAGAATCTAGCCCAGAGAAGGACACATTGGACACTGATATACGAACTGAAATGAATAATGAAGAATGGACAAAAATAAATCAGGTTGAAATCATACCTGACAATCAACAACAAAAAGCACAGCACCAGGAAGTATAAACTGAACAGGAACACTTGATTTAGTTAAATGATCAATCAAAGATAAGCATGAAGGAAGTTCCAATAACTAATAAAAATGTAGTGCCACCTATCAAAGAGGAAATACAAACTCTAGTGGACCAAGACTCAGACCTACAACAAAATAAGGAGCAAATTGTGATTGAAGTGCCTGATGACACACCTCAAGGTAAAATTGATCACAAGGAGGATGAGCCAAGAATACAACTCCACATTAGGCAGCCCCATGATACCACTTTACATGTAGCAAAAGGAAAAGATGTCACAACAGGTGGAGAACCTAGCATCCCTACCACCTGGTTAAATGTGGATGTAATTTGAAACCTGTTGTCAAGCAAATGATCCAGACGGCCATGGACACGCAACAGCAGATGATGGACACAGATGCGGATTATGATAAGGCCATGAGGGAAAAGAATCAGTTTCAAGTAATGAGTGAACAATTTTCTGCACAACTCATTCAGGCCAAACAAGAAATTTCGACCAAAGAAATAGAGATAATCGCAATCAAGGAACAATGTAACACGTTGATGAAACAGCATCATCAACTCCAGGCACAATTGACCGATTTACAAAGAGAACATGAAGCCAGTGAAGCAGACAAGGAGAGAATGAAAGCTAGAAGCAATCTGCTCGAGACAAAACTTAAGGTATATATGGACGAGAATGATAACTTAGGAAGCAAAAACAAAGAACTGATGAAAGCATTACTATATGACCAGCCTATAGAAAAACAAGAAAGATCAATCACGAAACAGAAGGAAATACAACATCAGAATGAGAAATATGCAGAATTGTTGAAGCAAGAGCAAGCCCTAAGGGAAGAATGGGAACAATGATATGTCAAGGAAACCAATGAACTTAAGAAACAACTGAACACTGCCCATGGAAAACTTGCAATGAGTTACAGTGAAAACATGGATCATATAGCAAAAATTGGTAATGAACTGCTTGCAGCAAAAGAAGCACTCAGAGCAGCTATGCAAGAAATTAAAGAGAAGATTGAACACATATCACAATTAGAGACCAAAGTAGAAGAGAAAGCACCAATCGGGACACCAGCAGAGCCAACAAAAGAAAATCCTACTGACGAGGTAGAGGTATGTCCTCTATCTCCCCCGATTTATAATTCTCCAATAAAAGAGCAGACGGTGGACATACATGATGATCATCCAATGCCATACACTATAGAAATAGGTCAGAAGGAACGGGCACTATTGGTGTCCCGGTTGACAGAGAATTTTGAAAATGAAGTCATCAAAGTCATGAAAGAAGCAAAGATCAAAGGTAAAGACTTGGATACGATCATGAAGCCTTTCAACATTCCGTACCGATTATTGAAAGAGAAAACAAGGCAATACATAAAGAAGATCACACAGAAAAATCCAGACGAACAGTTGCATTTTAAAGATAACTCATTCAATTATACTCAAGAAGAATTTGAAGCGACACAGCCTGTCTAGAGAAGAAAATTTTTGGAGAAAAATCCTACATTGCGGGTGCACTAGCAAGCAGCACCATACTTATTACAGGTAAATCCTTCATTTTGCCCAACACCACGTCGTAGAGAAGCCATAGAATTTTTGGATATGCAAAAAAATGGTGTTATCAATAAACAATGACTGAATTATCCACTACTTCCAAGCCCGCCTCATAATTATCTACCAACGAAAGATTACATGGTAAAAACAATCGAATTTTGGCTACATGTTTACGCAACAGTACTCGACTTAACTATCAAAATGACGAATAAAATTCTCAGCATGATCCTTACAGTTTTGAAGGTGTTCAAGCATGCGGCCTATACATTTTTGAATTTCACTGGCATTAATCAGGGAACAGATATTCTTGTTTTTTATTTATCTATTATGCCCAGCCGACCCACAATAATGGCATATTATTCTAGGCTTATGTTCTTACCAAGTTCATATATGCAAACATTCGAAGAAGCCTTTTTCACAGGGTTTTTTGAAATTGATTCAGAAATCTTTTTAAAGATGTCATCCAACTTGAATGCCAGATTAGTGGCATATGAACTAAGCTTCTTCGCTGAGCATAGACAACTGCCACATGATGGTGTGAAAGTAGAATAGTGGAAGCAACTGTTGATACGTGAATCTAATCTGCTTAATGAAATAGAGCAAAAAGTATATAGAACCTACTCACGTCGACTTCCAAAGCCTGTCAGGGACGACAGAGTTCAGGAGGGGGGCAGTGTTGAGGGATAGTCAAGCAAAAAGAAGAAAAGAAGAAGACAAACAAAGAAGCTTCATTAAAAAGATCATATCTAAAGATACATCTCTGCAAGAAGCCCCGCAGGGGTGCAACACCCATCTCTGCATACAGCCCCGTAGGGGCACATACCAAGGAAAAAGCACGTAGGTGGAAGGAGGAACCAGGGCCAGGAAAGTATCCATGAAGAAGTGCAAGAAGATATACAGTGGTTCCGAAACCACAAGAAGATCCTTCAACATATGGGTCTTTGGAAGGTCCAGATCGAAGGCTGAAGATCACATCCTCATACCTTCCACTGGTGGCATGCATGGCAACTTGACTTAACAGGCAACATAAATGCATCAGGCCCAGAGGATGTGAAAGAAGAATCAAGAAGAGGCCATCAAAACTGAACACCTATTTAACAAACAGGCAGAATTGACCAAAAGATGCATGCGGACAACAAACTGAAGACAAGAAGTAAAGCCTGTCAAGGGATGACAGAGACAAAGAGGGGGAGAGTGTTGCAGAGCGAAGAAGAGCACAAGGCAGAGAAAAAGTCGGGCCCCAAAAGTTTTCCGATTGGGACACTCTATTTTTGTATCATAATCATTTTGTAATATAATTTCCGATGTAAAAGCACTAGAGGAGTCCTCTAGATGCATCCCCATAGAAGATTAGTAGCCTACCCATGTAAATTAGTAGGAAATTAGCCTTCTAGTGAATAAAGTGCCGGTCTCTTGTGTGAAAGGACCATTTCTAGGGCACATGTATATAAGTCAAATTGTGACTCTTTGTAAAGACTTTTTGCCATTGTGAGAATCAAGAGCACAGAATTTCGAATTTGTGTCTTCTCCTCTCTGTGTCATCTTCTTTGTGAGCTTGTATGCATGTGAGTTGCTTGGAAAGATTGTTAAGAAGTGTTGCCTATCCATGAAAGTGTTTGTTTGTTGTGGTTAAGGTGTGTGTGAAGTGTAGGAAGTGTTGAAGTGTAGGAAGGTCATTCCTGTGACTCAGTATTTTGCTCATAACTTGAAGTATAAGCGTCAGAATTGTACCACCATTGGATGCGTCTTCTCGAGAGCTTCAAAACGCATATACTACCTGCTATAATCGAAGTTTGGAGCTGAGGGAAAAATGCAATTTACTGTTGGCTGCTGCACCAAGTGTTGCGACACCATGACTGAAAGTTGAAGCTTGTTTGGATAAGTTTGTACCTTGTTTTCACTCTTTGGGAAGCTCATTTGCATTGATTGTCATTTGAATGCATGTCCTCATACACTCCGCTAGGTTTTGATACTCATCAGATTGATAAATAAAGCGTGAATCCCCACTATATGCACTTGAGGGGGATTGAGGTATAGTCTCTTTCTCCACAAGTCCCTAAGTTGGATCTTAGGTACACAGTCTCTCTCGTTGAGAGTGTGCATAAGTAATGCTTTATGTTTATGAATGATCAAGCATTAGGCTTGGATAAGATACACCAACAACTCCCCCTCAAGCCTAGTATGCTTGAGTCTTTAGCCCTCCTTGATTTCAAGCAATCCAATCATGCCTTTGAACCTGTAAGCTTGATACCATCCAATGACTTAGTCAACATATCATGCACATTGAATATTAGTGGAAACATAAGACAATTGAATATCCTTGCTCATCAGTTTCTCTCTTATGTAATGATAATGGGCTTCAATATGCTTGGCTCTAGCATGGTAAATAGGATTATCGGCTAAGTGAAATGAACGTGTATTATCACCAAAAATACGAGGAGTTACGGTATGCAACCCCAAATGAGAGTATATGCATTTTAACCACATAGCTTCTTGTGTTGCATTTGCCAATCCTCTGTATTCAACTTCAGTAGATGATAGAGCAATAGTTGGTTGCTTCTTTGAAGACCGAGAATTTAGTTTTGATCCTGCAATTGACAAATATCATGAAGTACTCTTTCTTTCATCCTTTGAATCAGCCCAATCTGCATCTAAGTAAAGTTTGATATCAATTTCAGAGGTGTAGGGGTAGAAAAGCCCTTCATTGATGGTTCCCTTCAAGTATTTTATCACTCTCTTTGCTGCTTCCATGTGTGGCCTCCTTGGCTTGTGTATAAATTGAATGAGTATGCTAACACTATTGTTGGAGTTAGACGTCTGCGGAAGCATGCGAACAGCACAAGGAAGAAGAAGAAGCTTGGAGCACAACATACAATACTGAATGTATTACTAGAGAATGTACAAAGATAAGCAGCCCATTAGGGCAATAGGTGTATATACAAGCCAGGGAAAAAAAACTCCTAAAGAGGGAAAAAAGTGCCCCGGCGGTCCTAGTGTGTTCACACACATCACTACCTAAATATATCAACAAATCCCCCCTGGGAGTAATGCGGTGAACAAGGAGCTGAAACTCATGTATAAGGAAGTGCCAAGCTATGTGGAAATCACTCCGCAAAAGGAAGTAAGCCCAAAGCTTTGTGGAAAGCTTCAAACTTCTCCCTAGGCAGAGCCTTCGTGAAAAGGTCTGCAATGTTCTCCTACGTGGGCACATATGCCAAGCTGATCTCCCAAGCAGAGAACCTCTCCCTGACATAGTGATAATGCACCTCAATCTGCTTAGTGCGAGCATGGAACACAGGGTTCCTCGCAACTGCCAATGTGCTCTGACTGTCAGTGAAGATGGTGGTGGCAGAAGACTGGCCAACACCCAAATCAGCCATAAGGCATCTGAGCCACACACACTCAACAGTCGTTGTGAAAGCTTCCCTATACTCAGCATCAACAACTGGAAGTGGCCACATTAGGCTGCTTCTTGCTCAACCAAGATATACATGAGCTACCAAGCATGAAGCAAAAACCATTGGTGGACACACGAGTGTCATAGCAACCAGCCCAATCTGAGTCAGAGAAAGCATGCAAATCTGGCGATAGTGATCCCCGCTTGGGATAAAACAAACCAAGTAGCCGAGTACCACTCAAGTAGCGAAAGATGCGCTTAACCGCCTTCCAATGCGTGACTCCTGGGCAATGCATAAACCTTCTCATCTGTGAGACAACAAATTGAATATCTGGCCGAGTAATGCATAAGTAAATCAAGCATCCAACAGCCTACTAATAGAGAACAGCATCTCCAGCATCATGAAGACTCAATCGTAAACCTGTCTCCATAGGAGTGGCAATAGGCTTACAGTCTTCAAGGCCAAAATGCTGCAATAATGTGTCAATATATTTCATTTGACACAAAGCCATTCCACCATCAACTTGCATAAACTGAATGCCCAAATAGTGATGCAAATGCCCCAAATTAGAAATCTCAAATGAGGCATGCAAATCAGCCTTGAAATCAGCAATATGCTTCTCAATAGGACCAGTGACCAGCATGTCGTCAACATAGACAACAATGATCAGAAGCACATCATTAGCACGCTTAACATATAAGGTGCTTTTAGTTGGACTATTCTCAGAACCATGTGCAACCAGATAGGCATGTATCTTCTCATACCAAGCACGTGTGCTTGCTTTAAACCATATAATGCATTCTTTAACCTGCACACCTGGTTTTCATGCCCTTTCTGCACAAAGCCACGGGGCTGAAAAACATACACTTCTTCATGCAAGTCACCATTCAGAAATGTTGTTTTAATATCCAACTGATGTACATTCCAACCATGATGGGCTGCAAGTGCACAAATGCTCCGAACAGTGGTCATACGGCATGTAGGTGCAAAGGTCTCATCAAAATCAATGCCTCTCTTCTGTGCATTACCTTTTGCAACAAGCCTAGCCTTATACTTGTCAACTGTACCATCAGCTTTACGCTTCAACTTGTATACCCACTTAGTGCCAATGGCCTTCTTTCCAGGAGGCAAGTCACATAAACACCATGTACCATTCTTCATTATAGCATCATATTCAGATTGCATAGCAGCCATCCAATTTTTTGAATTCTGTGCTTCATCAAAAGAAACAGGCTCATTCTCATCATAGAGACTAGACACAACCATAGCATAGAAATCTGATGCAAAGGAGGCACTATGAGACCTAAACGAGTACGATATGACAAAGGTGCATCTAATTTGCTGTCATGCAAAGTCTACACCAGCCATTTTGGCATAGTTTTTGCCTCCTCAATATCAGCTCTCTCATCAACAAGTGCATCATGTAAATCTACATAAAAAATGGAATGATCTACATCATCATCTGAAACCTGCAAAGGTTGAGAAGTTACCTCATTAGGACCAGCACTAGACTATCCACCTGTAAAAAGAGGTATCAAAGTATCATACATGTCTTTGGAGCTAACACATGTCTCCTTAGTACATGAAAGCAATGGCTGAATAGCATCTTCCACAAAGACAACATCACGGCTAACCAGAATGCGTTTAGTCTGTGGATGATATAGACGATAGCCTTTACTTTCAGAACTGTACCTAACAAAAATACATTTTACTGCCTTATCATCCAATTTTCTGCGATGTTGTTCAAGCACTAGTGCATATGCCAAACAACTAAAAACATGCAGATGAGCAACAAATGGCTTGCGGTCATGCCAAGCCTCATATGGAGTGATAGACTGCAGCACTTTAGTGGGACACCTGTTCAGTACATATGCTGCACACATGACAGCCTCAAGCTAGAAACTATGTGGTAAAGCCTGACTCTTGACCATGCACCTCGCCATATCCATGAGTGACCTGTTCTTTCGTTCAACAACTCCATTCTATTGAGGTGTATACGGCACTGTATACTAGTGTTTTATCCCATGTTCAGCCAGAACCGCATTAAAATCAGAAGACATATATTCCCCCCCTCGATCAGAATGGAGGGTGCCCATTTTACATGCTGACAGATTTTCAACCGAAACCAAAAATTGTTTAAAGCACATGAACACTTCGGACTTTGCTTTGAGTGGACATACCCATGCATGTCTGGAAAAATCATCAATGAAAGTCACGAAGTAAAGGTAACTTCCAAAAGAGGGTGTCTGTATAGGACCACAGACATCACTATGTACAAGCTGCAATTCTATGTAGCCCGAACTGAACCATCTTTTGGAAAGGAGGAATGCTACATTTTGCCCAAAATACAGCCTTCACATACATGTTTTCCAGGTGCCTCAAGTTTGGGCAAAGAGGACACCATTTCAGATTTCTGTAGGCGTAGCAAACTAGCAAAATTCAGATGACCAAAGCCTGCATGCCAAAGCTTTGCATCTGACATAGCCTGAGAATCATTTACTGCACATGCCAAATCATTTTCAGATCTTTCATAGTCTATGAGCTTATACAGCCCACGACATAAAATGCCAGAAGCAATAATAACATCGCCATTTGACAGATCATGAACTGTACATCTGTCATCAACAAATTTCACAACCAAGACAATCTTGGCTAATGCAGAAATTGATAATAGATTCTTCTTGATCCCTAGCACAAATAAAGCATCTGACAAAGTGAAAGAACTACCATCAGCAGTAGTCAAAATGATCTTACCAACTCCCATAACAGGATAAGAGGAGTTGTTGGCACATGTAAAATAATTCCTTGTAGGGGTAGGCTCGAGTGAAGAGAAGAAAATGCGTTGCAAGGTAATATGTTTGGTCGCCCCACTATCAAAGTACCAAACATCTGAGTCTATTCAAGACATGCACTGCTCATGAGAAGATGGGTCAAAACTACAAATAGTAGTGAACGCCCATTCTTCTTCCTGCACAAGATTAGCAGACTCCGTTTTTGGTGTAGAGGCTTCTGCAACAACCATTCGAGCCTCTTTCTTCTTTGCCTCTTTTGCAGCTAGTTTTGGACAGTTCTTTATCATATGATCATTCCCTTTACAGTACTTACAGAACAATTTCTGCTTTTCTGATTTTTTCTCATCTTTGTCTTGGTTCTTCGAATGTGCAGCATTTGTAGATTTCTGCTTACTAGTAGAAGAGCTCCATTTTCCTTTGCCCTTCTGACTAGCCAGGAAAGCTTGATCTGCAACATGCATAATGGACCTGTTCTACCTGGACTGATCTTCTTGCAACAGAATAGAGACTAACTCCTCAAATGACAAGGCATTTGGATTGCCTTTCATCATCAACCGAAGAGTAGAAGCAAAACTCTGATATGAATCAGGAAGACCATTCAGAACGGTCTGCACAAGTGAGCTATCTGGTATAACCTCATCAGCAGAAATCAACTGTTCCTTCAAGTCTTTGATCTTTGTTAGGAAACTATCCATAGAATCACCTTCATTCATGTGCTCACTCTCCAACTGTTTTCGGAGGTTAGAAACATGAGCCTCATTCTTAGCTTGGTACAATGTGGTAAGTGTATCCCAATCATCATTAGCTGTTCTGCAAGAGCGAATATGAGGAATAATGGCACGTTTGACAGACAAAGCTATCAATGCATGTGCCTGGGCATCTCTGCCATCCCAACAAATTTGCTTTGTAGTAGGTGCAACAGAAATAGCAGCATGAACAGGAACATGCTCAATATCATCTTCAACACCATCTCCATCAGCTCTAGCACATGTATTTTCAGTACCTGTTGTTACAAGTGTAACAGGACGTCTTTCAACACCCTATATAATGTTCCACAATCCTTTTGCAACCAATACATGTCGCATCATATAAGCCCATAATGGGTAGTTGGTACCATCCAACTTATCCTCAATAGCCAACATACGGAATACATCACTGCTTTCAGCCATGGCCGATGACTAAAATACCTTGATGTAGAAAATTGAATGAATCTCAAAAAGTTGAACAGAACTGCCTAGACGAATTCTGCTAGACCTGTAGCAGACTTCGAGACGCTTATGCTGGCGAAGAAAAACAGGTACATACCTTTGGCACAAAAAGATGAAATAGCCTGCACAAGCACTGTGATAGTGCATTCGGAGGCCGAAACGAGCTCAAACCGCGATTTTGGCACCATAGAGTGAAGCCGTTTTGATCTCTGAAACACCTTGAGTATGCTCACCAAATTTCATGCGAATCTGAGACTGCAAATGGAGGAGTGTCGACGGCACCCTAGATGAAGCAACGACGTGCTCTGATACCAATTGTTGGAGTTAGACGTCTGTGGAAGCACGCGAACAACACAAGGAAGAAGAAGAAGCTTGGAGCACAACACACAATACTGAATGTATTACTAGAGAATGTACAAAGATAAGTAGCCCATTAGGGCAATAGGCGTATATACAAGCCGGGGGAAAAAACCCTCCTAAAGAGGGAAAAAAGTGCCCCAGTGGTTCTAGTGTGTTTACACATCACTACCTAAATATATCAACAACTATAGCATATCTCCACCCTTGTGAGAGTTGCATAGTTCAAGCTTCCTACCAAGCTTTGATAGCTTGTGATATCTTCAATAGGTTCTCCCTCATAAGCACTTGTTGGTGCAATACAATCACCAATTGATGATTTGGACAAAGTTTGAAGTCAAAGAATGAAGCAAAGATCAACATATGAGGCTTGAAGTTTAGTGCATGGTCAGAAGATGAAGACTTGTATATACATGTATACTAATCTTGTAATTAGTTCATAAAAACTTTGCATCTATGATGAGTCGTGATGTAAAAACCTATATATACTTGATATAGATGTAGTATGAGATGAGGGATGATGAGTGACAAGTTTTAGAAGTCACTAGGGACTTTAAAAAGTGAGAAGAACTTGAAGTATCAATCAAATGTAAGATTTCTCTGAATAGAAGAAAGTTGCACCTCGATCTTTTGCTCAGTGCTCCTTTTGTGTTTATCTTCTTGATGAATGCTTTTGTACAACTATAGTTGAATGACCTCTGTACAAGTTTTGAGATTTTAATTGTAATCAATCTGAGAGAATTCTAAGTAGGAACATTTACATATGTAAATGTGAATAAGTGAAGATAGGAACAGGCGCAATCCTGGAGGTCAATGTTTTGATCAGATCTCCATCCACAGTGTAAAGTTTTGAGCAAGTAAGCAGTCATTCTTTAAGTTGAAAGGTAAGCTACTTGTGGCTAAAATAATTTGAATAAAGGGGGTCTAATTTGGGATAACGATGCATTAGACATTGCAGGTGTCAAAGTCAACTACACAAAAGAATAGTTTCAGACATAGGTACATTGTTTGAAGTAAATCTCAAGATTTACTGAATATTTTGGAGTGAGTTAACTTGGAGAAGGTGTGCAAACTTTAGAAGACATGTTGTATAAAGTTTCATTCAAAACTTTACACATTTGATCAGTTAATAAGTGAATTAAGTGCAACAGACATTTCTGAATAATTAGTTTCTTCATAGTTAGTGCAAAGTTTGATAATTTGGCATTGGTCTTCCAAAATTGGTTGCATTTTTTAGTTGTTCTTGATATAGAGGTGCTCTAATATTGAGGATAACTTGTAACATTCTCCATCAGTTGTATCAGAGCAAGAGTCATCAGATTTGAAGAAAGGAGGACCCCGACTATCACAGATATACAAAAATGAATCCTTGAAGATTCAAAAAGTGAAAGTTTGAAGTGTAAGCTAGAGAAGGAGGCCTAAAGCTATCAAGAAGATAAAAATGAACTACATTCGAAGTAAAGGTACATTCATTATTCATAAAGCTTGAAGAATCTATTGCATAGGTGAAGAAAGGATGGGAGATTCTCTTCATATAGAGAAATTGGATAGAGAAAACTATCCTGCTTGGTCAATGAGGATGGAAGCTCATCTCATGAGAAAAGATTTGATAGGATACATCACATGTGAAGAAGAAAAACTAGAATTTAGGGATCCTAGTGTTCCAACTAGGGAAGAGCTTTCAGATTTGAAAACATGGATGAAGAAGGATGCTCAAGCAAGGAGCATTATCTACATGGGAGTCAATGATTAATTGCTACCTCACATTAGAGGACTTGAAAGTGCAAGTGACATATGGAATGTTTTGGAGGAGCATTTCCAAAATACTACAAAGTCAAGGAAGGCATCTTTATGGGCAGAGTTCACCACATTCAAAAAGAAAGCTTCTCAATCTATTTCTGATTATGTTGCAAGGATGAAGGACATTGTAGATGCAATAGGCGCACTTGATGAAGACATTGAAGAGGATAAATTGGTAAGACAAATTCTCATAGGTTTGAGAGGAGATGAGAAGTGGAAGCCTTTCATTCTATCCACTCAATTGTCACTAGATTATCTCTTGATTTGAATCAATTGCTAGGACATATGCTAACCTTTGAGCAGGATGTCAAAGGTGATGTTGATAAAGTACAGGTCAAGCAATGTATTCAAAGGACAAGAAGAAGATTAACAAAACCAAGAAACAACTGAATGAAGATGAAGGTATTACTAGCCAAGCTAACTTCCTAAGAGGAAGAGGTGGTGGCAAAGGAAGAGGAAGAGACAGAAGCAATAAAGATGGTGTCAAAGCTTGCTAGATTTGTGGTAAGACTAATCATTTAGCTCATGAATGTTGGCATAAAAATCATAATGGTGGAGGATACAATCAAAACTTTAATTCAAGAGGAAGAGGTAATAGAAATAAGAGAGGTAATTTCAGAGGTAGAGGTAGTAGAGGTTACTTTGGAAGAAATGCAGGTAGAGGCTTTCAAAGTCAATCCTACAATAATACCTACTACAACTATGCTTCAGATCAGAAAGAGGGTTCAACCTTAATTATGAATGCAACTTTTGAAAGACAAAGTGAAGATCAAAGAGTCTTGTACATTGACTCAGGGTGTAGAAATCACCTGAGTGGCAATATAGCTTTGATGACTGATTTGGAGAATAAGATAACTAATCATATAGTTCAAACAGGTGATAACACAAAGCCTTATAAGTGTAGGGAAAATTGTAGAGAAATTTTATGAAGTAAGGTTCACTAATGATGGATTTTTTCTAGAAGACCCTAGCAGTTGGTATAAACAAATTGTTTCAGGAAAGAAAGAATGAAGGCTATTCACATTGAAGATTCAAGGCAATGTGGGTCATACCTTGTTCACTTATGGAGGACATAAGATCTCTGAGTTCGATCCTTGGCATAAAAGTCTTGGACATTTTAATGAAAGAGGTATTAAGGATATGATTAACAATGGTTCAGTGCTTGGATTACCTAATGTTGTAGGTCAACACATGACATATAGATGTGAAGCATGTCAATTAGGTAAGGCTCATAAATAATCATATAATAAGCATGATTTCATGTATTCAGAGAGGCTTGAGTTGGTACATACAGATGTGTGGGGATCATCAAAGGACTTTCGCATTAATGGTTCAAGATATTATGTGATTTATGTTGATGATGCTACTAGGTGGATCACTATATATGTGATCAAAGATAAATCAGAGGTGTTCAATACATTTAAACATTATCATATGTATGCAAAGAGAATCACACGGCAAAAAATGAAGAGACTAAGGTAAGATGGAGGGAAAGAGTATTTATCTAATGAGTTCAGTGATTACTTATGGAATGCAGGTATAAAAAGGGAAGTTACTTGTAGGTACTCTCCTCAACAGAATGGTGTAGCAGAAAGGAGAAATAGAACTCTTGTTGAGTTTGCAAGGTCAATGATGAAGGAGAAAAATTCTCCTAATTATTTGTGGGTTGCGGCTATAAATACAGCCACATACTTGATTAAGAGGCTATCATGTAAAGCTTTGAATGGTATGACAGCATATGAAGCATGGTGGGGTAAGAGACCTACCTTAGATCATTGCAAAGTGTTTGGAAGTTTGGCTTATGCATATGTGCCATCTCAGTTAAGGCATAAATTGGAACCTAAAGCTCAAAAGTATGTGTTCATTGGTTATGATGATAAGCAGATGGGTTAGAGGTTGTGGAGTCCATCCACAAAGCAATTCCTTGTGTCAAAGGATGTTACGTTTGATGAGCAAGGTACTTGGTATGCAGATACAATTAACATTAATGCAGGTGATGAAGAAACATTGAACGAGAAGAAAGGTAAATCAAAGGTTCAAATATTTGATGAAGAAGAGAACAATGAAGCATTAGTTGAAGTTGAAGAAATGCCAAGGTTTGATCCAGAATGTGACGAACCAAAAACTTCAAGAAGTGGAGAACTCAAAAGATCATCAAGGCACAAATGGAAACCTAGAAGGTATAGCTATGATACTTCATTTTTTACCACTAAAGATTATGCTTATATGGTGAAAGCAGAGGAAGACCCTTCTACATATGAAGAGGCAAAAGGTAAGGAAAATTGGGAGAAAGCTATGTAGGAGGAATATGATGCATTGATGGAGAATGAGACATGGGATTAGGTTCCTAAACTAAATAGTCACAATATTATTGGATGCAAATGGATCTACAAGACAAAGAGGTATGCAGATGGAAGTGTGTCTAGATATAAAGCTAGACTTGTTGTGAAAGGGTATGCTCAGACATATGGTATAGATTATGATGAGACTTATAGTCCTGTGGCAAAGATGACAACTATAAGGACTCTCATAGCTATTGCTACATGTAAAGGTTGGAAGATATGTCAATTATATGTGAAGAATGCTTTTCTAAATGGTTATATTTCAGATGATGTTTTCATGGAGCAACCAGAAGTTTTCAAGGATAAAAGGTATCCAAAGTATGTATGTAAACTCAAGAGAGCTTTGTATGGTTTGAAGCAGGCCCCAAGGGCATGGAATTATAGACTTATGAAGTTCTTGAAGGAGCTTGGTTTCCAAGTGTCTAAGGCAGATAGTAGCTTGCTTGTTAAAGCAAGTGATGATGGGTTCATTTACATGTGCATATATGTTGATGTGCATATAATGTTCGTGATTCTTACCAAGGAAAGAATCAACAAGGTGGCAGGAGCAAGAACAAGGAAAATAATGGTCAATGGAATAAGAGTAGAAGTAAATCAAGGAAGAGGGATATTGAATGTGATTATTGTCATAAGAAAGGACACATGAAGAAAGATTGTTATGCATTAAAGAATGCTAAAGGTAAAGGACAGAATGTTGATGGGCATGTTAAACAGTTAACTGCACCATCTACTTCGACTATGTTAAATAGTTAAATGCTATTTCTGATGATGTTGATGTGTTGACACTTGATAGTATTGTGCCAACTGAGGCTCTTATGGCTGATTCTCTTTCCCACACCTGGCTGCTAGATTCTGGTGCTTCTTTCCATGTGACACCACACAGAGAATGGTTCTCTAATTATGCAGCAAAGTCTCCTGGTTCCATGAGACTTGGTCACTCTTACCAGTGTGATGTTGTGAGGATTGGAGATGTGGTTGTGCACTTCATTGATGGTTCAAAATTTACTATGCATAGTGTATGCCATGTACCTCAGTTATCACGTAGTTTGATGTTAGTTGGTCAACTTGATGACCTTGGTTACAAGGTGGTCTTCTATGCTCATTCCTTTCACATATCAAAGGGCAATATGGTTATTGTAAAAGAAAGCAAAGTTGGCTCACTTTATAATTTATTTGTATCACAGAAAGAACACTTGTTAGTTGTTACTGAACAGCCTATGGCTTGTATAGAACTATTCAAGATAGAGTAGTCTCTATGTTGCATCATGCAAATTCTCACAAGGTTTTTGGGTAGAAGCAGTATTGACTGCAATTCATGTGATTAACCTTTCACCTAGTACCGCCAAAGGTTTGAAAGTGGCACAAGAGTTATGGAGAGGGAAGCCACCATATTATGATCATCTTCAAGTTTTTGGGTGTGAAGCATATGTTCATATACCCAAGAATCTTAGACAAAAATTAGACCATAAGTGAAAGAAATGCATTTTTCTTGGATATGGTCGAGAAGGACAATTTGGATATCGCTTAGGGGATCTTGAAACACGATTAGTGATCAAAAGTAGTGATGTCATTTTCAATGAGTCTAAGATGCTTAAACAACCCATTAAGGAGGTTGAGGTGAGAAGCGTGGTGTTTGAGGATACTAGTCCTTCGGTTAGCATGCATAAAAATGTTGCACATAGGGATTTTCAAGAGAATGTCCATTCAGATCAGTCTACACATATCCTTTTTTAGCAACCATTGAGACGTTCTGCACGTGTCTTGCATCCATCTAATAGATATGTTCCAGGTCTAGATTTTGTTATGCTAACAAATGCCGGTGAGCCTTCTTGCTACAAAGAGGCTATGCAGACAAAGAATCATGTCAACTGGGAGCGTGCCATGAAGAGTGAGTTCGATTCTATTCACAAGAATGGTACTTGGGACTTAGTACCTTTGCCAAAGTGAAGGAAATCTTTGCCATGTAAATGTGTATATAGGCTGAAATTCACATCAAATAGTGCTTCTCCAAAGTATAAAGCACGACTTATTGCAAAGGGTTTTAAGCAACAACATGGTGTTGACTTCGAGGAAATTTTCTGTCCACTGGTCAAGATGACTACCCTATGCATGTTGCTTGGTTTCGTTGCAATGGAGGACTTAGAGCTAGTCCAAATGGATGTGAAAATTGCTTTCTTGCATGGAGATCTTACAGATGAGATCTATATGGAGCAACCAGAGGGTTATGTAGTTCCTGGCAAGGAAAGTCTAGTTTGTAAGCTTAAGAAGAGCTTGTAGGGGCTTAAACAGTCCCCTAGACAATGGTATCAAAAGTTCGATGGTTTTATAAAGTCTCAAGGCTATTCTCGAAGCAATGAGGATCATTGTCTCTAAACAAAGAGATGCTCAGATGGCAACTTGATATGCTTGATACTTTATGTCGATGATATGCTGATTGCTGGGAAGTCCTCTTATGATTTGTAAATTCTCAAAAAGAAGTTGAGTCAGACATTTGATATGAAGGATTTGTGGGATGCCAAACATATTCTTGGCATGCGCATTACTCGTGGTAGGAGCAAAAGATGCCTATACTTGTCTCAAAGTGAGTACATATCCAAAGTACTTCACAGGTTCAATATGTAGGGTGGAAAGGCATTGAGTACACCTTTACCCACATATGTGAAATTGAGCAAGGATTATTGCCCCAAATCAGACTAGGAAAAGGAATTCATGACCAAAAATCCCTATCAATCTGCCGTTGGTAGTCTCATATATGCTATGGTAGCTACGAGACCAAACATTGCATTTGCAGTGGGAGTTGTGAGCAGATATATGTCTAATCCTAGCAAGAAACATTGGGAAGCAGTCAAGATGATTTTAAGATATCTGAGTGGCACTAAGGACAAGTGTCTATGCTTAGGTAGAGGGAAAGCATCCATTATTGGTTACACAGATTCTGACTATGCTCGTTGTGTAGACAATTGTAAGTCTATATTAGGGTACATTTTCATATTGTTGGAGGTGCTATCTCTTGGAGATCTCATCTTCAAGAATGTACAACTATTTCCACCACAGAAGAAGAGTATGTTGTAGCAAGGCATGTAAGGAAGCATTGTGGCTTTCTTGTCTTGCTTGTGATATGGGTTTACCTCAACATGTATCTCGTTTGCTCAGTGACAGTCAGAGTGCCATTGCTTTGGCTAGGAATCTGGTCTATCATGCAAAGACCAAGCACATTGAGGTGAGGTATCACTTCATTAGAGATTGCTTAGCCACTGAACGCATTATTCTTGAGAAGGTTCACACTAAAGATAATGTTGCAGATGCTTTGACTAAAGCTCTACCACATGATAGCTTTCGACACTGTTGTCACTTGATGGGGGTTACTTGACTCATGATCTTACATAGTCACTTGTCTACTATGTAACATGCCCATCAAGTGGGAGGTATAGTTTGTATACTTACACTCTGGTATTATTTATCATTCTTTATTTCATTCTCCCATAGTTACTTTTTCCATATTAGCCTTTAGTGGGAGATTCTTATCATTAGTGTCCATGTGAAAGGCCAAATGGCCACTTGACACTTCTTTGTATATGTTCTTTAATAAAACATATAGTGGCATGGTCAGCCACAGACTACAAGTTCGATTGTATTTTGTAAGACCTAAGAAGTCTATCTTTGGGCTCCCTGTGTACCATGTTTTCTGTGTATTATGTAGTCTCTGTGCGGAGTACCGTGTGTGGCCTTAGGAGCTTGGAATTTCTACTCCCAGGATATCGTCGTGGAGCTAGCGATAAGGAGAGTGCCTTGTGGTGCATCACCAATGAAATACTTCACTCCATTCTCATAGATCAGAAAATCAATCTATATTGAACATATTGTACACAATATGAATGGACATGAAGCTTGAGAAGGAGGAGCACAATGTGTACTTCACTTCTGGCTTGGTGCTTGATCAAAATCTCTCTAGAATGTAGCTCTAGGTGTTGCTCTAATCCACGACTACACATAGGTGTTTATATAGTGATATTCGAATTCAAACCTTGGAGGGATTGTACCTCCAGTAAAGTTGAAGAATGATCTAGCTAATCAATCACTCCTAACTCAGCTCCTAATCCATTCCTAAAATGGCCACAAATTTCTTCAAAGACTTTTACTTTTCAAGGCAATAACTTTTCAAGAGTCACAAGAGCATGTTTCTATGTCTCTCTCATTGAGAGTGTGCATAAGTAATGCTTTATGTTTATGAATGATCAAGCATTAGGATTGGATAAAATATACCAAAAACACCTTCATGTACTGATCCTAACATATTTATGAACTTATTCAAGAAAAGTTCATGGATTGGAGATCCATTTCTTAGAACTTTGTATTCTTAAATGAAAAGTTCACAGTTCGATTCATGTCTTTAGGAACGTATCTCATTTCCTACAGATCGCTTGCTTAGGTGTCCTCTATAGCTACAATTAGCTTAAATGAAACCAAACAAAAAATTAACTCTCTAATCCTTTGAAAAGGAAGAGAACTTAGCAGGTTGCATCGTTACCAAAGATGCAATCAAGGAATCTAACATCCATCTATTGAATGTCAAAGTTTGATTGATGCTAAGGTTCAATCACTTCTTTGATTTCCACCATTCTTTTGGATGGAAGTAAGGGATTTCTATCATGTCTTGTGATAGATTCAAGTAACACTTTAGAAAGTGTTGAAGGATCTAAGAATTTTTTTTTCAAGTTATCCCCCTACTTGGATGCATGAGAATTTACACAAACAAGCATAAAATCTCATTCTAAGCTTGTCTTTAGGATTATCTAAGTATCACCTAATAGCAATGTAACGGAGATTTGAACTCACAACCTCTTGGTTAGGAATGTGATGGGTTAACCACTTGCCCCAAAAGCGATGGTTGAGGATTATTCCTTATCCTCCCTCATAAGGTGTAGCTCGACCATCTCCTATCTTTCAAGGGTGTGGTTCAACCATCTCCTACCTATCACTTTATTACATTCTTCCCCCCTTAGTTGATCATTTTCCTCAATGATCTACTCATGTATCCCTCTAGCCTCGGTGATCATTTCTTGAAATCCCTTGATACCCTTGAACTCATATCCTCCCAACCTCACATAGTTTCTTGAACTTTGTTTGCAACCTTGGTGTCTTGAAACCTGTTCTCAACCTTACTATCTTGAACCTTGTTCTCATCCATGTTCAGTATCTTGAACACTCAATCAAGTGCCACCCAAGATTTTTGAAGTACTTCACAATTCCAAGCTTTCTCATTAGATATGGAAATTTTGTTTTGAAAGTTTTCTAATGGTATCTTACACGCCTCAATCTAACCTACAAATTGAGAGATACACCCTAATCTCTCTTGGATAGAGTTCTCAAAATGCTGCCTTCCCAATTCTTACCCTTCACATGATAGAGTGCCCAAGCACCTTTTTTAGAGGCCATTGGGTCAATCCACCTTTCCCAAGCCTACTTGCTAGGATTTGATACCAATGTAATAGAGATTTGAACTCGCAACCTCTTGGTTGGGAATGTGATGAGCGAAACACTTGCCCCAAAAGCCACAGTTGAGGATTAATTCCTAACCCTCCCTCTTAGGGTGTAGTTCAACCATCTCGAATCTTCCAAGGGTGTGGTTCAACCATCTCTTACCTATCACTTTATTACATACTACTTACTTTCTATGTTGTTGGATGCCTACCAAAAAATAGTTGTCTTAGGTCATTGCTCTTTCCTAGAGGTTTCTTTGGGTGGAGGGGAGATGCCCAAGTGAGAAAAATTCCTAAAGTTTCTTGTTCTATTTGTTGATTTCCTATAGAGGAAGGTGGGTTAGGTATTTTATGCACAATTAAGGATGGCTAAAAATCTGTCAGCTAAATGGAGTGTCAGATATCTAGAGTGTGAAGATATTTGGTCTATCCTCATTAAAAGGAAGATTTATCTTTTCCCTATTAAAAATTATGTCTTGGATTAATAACCACTTATGAGACACTGTTCTATCTCCCCAATAATTTTTCCCCATAGGTAGAGCTCTATATTGCACGTTCTAGAATGCTTGGATGAAGGGAAAAGTTGTTATCTTCTAAACAAAGATTTTTTTGAGACATTCTAGGCTCCTAGATCACTTTCCTTGCCTAGCTCATGCTTGGTTCCTTCAACTACTTCATATAAGAGGGTGTTCATTAATAGCCCAATCTATAATCTCTAAAATAGGTATCATAAATGGGTTGATTATACTTGAAAGAGGTGTGTGTTTGCCTTTAACAGAGACGTGTGTTTGCCTTATTTACTCCATATATGGAAAAGGAAAACATATATGGAAAAGGAAAACATCATGTATGATGTCATAGGTAGATTACATGGTAGCAATGAGAGCACCAAAATTAAATGGCAAAGAGCTACTCCAAACACGAATGTCCAACTAAGATGTGATAGAGCTATTACGAGTGTGAATGCAAGCCTTAACAAGTTTCGTGATTGTTTTTAAATAATTTTGGTGCCAAAATTATCTGCACTTATTTCATACATCTAGACTCTAGATCTCACATGGTCTTGTTCTATCTTTCTCGTTCTCTATCTCTCTCTCTCTCTCTCTGACATTCTTGTTTTGAGAGAGGAAAATCCCTCTCGCTCTGTGTCTTTATCATTGGCACCCATTGCATGGCAAAGAGGAAAAAATCATTATTTGTGTTTTCTTCCTTCAGAGAGATGCCTGAACAAGTACTATGTGCCTGATTGCAAGCTTCATCAAATTGCCTTGGTCTCTCTCTCTTTCTCTCAGTTTGAGAGAGTTGGAGCAACGTTGCCTATGCTAGTGTTCACTACAAGGAATAGGGGGGCATAGAGACAATTAACACGATACATTCTCATCACTACATTATCGTGCATTTCATCGAACCAGGTGTAGAGTGCACACCGTCATCTAAATAATGTTAATTTCGACGTTATTTTTTATGCTCATAGCGACATTCACAAAAACATTGCTAATTGAGCATTACTTATACAACTTATAAGTGAGCATCGCATATGTGATGCTATGTGCATCGCTTATGCTACATGCATTGTTTATGCTACGTGCATCGCTTATGCTACGTGCATCGCTTATGCTACATGTGTCGCTGATGCTACATGCATCACTTATGTGATGCTTTGCATGATCACATACGCGATCATTTTACATTTCTTATGCAATGGTCGTGTTTGATCAAAATAAAAAAAACGTTTGATCATTCTTCGATCGTTATTTTATGCATATATGATCGAGAAGAGCTCTCCAACTTTAAGATTTGCACTGCGCTTACGAACTCCAACAATCTCTTTCTGAATCTCTCTCTCTTTTCTAATCTCTCTCTTATTCTCTCTCCCTCTCTCTCTCTCTCCTTCTTTCTACCTCTTTCTCTTTCAATTTCTATCTCTGTCTGTCTCTCTTTCTCTTTTTTCTTCTCTCTTTTGATCTCTCTATCTCCTTCTCTCTCTCTCTCTCTCTCTCTCTCTCTTTATTGCAAGATATTCAAGAATTTCACGAAGCATAAAATATGGCAAATTATTGTAAGTACAATTTTCATTGTTTGTATATCATTTAAAATATTGTTTTATTATCATTAATTAAAATACTCACACTTACTCATTCATATGCACATATACACATATACATGAACATTCATGCTCACACATACACACACACATACACTATGCACATACACACACACACATATACACATACACATGCACATACACACATACACTTACACATACGCATACACACACATATACACATGCACAAACATATCTACAAACACATACACACACACATACACACATGCACAAACATATCTACAAACACATAAAAGGACATGCATACATTATTGCATATACACATACACATACACATTAACACATACTTATAAACATTCATAACATTCACATGCATGCACATACACGTGGATGAAAATGGAGATGCATGCACATGCACATGCATGCTCATACATATACACATGCATATATATATATATATATATATATATATATATATATATATATATATATATATATATATACACACACCTACACATACACATGCATATGCACATACATATGTATACACACATATACACATACACATGCACATACATATATATACACACACATACACATGCACATACACACACATATGCACATAGTCTTACACATACACATGCACACACATACATATACACACACGCATACACACACATACACTTACACATACACATGCACATACATACATCTACACACTCATACACATACACATACATATATACACACACATACACATGCATATATACCTACACATACACACACATACATACACTTATACACATATGTATACACATGCACATACACACATATGCACACACATACACATACATATGCACATATACACATACACTTACACATGCACATACACATATAGATACACACATACACATATACACATACACTTACACATGCACATACACTTACACATGCACATCACTTACACATACACATACACACATACACATACACATACACATACACACATATACACACACATAGACATACATATTCACATACACACATATGCACATTGTTGAGGTTGTAGCAAGGAATGACCAAGAACCCTCACCACCTTGCATGGAAGCAAGAAGGAAAGCTCAAAAGTGACTCTCCTCTCATCCACCCCTACCTCCCATATGTTCAAGCCATTGGCATCAGCCCCATGCTATGCCACATGCTTGAAAACAAGGAGAATAGGGAGCCAAGGATCCTAATCCATGAGGAAAATACAAGCAAATGTAACTACTCTAGTCACACAAAGGAGAGACATGCATAGGCACACACACACACCACTCTCACACACTCACAAAGACACAATACATGTAAATGTAAATAGTCTTCTTGGAGTAAATGAGAGCCTTCTTCCATTGATAAGAGATATTACATGAGAGCACGTCGACCAAAAGCTCTCCTCTTTACAAAAATGAGCTTCTATTTATAAGCTAAGCTCTATTCCCCATGTGCTTCTTTGAAAAGTAAAAAAGGTGATTCTCTCTCTAACTGCCATATCTTCTAGGATATTCTAAGATCAAAATTGTAACAACCAAATCCCAATGAAGGGCATGCGTGGATTTTTTACGTGGGGAGTCTTCTAGAAGGGCCATAAAGGTGAGAGATTCTCAAGTCTACTATCCTATAGTATGAGGAAATATTAAAAAGTGCTTTTAGAGAGTGTTCACATGTGACACTCAAATATATACAAAAATTTTATTTCTCATGGTCTAGGGAGGGTTCTTATGCACCATTGAGGGTGTGTGCATACCCTACAACCCAACACACATACACTTACACATACAGATACATACACACATGCATATGCATAAAACATATTACATGCACATATATACACACATAGATACACACATATACATTCAAATAGACACACTTACACAAATATACATATATACATACATGTGCATACATACATTTTATACACACAAAACTACACGCATATACATACATATATACACACAAACACACATATAATATGAATGAATTATACAATTAAAGTAATAAATCATGTGTTAAATATAAACATTGATAAAAATCATTAAAACAAGACTTTTCATTCATTAGTAACATAGACACAATTCAAAACATAACTGGTGAAGTATTTCGATGGCGATGCACCACAGTGCGCTCTCCTTCTCGCGATCTCCACGATGATATCCTTGGAGTAGAAAACCGAGCTCCTAAGGCCGCACACGGTACTCCACATAGAGACTGCATAATACGCAGAAAAACATAGTACACAGGGAGCACGAAGACAGACTTATTCGGTCTTACAAATGCGATCGAACTTACAGTGTGTGACTGATTAGGCCACTATATGTTTTATTAAAGAACATATACAAAGAAGTTTCCAGTGACCATTAGGCCTTTCACATGGACACTAATGGTAACAATCTCCCACTAAAGGCCAGTATGGCCAAAGTAACTATGGGACAAAAATAAAGTCCCACTGCAAATGCAATGTCTAGTCTCGTAGCTACCATAGTATACATGAGACTACCAACAACAAATTGATAAGGAATTTTGGTCATGAATTCCTTTTCCTCATTTGATTTGGGGCAATCATCCTTGCTCAATTTCACATATGTGGGTAAAGGTGTACTTAGTGTCTTTCCACCCTGCATATTGAACCTGTGAATATATGTATGTATGTATATGTGTATATATGTGTATGTATGTGTGTGTATGCATATGTGTGCATGTATGTGCATGTGTGTGTATGCATGTGCATGTACCTTTGCTCCTTCGCTCACTCCTTCACTCGCTCCTTCGCTCTCTCAATCGTTCCCGACACAAATGTGTTGGGAGAAATCAATTTCTTTTTTCAATTCCCAGAGTGTCGCTTATGTCTCACAGCCAGTTTGCCACCATCGCTACGCTTCCATGCTTGTAGCGATAGTGATTTTAAGCATCATATAAGTGATGTCTGTCATTGCTTATGTCTCATATAAGTGATGTCCCTACTTTTTTTTCGATTGGGGGCATCGCTACGCCTCCATTATTCTTGTAGTGGTTGTAATTCCAATTTTTTTTATTCCTATTCCTAAAGCAATGAGTTGCTCTCTGAATGATAGAGAGTGAAGGTTTCTTAGAGTAGCCTCGTAGTTGAGCATACGTTCCAGATATGGCCAAGGGGGAGAAGGGCAATTACAAGTAAAAGCAAAAGATGAGGAAGTTGGTCTGTCTAAGTGTTACAGTGTTATACTTTATGGAATAATGGAATGTTAAAAGGATTTTAATATCTTGAGCTTTTTAATGTGATTGCGTTTTGATTTAGCAGGTGAAGAATCATGAGGGTGTGAATGCGCATGGATTTACTCAGATTTTCTGAAGATATTTAAAATATATTATTTTATATATTTTTGTAAAAATAGTAGATCGCTTAGTAAGTGACCTTTTTAGAAAAATACTAGATTTCTTGGAAAGCGACGTTTTGTAAATAAAGCAAGATTTTTGTAAATGCATTCTTTTCGAAGTGGCACCCTCATGTATCTTCTATTCAGGACATAATAAAAAATACCTATGAATACACACACTTTTATAGACTATGTGTGTGTTCTTCTGTGTGATTTCGTTATTGTATTATCTCTGCGTACATGCATCTACAAGATTCGATCAACAATATCTTCCATTTATTTTGGCACTATTGGCATGCCAAGAAATTTTGGGAGACCTTACGTCCTTATCAATAGTGAAAGGCCACCCCTCAAATGGGTGAAGATGAAAGTATGATTGGTTGTGCAAAGAAAAGGATTTGTTGATTTAGTAGTTGTGGAAAAGTTAGATTATCTGGAATATTTGGCTTAATAAGAAGTTCAACATAAGGAGCAAAAACTTCATGTATTGCCTTAGGAAATCTCTGCTTGCCATTAGATCTCTGCTTGCCATTGGACATAGGTGTATACAATCAATGTCTGATGCTCTTTGTAATGGCACTAAAGTGATGGATTTACTTCTTGACCACCACCCCAATAAATTGAGTGGGTTATTGTTATCTTTGAATTCCTCAAATAGAATTCTTATGGTATTATCCATGGAAGTTTGATTTGTATCTATTATGATAGCTTTGGTAGTCTTATGGCCTTTGTACAACCTGGCTAGTTCTAACTATTATTGTACTCATTAGTGGTTCTTGCCCCCTACTCAAAATGTAATTTTTCTTTATTAATTTAATTCTTTATGTTGCTTGCTAAAAAGAAAAACTTCAAATCCATCAATCAACCATTTGAATATTTTGGATTCCATTGGCAATGCCGCTTTGTGTGAATTACAGAGGTGGCGAAACAACGTCCAAAGAAAAAAACTCTTTGTTCCACCGAAACAATCTGAATCCACGTTATGTATGTATGCTTTGTAATTTCCTCTTATCCGTTCTTCTCACTCCCTTTCTCTCCTTTAACAAATTCAAAACATTTCGGGGAAAAACATGGAAAGCTAGCTTTCCACGATTCGTGCTCCTCAGACTTTTTTGTTAAAATAACTTGACATAACTTTTTATTTTTCTCTTGTATAAATGTTTCGTCATTAACGGAGAGAAGGTAAATAATCTTCATTCATTGTAGTCCACAGCCTGTCATGACTCGCAATTCGCGAGTGCCGAAGGTCCACAATCTCTCTCCCTCTCCTCTTTTACACATCATAAATCGTTTCAGACTTCAAAATTTCATTGGTGGAAACTCACGGACAGGGTAAGAATAACATGGCGTAGATAAGGTTTGCCCTCTCTTCCCCACGTCCTACCACACTCTCTCGCCACTCCCTAAAAATGCTCGCATAGATGCAACCGATGCTTCGCCCCATCCGCTTACATACACCCACGCAAATTCACATCGGTCTTCGTCTCCTGTTTGCGTGCCGCAGGTTATTCCCCGTAGGAAGTGAGTCGAAACACGCGAGAGAAAGGGAGAGGAACTCGTCCAGAATAGTTTTGATTCCTCCGAATCTGCCTCGTTAGATCTTTTCTCTCGCCTCTTCTCGCCTCCGCTTTTGCCCTCTAAAGATCTCAAAGTCTATTAAGTCGTGTGTTGAGTTACAAGGAAATCTACCTGGTGTAGTTTGCTTTGACAATTTCGTACATTGATAACTGTGGGGATGTGTATTCTCTGCGAATAATAATATAGGGCAGGAAGGCAGGAGGTGGTGGTCTAGATGCAGCAGGGGGGCCAGTACGATGAAGCCCTTCCTACGCCTGCCGCCGCTACCGCCGCATCCACTGCAGCGCAGCATGCGAGGACATCTTTATCGACATCTACAGGACCGGATCCTATCTCCTCTTCTCAATCACATATTCTCAGTCCCTCTCACATTACAGGCAATACTGGAGCTTTAGGGGTCCAAGTCACTCCCTCCATATCTTTTGGCGCCTCAGCTACCTCCGCCTCCCCGGCTGTCACCACCGTACGGCATCCGCATGATGGCGGAGATCCTTCGCCCCACTCCTATTCTACAGAAAATCTCCTTAAACACCAACATCACCCAGATCAGCAAGAACAGCACCAGGAATTCCTTCACCTCCACGATCATCACTCTAATACCAGCGCGCACAATGGCCTACAAACGTTTCAATCTAATGAAGCGCAGCAGCATGTGGACGATGATTCGACACCAATACCCTTACCTCCTTGTACATCCAGTGGATTTCCGTTGCATCAGCCCCTTAAGAAGCAAGCGATGGCGCCATCGATTAGCATCAATTTACAGCAGAAAATTAGCAGACAAGAGACAGGAGACCCGATCCACCAGGCTTCCATCGTTCAGCAGCAATATGTGCAACCCTTACAGCAATATAGCGTGGGTCGTGCGATCGGTTCACTAAATCCTTGTATTGGGACTACACAATCAACAACGCAAGTGAAGCAATATAGTCATCCAGGATCCTTCCAGACATCCGCAATATCGTCAGTTCCCTCCTCTGCGCCGGGATCGATTGCTCAATCTCATCACTCCGTACCTTTAGCTGATTCTACCACCGAACCCTCTCCTGAGATTGCGAAACTCTCAACGATGTTCTCATCAGGTTTCGCAGCAGGGTTTTTACCTTCATCTACTGGGAATCGACAACATGTAGGATTGACGCCAAGTAGCTCAGCAAGGGACGTAAACTCTGAAAGGGTGTCGGAAAATATTGCGGAAGTGGCAGCCGACCCAGTTATAGAAGATCACGATCAACAGTCACAAGACATTCAGGCTATGGGAGACGACTCTGAGAGGTGCGGGAACGCTGGGAATCGGTGGCCTCGTCAGGAGACACTTGCCCTTCTGAGAGTGCGTTCCGACATGGACGCTATGTTTCGTGACTCAAGTCTCAAGCGTCCTCTCTGGGACGAGGTTTCGCGGTATGTTCGAACCTGCAGGATATTCTTTTCTGCTGTTATTAACCTCTTTTCTCCTCTTTGTAACTTAATGGAGCTGCTTGTGCTGCGGGTAGTGCATAGTTGACACTGGACAGTCTTTCACACGAGAAGTATCCTAGCCCTACTAATATTGGGATTATCAAACTATGCTATCAGATAGCTCAGCGTTGTGAGCTTTAGAAGCACCTATGCCTACGTCTGTAGGTCAAGTGTACATTCACATTCGCCTTCTATGTTGATATGCAGAGGTAAATAATTTCAACGTCGCTATCCGTAGATTTTGAGATTATCAAATAATGCTCACATATAGGCCAGCATTGTAGGTCAAGAAGCACCTATGCCCATGGTTGCACACCTATGTCAGGTGTACATCCACAATCGCCTTCCATCTTGATTTTCAATGGGAAATACCTTTACGCTCGTCACCGGTGAACGATGCTGCGTGACAGGAAATCCTGACTTTCTATGAGAAACCCCTTCAACTCTGGCCATCTGGTCTTTTGCGACCATGGCCGATGTTCAAAATTTTTTACCCTTTCGACGATGGTAATAGGTATCATGGTAGTACAAGGTTAAACGAAAGAGCGTGGCTGCCAAGAAAGACAAGGAGTCGCTAAGGAGGAATCTCAAATTTCAATATATTGGGCTGATCTGTGCATGTTATCGTATCCGAACATGCCTGTTCCACCCGGTCAGCTAAATTAGTTTGACTTTCCATTTGATGGTTATTGAGACTTCTTATCTACCTACATGAAAAAACTTTCCGATATAGTTTGGTGTGAACCCTGCGGTTATGAGGCTTCGTGTATGAGGATAGATGTTGTTTATCTTGTTCATTGATGCTGTCGATGCTTTCCGCCAAGGCTATGTACAGAGCTATTGGCTATGCCCAATTTGAACGATTTGAGACAATGGCCCTCCACTTTTAGCAGCCCGCTACTGTTCTTCCTAGTTACCCATGACGCCCATTGATTGGAATGGAGTGGCTCAGGATGACCTTCGTGCATCGTTTGATCATATAGCTGCTTTCGAATGCATTACGCACTCTAGCATTGCAGTTACTTGGAAGCGCATGTTATTTTCTCACCTATGTTGTCTGTAAGTCGAACGTACGTTTTGTCATGTTGAACATTGCAGGAAGCTGGCAGAGCTCGGTTTTCAGAGAAGTGCAAAGAAGTGCAAAGAGAAATTTGAAAACGTACATAAGTACTACAAACGGACAAAGGAAGGCAAGGCCGGCAGACAGGATGGCAAGAACTATCGCTTCTTCGGCGAGCTTGAAGCTCTCTACGGCAATGCAGGTTGCTTTTTAAAGAACTATGTCGACGCGACAACTATCGACAACTAATGTTTCTTTTCCTCCCCTGCATGCATTGTGTGCCTCTGACCCATTACTGAATTCTGTATCTTCTCAGGCTCCAATCCGGGCAGAGAGGATTCGGTTCGATCAGCAGCTGGATTTGTTATGGGACGCTCTGCTGGGGGAACATCCAACAGCCCCTCAGAGTTGGTTGCTCGTATGTCTAGTCCCTCTGTTGCACATGTGAGTAGTGTACCAAATGTAAGCTTTCCGGTGCCGCTTGCTGCCGCTGATGCTACTGGGGGCAGTCTTTCCTCTGACACTTACTCTTCGTGTGATTATAGCGGGGATGAATACGAGCATCCCTCCTACGTGAACCCAGATAACAAGAAGAGGAAAAGAAAGAGAAAGACACTGAATTACATGATGGTTTTCTTCGAGAACATGCTTAAGCAGGTTATGGGGAAACAAGAGCAAATGCAACAGCGATTTCTTGACGCTCTGGAGAGAAGGGAACAGGATCGCATGATAAGAGAAGAAGCCTGGAAGCGACAAGAGATGGCAAGGATGAGCAGAGAGAATGAGCTACAAGCCCAGGAGAGGAGCTTGGCGGCCGCAAGGGATGCAGCAGTGGTTGCTTTGTTGCAGAAGATGACCGGCCAAGCAATTGCTGTTCCCACACCCTCTGGTCTTGCCACGATCACGGCACCTGTGATCCAGCGAGCAGGAACAGATCACGCGTCTCCGATATCTCTAATGAACTCGATTTCGCCTTGCGATGCCATCATACCTCATCAGAACCTAGCAGAGGATCAAGATCCCTTTGACGCCAACAGTAAGAGGTGGCCAAAATCAGAAGTCCTCGCTCTGATCAAGATACGGACCAGTTTACATTCGCAATTCACTGAGCCTGGTCCTAAAGGTGCTCTTTGGGAAGAAATCGCTGGCGGCATGGCACGGCTCGGCTACAACAGGAACGCGAAACGGTGCAAGGAGAAGTGGGAGAATATTAATAAATATTTCAAAAAAGCGAAGGAGAGTAACAAGAATCGCCCCGAGAATGCGAAGACTTGTCCTTATTACCATCAATTGGATGCTCTCTACAGACAGGGATTGTTGGGAAGCAGCAACATAGGCAATACGGTTAGGCCATTTTCGCACAGGCATCCTTCTTCATATCTGCACAAGGCCGAGAATCATACGCAGCTGGACCAAGTGACATCTGCACGAACAGATATAAACGTAGGGGAGCTGACCAGCCATGCTTCCTCTAGTCCAGACAAGATCCTTTCCATCATTCCGGCGTCCAAGCAAGTGGATATCGCAGCTGGTGATGTAGCTTCTGGTACTATTATTGGCACTACGTTGAATAATCCGGCAGCTTCTTCGTTTCGAAGTAGCAGTATTGCTGCGAACTGTGGACTGAACAATTGCACCAAAGACATGAACTTGCAGAACCTAGGAAACAACTCTTCTTCAAACTCTGTCAATCTTATTGGTGATCCGTCACTAAGAGCAAAAAATGGCATGAAGGAATTACAAACGATTGAAAGTGTCTCCATAAAGGCAGGCAACCTGCAAACCCAACAGGCGGAGACAGCTGAGAATATGCAGCAGCCCCGTAGTCTCTTCAGTAGTGGATATGAAGAGCAAAAGGTAGGTCTGGAGCGGGATGCAAAGCAAACAGATGGCAAAAAAGTTCATGAGAATCAGTATTCAACCCTAGTATTCCAACAACAGGATCGTTTAGCTCCTCATCAAGCTTATATGGACCAATTTCAACTAGTTGAACGAACCGGAGGGAGTTTGCTCCCATCGTCAGGCACGACTACCATTCCTAACATGTTACAAAACTTCGACAAGGGCCCTGTTGGCGCACAGGGTAACACATCCACCACAACGTCGTCTACCAACGAGGATTACTAACCACTTCTATGCCAGGTTGCCAACCTTGTGTCTGGAATGGGCGGCATTCATTGGTATGTATCATATGTACTAGTATTTCCTGTTGCTTCGATTTTCTCTAGAAGAATTATAATATGCTGAAAGATTGTTCTGCTATTGTGTATTCTCTGGTTGTTATTGCAACGAGAGGAAGGTTAATCCATAACTCTTACTAGTGTATGTGCTTTTAGACACTAGCATGCCATAAGGTCTTCTAGACCATTGCAATTCAAAATATTAAAGGATTCACATTAGATGAGGAAAGAAAAGACGACTGATCGATTATAGCACATCACCTGAAGAAAGCTTAAATTTGTTTTCTAGGGGTCCAGCTAACCTTGAGTGGTTAATTTTGACAAATTCGATACCCATTTAGGCATCAAGGACATTTTTGGGCGTCCTAAGATATCTAAAAAACCATGTTGTGCATCATTGTGACATCCATGTGCAAATTTGAGGCAGCCTAAGATGCCGAAGATTTGTAGTAAGGAGTCATATGGGACTTATAGCCCTACATATATGAAATGTATTATGTTAAAGATTGATGAGGGTGCATGCCATTGGGCAATGGAGCATGGTCACTTGGCAGTGGGGGTCGCCTAGTGAGAGCGTTGATCTTTTTTTTTAATGTACATTGTAAAATTTTGATCACAAATGTTGAGTTGAATGAGTCATGGCCATGGCCTACATGGCAATGTGAATAGAAAGAAAATGTTCAATGTTGCATGAATTGCATGCAACATTTCAAGTTTACAATGTTCATGTGATAGTCGACTTGTTGAGATTGTTCTCTTTGATCTTATCCTGACTCCTCGTCACTCAATTCTCAATCTAAACACTCCCTCTTGACATCAATATTTGCAACACTGTGCATTGTATTGTATTGAGTCATCATTGCTCAATATGTTGAATCGTCTCGGTTGCTTGCAACCTGCAACTAGGAGTGGACTTTGAGTGAATGCCATCATCCATAGGGCAGACTTGCAACCTCACGAGTCGTCATTGTCAAATGTGTTGAGTCACCTTCGATCAATTGCAAAGTGGAGTTTTCGTGAGTGCCATAGTGCGGACTTGCAATTCGTGCGTTGACATCGCTAAACGTGTTGAGTAATCTTCAGTCGAATATGATCTGCATCTAGGAGTGGAGTTTTAGTTAGTATCCGTGCGAACTTGCAACCTCGTGATTCATCATTGTTCAATGTGTTGACTCGTCTTCAATTGATTGTAATCTACAACCTGGAGTGGATTTTGAGTTAGTGCCATAGTGCAAAGAGGTCATCGGTTATCGGACCCTAATCAGTACTGTTTGGAGACGGCGATTCGGGATTGAAACTCGAGACTCATAGGAAAGTGAAAATTTGAAACTTGACTAATTGCCAATCAGTCAGTCCATCTTCTCGCCTTTGACACTTAACTCCGAAGCTCTGTCATTAGTAAAATCAAAGATTTAACGTAAATTATATGTCTAAAATGCACTAGTAACGAGTTTCTATAACACATATACCTTGTTTGAAGTCAGCTTGAAGGTTTTCTTTTTAATCTAAGAGCGCACGATTGTGTTCTAGCGTTAGTTCAAAGGGCATGATAAGCCTTCAAAGTTCACATGTTTCTCCTAATATATCTCATCACGCGAAGGCTGTTGCGCCCACTCATGGCAAAGCAGTCACTCATTGTAGCATGTGCTTCAAACAAATGTCTGTATACATGTAACATGCTTCATCATACTTTTCTTCATGAGCTAGAGATTTTGCACAGTGTGAGGGTGTTTTAGGTTGCATGTGGATTTTTGACATGTTCTTTAATGCAATTAGATCTTAGTAAGTGGTTGGATATGGGCCACTAACCATAGTGGAAGTTATGAATATCATGCATATAGTTTATCCATATATATGCCTCCTTTAATCATAGGCACAACCTTTTGTCATTATATCATCTGAAGATTGAGCAGTGAGATGACCATAGCAATATGGACTATGACCCATAGTCTATGTATTACAAAGGCTATACCTATTGGTAGAATCTTGAAGAAGAAAGGGTGAATGAACTTTGAAGCATGTATTAATCATGGAAGACTGGATCTCTTTACTCGATTGAATAGATACAAATGTTTTTTGATGCATTCGTCTTCGTTTTTCATACTCTTTTTTTATATGTGCACACTTAACTATATACATTGTGCAATGCACATACAAGACATGACACTAGATAGTGGTTCCTACACATCTGATTTACATCACGTGAATCATATGATATTCTTATGTGTTGCCTTCATTGTCAAGATGATATAGCTAATTACTCTATTAACTTTTCATTTAATAATTAGCATGTGTGTCCGTAGAAATTTTGGTTTTTTATATTACTTTCTTTCTTCTTTCAAATATTAATGAGTCAACATTAGATTGTGAGTAAAAAAAAAAAGGTACAAGAAGAATAGCTTTGTCGGATGTGGATCGAAATGTTGTACACCTACAATCTATAGCTTGTGAATATGTGATATATCATAAGTCCATGGAATATCGAATTCTCCTTCAACTCTAGATAAGTAGGATGTGTCCTTGTAGAGTTCATGCTTATGCATGCCTAATGAGACGAAGATGCCTTTTGCTTTGCTTTTTTATTCATCTAGTGTTTCAAACAAGTTTCGTAGTCTTCACTTTGATTAAATCACACTAATCTTAGTGGATACTTGTTGCAATGAATGCCGAGTCAATTTCAAAGAGAAAGTTTGTGTTAAGAAAAAAGAGAAAATTGTACTTTTTAATGGGATAAATTGTTCCAAGTTTTGTAAAAATGAGGAAGAGTCTTCTATTGATATATTTTATTAGTGATGTGTGTGAATATACTAGGACCATCATGGCACTTTTTTCCCTCTTTAGGAGTTTTTTTTTTCATCCACTTAGTATATATGCCTATAACCCTAACGAGTTACTTATCTTTGTATATTCTCTTGGTAATACAATCAATATTTGTGTTGTGCTCCAAGCTTCTTTTTCTTCCTTCTGTTGTTTGTTGAGATATCAAGCTCAACATGTGATGATTCGGGATGACACGTATCAGTTTTTCGTTTCTCTGACATGTATAGTGGTCATGTTGGTATATGTCAGGGATTTTCATTGAGCTTTATTAGATTCATCTATCGAAAGTGATGGCACATTTGTTCTTGGCCAGCTCATCATTGGCGGACATTAGGTTTTTTCCTTATGTATTGATCTTTGTATATTGCACTTGTTGTATTCTTGTTTTTAGGTCATTCTTGTTTTGGAAGTTATTCTTTTAGGGTTACTCATTTTTGTTAGATCGAAGTTTTGGAGCCATCTCAACCTCTATTTTGAGCCCGCAAGGTGGGGCCCTCAAAAAAACCAGGTTAGTTTGCAAAATTGTGTAAGTTGGACAAGAAAAACTTCCATGCTTGGAGATTCAAAATGACGAATTTCTTGATGGGAAAAGTATACTTGAAGTACATAGAAGGAGAGAACGAAAATGTTTCACAATTACCAAAAAGAAATCGGACTGCAGACTTGTTAAGAGCGTATGAAGAATGGAATCAAGGAGCATGAAAGGTAATGTACTCGCTATCTGTTAGCATATAGGACAGCATGATTGGACACATACAGGATGCCAAGACTCCAAAAGAGGCTTGGAATGGTTTGATCACTTTGTATGAGACCAATACAAAGGCACATAAATTGCAACTCAAGAAAGAGTTGCATACATTGGAAAAGAAGAGCATGTCTGTAAGTGACTACACTCTGAAAATCAAAAGCATATGTGAGTCACTTGAATCTATTGGCATGAATGTAGATGATGATGATGATAAGGTGGAAGTGTGCCTTTGTAGTTTAGGAGTTGCATATAAGCAGTTCAGAACTTCTATATAGACGAGGGAAATTATTTCAAATTTTGCTGATTTGATATCTATGCTGATTATTGAAGGAAAGAATCTTGGTGAGGATTCAAACTCCCAAGGAAAAACTAGTTCGGAGCAAGTATCCTACTCTGGAAGAGGAAGAGGCAAAGGTAGAGGCTTTGGAAGTGGAAGAGGACACAATAACCGAGACCAAGGTCAACAACAGAATCATTTAGGAGGAAGAGGATAGTTTTGAGGCAAGGGAGCCAAAGAGGTCGTAGAATTTTCAAAGAAATCAAGTAATGACAATAATGGATGCTGGAATTGTGGTAAACATGGAAACTTTGAACGTGATTGCAGGTTGAAGAATCAAAATAACAAAAGGTAGCAAAACAATTATGCATGCACAAGTGCAGGTGATTCTGAGAAGTTGTTCATGGTTCAACATCACATGATGAATACGATCTCTATTGGTGTTTCAAAATTGAATGATAATCTCTACTTCAAATCACATGACTAGTCATGCAGAATGGTTTAGTAATTTGCAAAAATTGCCAGTTCCTGGATATGTTGAAACTCGTGATGACACATCACACCCTATCAATCATACAGGAAATATAGCACTGTCTATGGAGGATGGGAAGGTAAAACACCTTGTTGATGTGTTGCATGTTCCGAATATAACAAAGAATCTGGTTTCTGTTGGACAAATGGTTGATCAAGGATTACAAGTCAGGTTCAATGTTGATGGTTATATGTACAAGAATACAAACGGGATGGAAGATCGATTGCCAAAGGAAACAAAGTGGGTAGGATGTTCACTTTAAATGTGAAAATTCTTGAAATGAATGCAACCATGTTTGCAAAAGGTGCAAGAGTTATTGCTGAGATGTGGCACAAACGGATTAGACATCCAAATTTGCAAAGGCTGAAATTGATGCAAAGGAGATTATCCATGGACTACCAAATTTCAAGGTTGCAGAGATGCAAAAGGTATGTGCAGCATGTCAATTTGGTAAATAGTCAACATCATTGTTTTCACATGACAAGCATGTTAGTGAGAATGTGCTAGAAATAGTACATACAAATGTTTAGGGTCCTGCAAAGACCACATCTATGGGCGGTTGCAAGGTTTACCACAATGAATGTGGAAGGGAACATCTATTTAGATATTGTCCAAAGAATCTCAACAAGACTCATAACACAACACAAATCAATGTGATTGAAGTGATTGAATCATAAGGAAGTGATAAGGAGTACACAATGCCATTAAAAGCTATCACACGAGCACAAGCCAAAGGACAAGAGAGAAAGAAATTAGACTCTGAATAAGAGGTGAACAAGGACCTAGAGCCAAGGGTACAGGTAGTGGAAGATTTGGAGGATCCATGTGAGAGCAACCAAATGAAGAAGAGGCAGAGTTGGAAAACGAGAAGGGGAAAACTTAGAAACAAATGGATGAAAAATAAAAATAAGGAGGACAAGAAGGATGTAAAAAACGGTAAGAAACTTGAGGAACTGGAACTACAAGAGAACACACCACCTAAATCCCACACGGAAAAACAAGATAAACTTAGATCAATCCTAGCGGATCCAAGACCAGACGTCTTACACATGTTGTTGACACAATGGAATCCCATACACAGGGACGAGGATGATTTGTTAATCCATAGTGTCGGTTTAAGTGACCAATCATGGATGCGCAAAGATGCTCAACTATGGATTTGTAAGGAAGCTAAGCAGGAAGAGAAAAGAACTCAAATATGGCCCATTGGACATCAAAACTATTCGCTAGTAGATGATCCTATGTATATGCCTCAAGCTTTCCCAGATGAAGCATTTGAACCACATCATTGGATGGAGATTCTAGCCACATTAGATGTGTGTGTAAATGAAGAGGTACTAACCATGAATGGATGTGTAGACGAGGAAGGTTATGATGTGAGTTTTTACATGGTAGTCCTTGAGGAAGTAGAGACAGGAGAATTGTTAGAAAAGTAATGGAAGGAAGAGTACGAAAGCATAGAGATGGAACCAGAACTTGACTTGGCATAGTGATACTTAGAAGCTATTCAAGACGATGAAAAAGGAAGAACACCGAAGGTCTTAGCAATAGAAGCAGCCCATAGAGGACCAAATAATGAAGAGGTTTTAGATAAGGCTAAACCAACCCCAGATCTTTTTCAAGTCCTAGAGCACTTCAAAAGATATGAAGTAGAGGAAAGGAAGATATATATTCAGATGCCTAAAAGAGAGGCAAGAAAAGGAGAAGCATACGACAACAAGGAACAAACAAAGGAAGTAAAAGCGACCATGGAAGATGGCGAAGAAAGGTGTACATACATAGGAAAAGATGTGTCGCGAGAAGAGGAAGAAGAATTGATAAGACTCATTCGAGAATATTGGGACATTTTTGCATGGACCTACAAGGACCTCAAGGGTGTAGATCCATCCATCCGTTCTCATCGAATCCCAATGACACCTGATGCAAAACCATCAAAGCAACACCTTTGCACTTATAATGATGTACATTCAGCAAAAATTAAGGATGAGATAGACAAGCTATTAGCACTGGATTCATTTATGAGATAGAGCACACATAATGGGTGTCACCATTAATAGTTGTACCCAAAAAGAATGGGCAATTAAGAGTGTGCATTAATCTGAAGAAAATAAATGCAGCCACAATCTGTGATAGCTACCCATTATCTATCACTGATCATCTCTTGGAAAGAGTTGCATGGAAGGAAGTCTATAGCTTCCTAGATGGATTCTTTGGGTACAACCAAGTAGCCATTGCTGTAGAAGACCAACATAAGACTGCATTCGCGAATGAATGGGGAGTCTATGCTTTTGGAGTGATGCTATTTGGACTCACAAATGCCCCTGCTACTTTCCAAAGGTTGATGTGTCATGTCTTTAAAGATTTTTTAAGAAAGAGCATGGAGGTATATGTTGCAACTTATGCACATACTCAGGCTAGTGACATGAGCATTTTTTGGAGTTACAAAGGATATCTGATAAGTGTCAACAATATAGAGTGTGCCTGAATCTTGAGAAATACGTCTTTATGGTGAGACAAGGAAAAATCCTAGGGCACATCATATCTAGGAACGAAATTTCCACTGATGAAGATAAGATAAAGGTAATCCTAGAGCTACCAAGACCAAAGAACGCTAAGGAAGTGCAAGCTTTTATGGGTCATTGTGGATACTATCGTAGATTTATTCACATGTATATCATAATTTCCAAGCCACTATATGAATTATTAGCACAATTCACATGGATGGATGAGTGCGAGAAAGTGTTTAATGAACTAAAAAGAAGACTAAGTACATCACCTATTTTGAAGATACCCAATTGGAGGAAGCCATTTCGTATCCATGTAGACGCCTCCAACTACGCAATAGGATGTATATTAGCTCAACCTACAGATGAAGGAAAACTAGGCCACCCTATTGCATATGCGAGCAGACAAACTAAACCAAACGAAAAGAAACTATATGACTATAGAACGAGAAGGTTTAGGAATGGTTTATGCAGTTAAGAGATTTAGACACTACCTTTTAGCGAACAAGTTGAAGTTCTTCATCGAACATCAGGCCTTATTGTACCTAGTCAATAAGCCCTGTAATACGGGGAGACTAGTAAGATGGTTTCTATTACTAATGGAGTTTGACTTCGAAGTGGTAGTAAAAAAAGGAAATAGCAACGTGAGAGCCGATCATCTGTCTAGGTTAACTCATGGAGAACCACCCAATGGAGTAGCAGATGACGTACCAGATACTTACTTGTTTAACTCGGAAGTATGCCCTAAGTTGGCAGAAAAGTTAATTTGAATACTTACCCATGGACCACAACATCGAATCAACAAGGATACTAGGAAAGGATTTCTACAATCGCGTAACTTGCACATTGTAGCAGGAAGTGTATATTTTAAAGAACCAAATGGTGTATTGTTAAGGTGTGTTGAAGAAGTGGAATAGAAGAACTTAATGGAACAAGCTCACGTAAATAGATGGAAAATGCATAAGGGAACTCATGGAACATTAAGCGAATTAAAACACTTAGGAATTTATTGGCCAAATATGCCTAAGGATGTTCATGAGTATATTAGCAATTGCTCAGAATGCCAAGAAAATACTCCAAAAGACCATACATCATTACAATTCACTACAATAGCACCAGATTGGAGTAGGGCATTGGTAAAGTTCTTAAAAACACACGAGCATGAGGAAGGAGCAAGTGTAGCTAGAAAGCGATCCCTAGAAGAAATGAGCAAGGACTACGTCATACTAGAGAGACAACTATTCAAAAGAGGAAAGGACAATCAACTATGAGTATGCATGCATGAAGGAGAGTACTTACCTATCTTAGAGATGGCACATGCAAGTGCTACAGGAGGACATTTTTCAGTCGAAAGAACAATAAAAATGATTCTCTTTACAGGCTTGTGGTGGCAAACTCTACATATGGATGGAGACACCTATGTAAAGAGTTGTGAAGTATGCCAAAGAGCCAAGTATCCTATCAAAAGAGATGATATACCTCTCAAACCCATGGTTTGTGCGAGAGCATTTTCCAAATGGGGTATTGATTTCATAGGACCTATTAACCGACCAGCCAAAGGATCACACGCCGAGTACATAATAGTGGAAACAGATTATGTAAGTAAATGGGTTGAAGCAAAAGCAACAAGAAAGAATGAGGCTCAAACCATGTCAAAGTTTCTCTTTGAGAACATCTTTACTCGCTTTGGAATACCTATAGAGATAGTAAGTGAGAAGAATGCACTTCATTAACAAATTGATAGAGTCCTTGATGAATGAATTCCTAGTGATTCATAAAAAATCAGCCCACTATCACCCTCAAGCCAATGGTCAAGCAGAGAGTTCCAATAAAGTGTTGTGTATAGTGTTGACAAAGATAGTCAACAATGGAAGGTCAGATTGGGACAAACAACTGCATCATGCAATTTGAGCCTTCCGTGTGGCTTACAAGACGGCCATTGGAACTACTCCATTTACCTTAGTCTATGGGATAAAATGCAATCTTTCCAATTGACTTTTTGGTATCTACTATGAATTGGTTTCCACTAGAAGCTGATTCTTTCTTTATTGCGGGTGTAGATGGCTTTCGAGGATTCAGAAGCGACAATTCAAGAAAAGATTCTAGAGTTTCCATTACAATGCGGGACCAAAGCCAAAGGTCATTGGTTTCGAGAGGACCAACTGTAGAGCCCTAACCGGTTGAAACTAAAGGTGCAAAGTATTTTTCCTCTTAAGGTTCAAAGGATAAATTTAAAATCTTAAGGTGCAAAAGTAAAGGTGAAGGTGGAAGGCCGCGTATGCAAAGGTAGAAATGGGCCGCACAATAAAAAATTTTATTTTGAAAGTCACTCTTGTTCTAAAGTCACTACAGGACAAAGTAGCGAGTCGTTGAGGACCAGTTCAAAAAGACAATCTTGGGACATTGAAAGGACACCAAGATTGTATTGCAGTTAGAGTGCGCGAACCGGCGGGCCTCAACAAAAGAAGGACAAAGGCTATTCTTGGGACATTGAGAGCTAGGAGCAAGAGAGAGCTCCAGAGGAAGCGAGAGAGGAAGCAAGAAGAGCCTCCAGTGTGCGACGACATTCAAGAGTGCAAGAAGGTGTCAAGAGGAAAGTGTGCAGAGAAGGCGGGTTGGATTCCAAAAGTTCCAAGGTCTATTGCGTGTGCGCCGTGATACCAATTCCTTAGCTTGGCGGAAGCTTAGTGCAAGGTGTGCACAAGGGAAGCGGGAAGCAAGTGAAGGATTGGTGCACGAGAGGCCGCTGCTAGAGGGCTTGAGATAATTGGTCTTCAGTAATTGATATTCTTTGAAGTGGTATTTAGTCATTGATTAGACTGTGCGCAGTCATTGTAATTGTTGAAAGATAATCAATATTCAAGGTTTCCAAGAGTATTCCTTTGCAGAAGTTCTCACTGTATTCCATTTTCATCATCTCCTTTTTCTCCTACAAACCCTCAAACTCCTTCTTGTCCCCGAATCCCCAACAAATTTGGCACACCCGGTGGGATTTCCAAGGAGCTTTGAGCATAGGAGACTATATATTGCCATTGGAGGACAATATTCCAGTGTCGACAACATTACTCCAGTGGGCCAAAAGGTACATACTTTTATCAAGTGTCTCAATTTAAGTGGACTATGAATAGCTCATGACCGCGACCCGGTCACAAACCTTGAGAATCAAGTGCAAGCAGACAAGAAGAAAGACGAACAGAAGATCATCGAGTCCACTTTCATCGACTTCATCGGTAGGAAGCATGGCAAGACAGGTGGACCTAGAAATCTTGCTCTCCAGATTAAACATAAAATTTCCTTCCTTCAGGGGTTTAGCCCAGGAGGACCCAGATGAGCACATTCGACGATTTCTTGCATTATGTAAGACTAGGGGGCTAATGGGTAGGGAAGATGCTTTCTTGATACTCTTCCCCGCCACATTGGAAGGTCTGGCAGACAAGTGGTTTAGCCAGTTTGCTGAAAATCACTTTACCTCTTGGGATTTGATGAAAGAGGCCTTTAAGAATCAATTTCAGCATGGCAACACGGCTGAGATCATTATAGAAGAATTGGAAAACTTAAAGTTGGGACCAGGAGAGAAGTTCCTCGAATTCGTGACCAGGGCCAAAGCATTAATGGCTAAACTACCGGATCCACCACACGACTTCTTTGTCAAGAAGTGGTTAGCCAAACCCTTACCTGTGGTCACCCAATGCAAAATAAAAGAGTTAGTGCTACCTACTGCCTCTGTTGAGGAATTCATCACTACGGCCACTCGCTTGGAACAAATAAGGCACCAGTATGGTGCAACTTCTTCCCAACCATCATATGGTACAGAACTGGAGGACCCAGTGAGCCAGTTAAGAAGGGAACTAGAAGGCTTGAAAAGGAATAAGCCCTATACAGAGGAGGAGACTACTGTAGCTCAGCTGAGAAGAGAGATTGAAGCCCTCAAGCTCCAAAAGGAAGAGGAAGCCCAAGCAGAGGAACTAGCTCAGTTGAGGCAGGAGTTGCAAGAACTAAAAGGAGGCGGCATTAAGAACGGACTATGGTGCTCCATGTGCAGCAAGCAAGGACACATAGTAAGTGAATGTCCTTTGCTAAATGTGACTTGTCAATTATGCAGGAAAATTGGGCATGAGGCCCATGAATGCCAATCAAGGGGAATGCCGACAACGACATACTGGACACAAGGCGGGCTCTTGCCACCAGCAAATGTAATGGTAGCAGCAACAAACCAAGGTAATAACTATAATCCTAGACCGAGAAATAACCTTGCAAATGGGCCTAGAAGGTCAATTATTTGCTTCAGATGTGGAGAATGTGGGCACTACCAATCTAGGTGCACCCTTCCGGAAAATGCACCTCCTTGCAGGAATTGTCCAGAGGCCAGAGATCACTATACAAACTGTTGTCCTAAGAATCAAGCCTCTACTTCTGGACCCCATCTCCAAATGATCTCTGTATTCAAGGAGGAGATATTACCTAAGGTGAATGAACCCTCACCATCCACTAGAGTGGTACAATTAGAAGAACTCGAATCTTTTGCAGTACAGCCAAGAAGCAAGGGAACGGCAAAAGTGGTAGAAAATCAAGAATTGATAATTAAGGAATTGAACAAAGACAGAGTTGCAATTGAAGACAAAGATACTACAGGTACAGACACAAACCACAATGAATGTCTCACAGGCACCAGCGATGCCATTGGGCATGCCTTCAAGAGGGCTCAAGAAGAGTTTGGCAAAGCAAATGAAGCTCACTTTCTTAAAGAGTCAGAGGCTTCAAAACTACTCAAGTCAATTAAGAGGGAGGTTAGTATTTTTGATTTAATAAAGATGGATGGGAAATTCAGGTCAGAATTATTGCAGATAATTGATGAGGCTTCTACGACAAGCTTAGTGGCTAAGACTGCTATCTTACATCAAGGGATAATTAGGGGGGAAGCACCCCTTACAGATTATAAAAGCCCTCGGCTTACAATATCAATCAAGGGCCATGAATTTCAAGGTGTTATTGTAGATGGTGGTTCTGGCATTAATTTGATGCCTGAACATACCATGAAAAGGATTGGACTCCACCCTTCAAGACCTGCAAATTTCACGGTTACTTTGGAAGATCAGAGCAAAGTAAGGCCCTTGGGGGTAATCCCAAAAGTTCCACTTGAAGTACAAGGTAATCTATTTATCCTGGATTTTGTGGTTTTAAGATTGCCCCAGGTTGAAGGAGGATTTCCTCTCTTAATTGGAAGACCTTGGCTGAGGCATGCCAGTGTCATTCATGATTGGGGTAAGGACACCATGTGGGTACAAAAGAAAGGGCAGGAGCTGACACAAATTCATTTAGAAGAAGGCCCAGACAATCAAGGAAACACTAGTATGATGCAAACAGTGAGCATTTGCATGGAAACAGAAGCGGAGGATCAACCCCAAATAGATTTTGAGGAAGAAGAGGATATTTTAAGTTGGCTTCATGCCGGCAACTCTTCTTCTTGTTTTGGAATTTTTCTTGATAATCCTGGTACAATTGGAGGCTATGATGAAGACAAAGGAAAGGTCCAGGTTGATGGATTGGGAGAGCCCATCACTGACCACAGAAGGGGCAGGAAGATACCCCTCAAATACAAATTGGAGGAGGATGTGTCAACATCAGATAACGAAGTTTCCAAAGCTAAAAGCAAGGTAAAAAATTCTGAGGTTGAATGTTCTTTCCCAATTCAAGAAATCCCTGCAGGATGGATGCAGGACAAGGAGGAAAACATCGAAGTTCAAAATACACCTGCTTATGAAGCAATGCACGAAAAGCTAGTAGAAGAAGACAAGGAAGCAGATGCACAAGAAGATAATATGGTAACAAGAAATCCGGTCCAAGAAGTACATTTATGCACCCAAAACAATAATCAACCAGTTCTAGTGGCCACTTGGTTGTGGAGCCACCCACAGCTCCTGGAAAAGGTAAAATCATTCTTGACCCAGTATACAGATGTTTTTGCCTGGCATTATAAAGACTTAGAAGGAGTGCCTGCATCTTATGGAGAGCACAAAATTCCTCTGGTTGAGGGAGCCAGACCCATCAGAGGAAGGAGTTATAGACTTAATCCAAAGTATGCCGAAGCTGTCTATGTGGAAATCCAAAAGATGGAAGATGCAGGAATCATCATTCCTGTGGAACACTCAGAGTGGCTCTCGCCTATGGTTATAGTACCAAAGAAGAATACTAATAAAATCAGAATTTGTGTGGACTTTAGAGCCCTCAACAAGGTGACCATTCCAGACGGGTTCCCTATGCCTTTTGCAGAACAGGTCATTGAAGAAGTGGCGGGGCATGCACTATATAGTTTTATGGATGGCTTCAGTGGCTATAATCAATTATCAATACACCCAGAGGATCGTGAAAAGACTGCTTTTATCACACCGTGGGGAACGTATGTGTATGTAAAAATGCCATTTGGGCTCAGAAATGCTCCAGCCACATTTAACAGAACGGTCAATCTCATTTTTGGCCCCTTATTGCTGGAATCACTTAGAATCTTCATGGATGATTTCTCTTCATTTTCAGGATCTCACAAGGAAACTCATCTAGATTGTTTGGACCAGCACCTGAGGCAGCTTCAGAATATTTTCCAAAGATGCAGAGAAACTAAGTTAAAGCTCAATCCAAATAAATGTCATTTCCTTGTGACAGAAGGAACCCTTTTAGGACATGTGGTATCCGCTAAAGGTATGGCACCAGATCCTGACAAAATTCTCTCTATATTAAAGTTACCTAAACCTAAAACTCCTAAAGAGATCCAGAGTTTTTTGGGGCATACCGGTTATCATAGAAGGTTTATAAAACTGTATGCAGAGATAGCTAGACCTCTGACTAGACTCACAGGTAAAGAAGTACCTTTCAAATGGGAAGAAGAGGAGGAAAAAGCATATCAGACATTAAGGTCACGGTTAGTGTGTGCTCCTATCTTGGTCACCCCGGAGTGGTCAAAAATCTTTCATATACATGTCGATGCCAGTGCATATGCAGTGGGAGCAGTTCTGACTCAACCCAGTGAAGAATTTAAAATGGACAGGCCAATTCAATATGCCAGTAGAATCTTGACCAAGGCTGAAAGGAATTACAGTACTACCGAAAGAGAAGCACTAGCAATGGTCTTTGCAGTTCAAAAATTCCGCCATTACTTATTGGGGGTAAAATTTATTATTATATCAGATCACCAACCTCTCAAGTACTTACTCAACAAACCACATGCTACTGGTAGAATATGGAGGTGGTTATTGTTATTCCAAGAGTTCGATTTCTCGGTAATCCATAAGCCAGGAAGAGAGAATGTGATGGCGGATCACTTGTCCAGAATAAATAGGAGGGATCAAACCAGTGGTATCAATGATGATTTCCCTGATGCACACTTGTTTACTATACAAGCTAAAGGATGGTATGATGATATCAAACAGTTCATCAATACTGGATTGTATCCAGAAAGTGCTAATGCTGTACTTAGGAAGAGACTGCTTATCAAGAGTAGACCATATACTTTCATTGAGGGTAAACTCTACATACAGGGCAAGGATGACAGGATTAGGAAATGTTTAGAGGAAGATGAAGTGAGGGAAATACTGCAATTTGCACATGAAGGAACAGGTGGTGGGCACCTTCCAGGGCATATCATGAGCCAGAGAATACTAGATGTTGGTCTATGGTGGCCTACACTCTTTAGGGATGCAGATAATTGGAGAAAAACATGTGATGTGTGCCAGAGGTGTGGACCTAAACCCACCAAGCAAAGACATTACCCTTTGGTAGTTTCCACTTCTTGGCAGCCCTTTGAGAAGTGGGGATTAGACTTTGTTGGGCCTATATACCTTGCGGCACTTCCAAAAAGGGAAAAGTACTTGCTGATAGCCACGGACTACGCAACAAAATGGGCTGAAGCTATAGCATCAACGGACTGTTCTGCACAAACAGTGGCTGACTTTTTGTATTGTAACATCATTTGCAGATTTGGATGCCCGCTTGAAATCTGTACCGATGAGGGTACTCATTTTGTTAACAAAGTACTGCAGGAAATTTCCAACAGGTATCGCATTTTACACAGGACTTCTTGTGCATACTACCCACGAGCTAATGGACAAGCCGAGTCAATGAACAAGATATTAATTTCAATGTTACGAAAAGAATGCATGTTACAGCCGACCTCTTGGGGACAGGCATATCTGGGCACATTATGGGCATACAGACTGGCCTATAAAGAGACTGGGTATTCTCCTTTTTGAATTCATCAGAGGCTCTATAAGAACGGAAAGACTAGAGAAAAATGGGATGGAAGTTCCAGCACGACTGACTGCTTTGCATAAACTGGAAGAATCGAGAATTTTAGCCTCCAAACAGTTAGAGAAGCTTCAATTACACAGGAAGGAGACTCATGACAAAAATCTATGGCAAAGCAATTTGAAGCCTGGAGATTTAGCTCTGCTACACAGACCACAAATTTCTACTCAAACAAAAGGGAAATGGATCCCTCACTGGGAAGGCCCTTTTCGCATCACGAAGATACTACAATGGGGTGCTGTGCAATTGGAAACACTGGATGGGGACACCCTACCCTTGGTAAACATCTCCCGACTCAAGGGGTACCACCTAAAGTCATAAACAGTGCATTTTCATTTCTTTTGTTTCATTAGTGTTTTGGATTGCTTTAATAAATACAATTAATAAGCAAATATTCATGCAAGTTTTTTTGGAACGCAAATTTTGTTATGTTGCTCAATAAAAATCAAGTTTATTTCATTGGTGAATAAATTAGGTGCCAATTTTTTGATTGGCCCTTACTTCTGCAAATGACTTTCATTACCACCCTCTCTTTTGTTTATCTTTTGGATGGATGAGATTAGAACTTGCATCTCCTCTCTTTTGAGCACACTTTTGGGTTAAACCATCCATTCCTCTGAGGTAGTCTTTCATTCCTCCTTGCTATATAAGGTGCCTTCTCCTTCCTTATTGCTCCCCTCAGCATCCGCAATTTTGTATCCTCCTCAATGCTCTGGCCAGGTTCAGCTGTCCATGATAGTGCACTGTGATCTGTCGTGCACCCGACGTGGAAGAGAGAAGCCGTGGAAGAAAGAAGACGCAATCCTTCCCCCTCCACCTCCCTCCAACTTTTCCCAAAACCTCCACTACCACCCCCCCTCCCAACCCCACTCGGCCCCCCCTCCTGCCCCCCCCCCTTCCCCCCTCCAACCCCCCTCAACAACCCTCCCACCCCACCCACCCCCGACTACCCTACCCATCTCCACCTCTCCCCATCGCGATCCCCCCCGCCCCAACCTCCTCAGCGCCCCTCTCCGCCCCCCCTCAACACACCTCCACCCCCCCTCCCAACCCTGCTTGGCCCCCCTCCTACCCTCCCTCCCCCCCCTCCAACCCCCTCAACACCCCTCCCCATCCCTCCCCTCGACCCCGCGCGCCCCCCCTCAGCCTACCACCCCCCTCACACCTCAAACCCCCTCAACACCCCTCCCACCCCACCCCACCCCCGACTACCCCGCCCTACTCCACCTCTCCCCATCGCGACCTCCCCGCCCCCAACCTCCTCAGCGCCCCGCTCCGCCCCCCTCAACACCCTCCCACCCCACCCCACCCCCGACTACCCTCCCCATCTCCACCTCTCCCCATCGCGATCCCCCCCCGCCCCCAACCTCCTCAGCGCCCCTCTCCGCCCCCCCTCAACACACCCAACCCCCCCCTCCCCGACCCCGCCCGACACCCGACCACCCCCCCTCATCCTACACCTCACCACCCCCCCTGGCGGCACCCAGCACCCCCCTCTCCGATACCCAAACCCCCCCCTCCGACTCAGCCCGACACCCAACCCCCCCCCTCTCCGATACCCAAACGCCCCCCCCTCCGACTCAGCCCGACACCCAACCCCCCCCCCCCCCCTCTCCGACGCGCAGCCCCCCCCCCCCCCCCTTTTTCGACTCCTCTACACCCAACCCCCCCCCTCCGACCCCGCCCGACACCCAACCCCCCCCCTCTCCGACGCGCAGCGCCCCCCCCTTTCCGACTCCTCTACACCCATCCCCCCCTCCCGACCCCGCCCGACTCCCAACCGCCCCCCTCATCCTACACCTCAACACCCCCCCTGGCGGCACTCAGCACCCCCCCTCTCCGATACCCAAACCCCCCCCCTCCGACTCGGCCCGACACCCAACCCCCCCCCCCTCTCCGACGCGCAGCACCCCCCCTTTTCGACTCCTCTACACCCAACCCCCCCCCCCCCTACGACCCAGCCCGACACCCAACCCCCCCCCCTCTCCGACGCGCAACCCCCCCCTCCCGACCCCGCCCGACACCCAACCACCCCCCCGCATCCTACACCTCCACACCACCCTCCTGGCGGCACTCAGCACCCCCCCTCTCCGATACCCAAACCCCCCCCCCTCCGACTCAGCCCGACACCCAACCCCCCCCCCCCCCCTCTCCGACGCGCAGCACCCCCCCTTTTCGACTCCTCTACACCCAACCCCCCCCCCCCCCCCTACGACCCCGCCCGACACCCAACCCCCCCCCTCTCCGACGCGCAGCGCCCCCCCCTTTCCGACTACTCTACACCCAACCCCCCCCCTCCCGACCCCGCCCGACTCCCAACCGCCCCCCTCATCCTACACCTCAACACCCCCCCTGGCGGCACCCAGCACCCCCCCTCTCCGATACCCAAACCCCCCCCCCCCCCTCCGACTCAGCCCGACACCCAACCCCCCCCCCCTCCGACCCAGCCCGACACCCAACCCCATCCCCTCTCCGACGCGCAGCGCCCCCCCCTTTCCGACTCCTCTACACCCAACCCCCCCTCCCGACCCCGCCCGACACCCAACCCCCCCCTCATTCTACACCTCAACACCCCCCCTGGTGACACCCAGCACCCCCCCTCTCCGATACCCAAACCCCCCCCCTCCGACTCAGCCCGACACCCAACCCCCCCCTCCGACCCAGCCCGACACCCAACCCCCCCCTCTCCGAAGCGCAGCGCCCCCCCCCTTTTCGACTCCTCTACACCCAACCCCCCCCTCCCGACCCCGCCCGACACCCAACCCCCCCCTCCCGACCCCGCCCGACACCCAACCACCCCCCCGCATCCTACACCTCAACACCACCCCCTGGCGGCACCCAGCACCCCCCCTCTCCGATACCAAAACCCCCCCCCTCCGACTCAGCCCAACACCCAACCCCCCCCCCTCTCCGACGCGCAACGCCCCCCCCCTTTCCGACTCCTCTACACCCAACCCCCCCCCCTCCCGACCCCGCCCGACACCCAACCACCCCCCCGCATCCTACACCTCCACACCACCCCCCTGGCGGCACTCAGCACCCCCCCTCTCCGATACCCAAACCCCCCCCCTCCGACTCAGCCCGACACCCAACCCCCCCCCTCTCCGATGCGCAGCACCCCCCCTTTTCGACTCCTCTACACCCAACCCCCCCCCCCCTACGACCCCGCCCGACACCCAACCCCCCCCCTCTCCGACGCGCAGCGCCCCCCCCCTTTCCGACTCCTCTACACCCAACCCCCCCCTCCCGACCCCGCCCGACTCCCAACCGCCCCCCTCGTCCTACACCTCAACACCCCCCCCTGGCGGCACCTAGCACCCCCCCTCTCCGATACCCAAACCCCCCCCCTCCGACTCAGCCCGACACCCAACCCGCCCCCCCCCTCCGACCCAGCCCGACACCCAACCCCCTCTCCCGACCCCGCCCGACACCCAACCCCCCTCTCATTCTACACCTCAACACCCCCCCCTGGCCGATACCCAAACCCCCCCCTCCGACTCAGCCCGACACCCAACCCCCCCCTCCGACCCAGCCCGACACCCAACCCCCCCCCCCTCTCCGAAGCGCAGCGCCCCCCCCTTTCCGACTCCTCTACACCCAACCCCCCCCCTCCCGACCCCGCCCGACACCCAACCACCCCCCCGCATCCTACACCTCAACACCACCCCCTGGCGGCACCCAGCACCCCCCCTCTCCGATACCCAAACCCCCCCCTCCGACTCAGCCCAACACCCAACCCCCCCCTCTCCGACGCGCAGCGCCCCCCCCCTTTCCGACTCCTCTACACCCAACCCCCCCCCTCCCGACCCCGCCCGACACCCAACCACCCCCCCCCCCCATCCTACACCTCCACACCACCCCCCTGGCGGCACCCAGCACCCCCCCTCTCCGATACCCAAACCCCCCCCCCTCCGACTCAGCCCGACACCCAACCCCCCCCCTCTCCGACGCGCAGCCCCCCCCTTTTTCCGACTCCTCTACACCCAACCACCCCCCCCTCCGACCTCGCCGGCACCCAACCCCCCCCCCCCCCCCTCTTCAACCCCGCTTCACAACCAAACCCCCCTCCCAACTCTCCACCTCCAACCCCACCGCACCCCCTCCTTCCTCCCCCCGTGCGCCCCCCTCTTCCTCCCAACACCATCCACCCCTCAAGCCCTCTGCCCCCCTCCCACCACCTCAACCCATCGATTCCTCTCCCCCTGCATAGGCTTTCTTTTGTTCCATTTCTTCTCCCAATTTCCATCCATGGCGGACCCCGCTCCGGGTGCTAGTTCCGCTCCTACCTCCGCCATTCCCTCTGACCATCCCAATCCACCTCCTCCTTCATCGGCAGAACAATTTGTTCAAACGACTCCAACAGCTCCTATGGCCCTGGATCTTCCCATTTATTCCATACACTCTGATTCCACCGACCTTTATTCCCCACCTCCCCTTCCGCACCCTTCTTCTCCTTCCCAATCTATGTCTCATTCATCCCACCCATCTTCCCCTACCGGGGATTATATGCGCCTGTTTCTCCCTCCTGACTTAAACCTGCAAATCCGAATACATCTATCACTACCTACCATTGCCCTTCGTCAAATGTTTTCCATTGAGGATCTTCAGCAGGCGGGCTTGTGGGGCTTGGCTAATGTTTTCTTCAATAACCCCGCCAATTTTACCCAGGTTTATGAAGCTATCCGCCTCTTCCCTCATTTTAGAATCGGCACTCTCTTCATCCCAGCCATTGCCGCCAGTATTGGGTCTCCCCTAATAAATTTTCGTGCTCCCCCTTTCCTATACTCTGGACTGTCCGCCTCAGCCACTATTGCCTTTTGTAACACACATTTTCAAAGTAATGCTAGGTTTTCGCTCCGCATGACCACCCTTCTCAATGCGTTCATCTTTTTCTTCTTACTACGTAGCCAAACCTCTTCCCTTCCCTGGTCAGATATTCGTATCGCTGATCCGCTTTTCTGCTTTCTCCATAGCCGTCCTTACCCTTACGCAACCCTCATTTATAGTTCCTTGACTTTGCGCTCCCGTCGACTCCGCGGGGCTATCTCTAGAGGCTCTCATGCATTTTCCATCTATTCTGCACCCTTCTTAGCTTGGCTATATCACATTCCCGCACATTCTGCACACAATGCTGCTTATCTCCCTTCCCAACCTGGACCGTCCATTGCTCCATCTCTCTCCCCCCCTCTAATCTCAATTGACTCAGCTTCCGCATCGACACCCGCATCCGCAACCCTTGATGTAACCTCCTTCCCTCCCCAATCTTCTTCGCCTATCCCTCCTGCATCCACCACCTCTCCATTCATGACTACTCCCCCTGATGTAACCTCCTTCCCTCCCCAATCTTCTTCGCCTATCCCTCCTGCATCCACCACCTCTCCATTCATGACTAATCCCCCTGATGTAACCTCCTTCCCTCCCCAATCTTCTTCACCTATCCCTCCTGCATCCACCACCTCTCCATTCATGACTAATCCCACTGATGTAACCTCCTTCCCTGCCCAATCTCTCCACCTATCCCTCCTGCATCTACCATCTCTCCATTCGTGACTAATCCCCCTGATGTAACCTCCTTCCCTGCCCAATCTTCTTCACCTATCCCTCCTGCATCTACCATCTCTCCATTCATGACTACCCCCCCTCACGTTCCCTACTTCACTACCCGCTCTTCTTCCCCTTTCCCTCCTAAATCTACCCCTTCTCCATCCATACCTACCCCTCCCATTATCCCTAGACCTCCCCTCTCTTCAACTTTCACGCCACTCATTCAATCACAGCTCAACCCTCAAAACCCCACCTGTATGCCCCCCATTCACCCGGATTACACCTCTCCCTCTATCAATAACATCCCGGGCAGTCGACTGCTTCCTTCCCCCAATCCTTCACTTCCCACTCCATCTGCCACTCCAACCCTTCATCCTCCTCTGCCGTATATTCCCCCTCCCCCTCCCCCTCCTGCTCCACCGGCCAATCCCACTCCGCATTTTGACCTACCATCAACCCCTTCATTTTTGCAATTACTCCAGGACGCGAGTGTAGTCGCTATCGGCAATGCTCAAGCATCCCAGATTTCCTTGGATTCGGTTTCCGCAGCAGCTTCGGTTCATCAACAGTATATCTCCACAATAGAAAACATCAATCGCATGGCCACCTCTCAATGGCACTCCCTCAACGAAACGGCACGATTGCTTAAAGAAGAGAGAGATCATTATCGCGATATGGCCGACTCTGCGATGAAAGCCTTAGAAGATCTTCAGAATCGCTCCAACTTAGGGCTTTGTGCTAATGCTGCATGCCGACGTATCCGTAGGGAGAGGGATCATTTTAGGCAATGCCTTAGTTCGCTACAGCTTACGATCGAACAAGCTTCTGCTCCTTTGCCCCCTTCTCCATCAAACTCGGCTGACAATCTCAATCAACCTCCACAATAAATTGCCATCCTCAGTCTAAATAAATTGCTCATCCACAGTCATAATATTTGCTCTTAGCTTCCAGTATCGCTTTGTCAATAATTACCTCATCCTTTTGATTTCTAATAATTCTTGTAGGGTGCATTATATTTTTCTTCTTAACTCAATAATATACACACCCTTTACCTTTTTTATTGCCTCCGTTGTTTTCATCTCTGTGTCTTTGCAATTTCTCAGTTGGTATCGCTGTTGTCTCTCCGGGACGGAGAGATCTTTAGGTGGTGGGCATCTGTAGAGCCCTAACCGGTTGAAACTAAAGGTGCAAAGTATTTTTCCTCTTAAGGTTCAAAGGATAAATTTAAAATCTTAAGGTGCAAAAGTAAAGGTGAAGGTGGAAGGCCGCGTACGCAAAGGTAGAAATGGGCCGCACAATCAAAAATTTTATTTTGAAAGTCACTCTTGTTCTAAAGTCACTACAGGACAAAGTAGCGAGTAGTTGAGGACCAGTTCAAAAAGACAATCTTGGGACATTGAAAGGACACCAAGATTGTATTGCAGTTAGAGTGCGCGAACCGGCGGGCCTCAACAAAAGAAGGACAAAGGCTATTCTTGGGACATTGAGAGCTAGGAGCAAGAGAGAGCTCCAGAGGAAGCGAGAGAGGAAGCAAGAAGAGCCTCCAGTGTGCGACGACATTCAAGAGTGCAAGAAGGTGTCAAGAGGAAAGTGTGCAGAGAAGGCGGGTTGGATTCCAAAAGTTCCAAGGTCTATTGTGTGTGCGCCGTGATACCAATTCCTTAGCTTGGCAGAAGCTTAGTGCAAGGTGTGCACAAGGGAAGCGGGAAGCAAGTGAAGGATTGGTGCACGAGAGGCCGCTGCTAGAGGGCTTGAGATAATTGGTCTTCAGTAATTGATATTCTCTGAAGTGGTATTTAGTCATTGATTAGACTGTGCGCAGTCATTGTAATTGTTGAAAGATAATCAATATTCAAGGTTTCCAAGAGTATTCCTTTGCAGAAGTTCTCACTGTATTCCATTTTCATCATCTCCTTTTTCTCCTACAAACCCTCAAACTCCTTCTTGTCCCCGAATCCCCAACACCAACCTATTGGAGATTATCTTTTCTTAGTGACAATAAAGATTATGGACACCGACCATTAGTTCTCGGTCATGTCCCAAGATTTCAAAGTCATACATCAACTCCCATCAACCGTGGATATAATGACAAAGGAAGGTATTCAGAAATATTTTGAGCTACCAATTTACAAGCCGGACTTTCAACAATGCACTCAGTTGATGAATACCCTCCAACCGGCCTTACATAACCCATTGGTGCCAGAAGCAAGAGTCCTAGATGCGGTAGGAGTATGGGTGATCATCCAATTAACTCATGACTTGATCAAAGAAGCTTTTGGATGGGAGACGGATGGGAACACAGACTTGAAGGATGAAAGTAGAGGAACCAAGACCCGAACATTCATGGATATCAATCGTATAGATATAAAAGAAGAATTCCGTCTGATTCACCAACATTTCTGCTTTTCGAATATGCATCGTTACACAACACCACAAAAGATCATTGTGTAACTCTTGTCTCATGCTATTAAACAAATCATTAATCAAGTGAACATGATGCCATACATCCAAGAGCGTCATTTTGAATCTAAGAAGCAATGGAACCACAAGAAGTTCTTGAACGAAAGTGTGGCACTGACCATACTCATCTACCATGCACTAGGTATTTGGGAACACCTGAAAGAGATGCCCTCATCTTCGGAGATGGCTAGGTATGCTAAGTTAGCCACTGTTCCAAGGAAAAAGAAAGGAGTAAAAGTGATGGAGGAGGTCGAAACCAGTTCGCAACCAAGGATGAGAGGCACTAAGAGATTAAGAGAAATGATCAAGGTAGAAGAAGCACTTTGAGCTTCAAAGACGATGCACGTACTTCCAAGGACAAGGATAGAAGACAACATGCCCATTACAAAAGAGGAACTAAAAGAAGCAATGGAAGCAACCCACCAATACATGGAAGGTCAAGTAAATCTACCGGTACAAGGGCATCACTACCACCAATCTCATGAAGACACTGAGCAACAAAAGAGGCTGAAAAAGTTCATAGATATAGAGAGTTGGGATTGATCAACTCTAGTTCATCTTTCGATGCCCTTGAAGATCACAAGCCATCCATGATGAATATGGACATCAAAAGTGATTCAAAGGATGATGGCAACTGGGGCAAATTCAATCAAGTCACAGATTCCTTTGTAGTGGAAGGTACAAAAGTAGATCAAACTCCTGACAACACAGTCATGGACACAACAAGGCAAGGATCATCTCAAGGAGATATTCATGTATTAAAAATGAATGAAGAGATGAAGATTCACATCACAAAGAGATGGAGAAGCCCCAGTAAGGATACCAAAGGAAGAAAAGGAACAGAAAGGAGTGGTAGAACCAGAGATATTCACTCCAATCAAAGTAGTAGCAGAGCCTTCTCCTCTAGATGTTACATTTCAAGGAAGTGCGACAAAATCTACCACCAATGAAGAACAAGGAAATGAGAGAGAAATACATCTGCAAATCAGACAACCTCATAATGACACCATACATGTTGATAAAGGCAAGGATGTACTAACATGGGAAGCACCAAGTATCCCTAAAACATGGTTGAATGTGGATGTGGCTCAACTCAAGCCTGTATTGAAGCAAATGATACAAATGGCCATGGATACTCAACCACAAATTCTGGAAGTAGATGCGGACTATGTCAAGGCTATGAGAGAGAGAGGCCAATTCCAGGTACCAGATTTTAGCATGTACACATATCTTGCCATTCTTGCTAGGTTTTGCCTAGCCTCCTCATCAGTTTCCCCTACATCTAGGAACCAATGACCCTAGGATGGATCTATGGCCATATTTTCGAGCATCTCTTGAGCCATGTCTTATATTCAAGAACTTGTGTTTGATTAGATCCTTCAAAATATTGTAGACCTTTCATTGAACTTATCAATTCAAGACTCAAGAAAAACATTAGACAAAGAATTAAAGAATAAAAAACAAAGAAAAGCCTCTTGATCTTACACCACTTATTATTTGGTACTTAGAATTGCACTCACATCATGGTGAAGGCTTGCTGTTTCTAATATTAAAACTTCCCAAATTAGCACTCTTAAAAGAATGAAGAAAATTTTGACTCCCTTTTCTTTTTGAAAAGAAAAGAAAATTTCCTATCCCTACTATAAGCCTTCAGTGCATGTTGATGTCTTATATTCAACCAACAATTAAATTGCCTTTTCCTCAGCAAGATAAAAAATGTTCTCCTCAGTACACTTCTTCCTTACTTTTCTTTACTTTTTTTTCTATCTTGCTTTTTCTTTGACTCCTTCCTCCCCAAAATTATCTATAATATTGAGAATGTAGGTTGAAGGTTGGTTTCAGAGTCGGTGGTGGATCCATAGCGTGAAGTTCATGTGTACAAAATGACCTCCCTGTGCTTAGAAGCCTTTATTGAGTGATTGTGTGTATATTTTAGTACAAGTGCAGTTAGGGTTTCTTGAGATGATGTGCATACATTCTCAATATTGTAGAGCATATGATAGACATCCCCTTTGACTGCTTTGACACATGTATGTACAATTGTTCATAGTATGCAAATGAATATACAACAACATAAAGAAAACAAATAAATAGAAAAGTGTGAGTTACACAGTATCAACAATGAAAAGTAGAGTCACGACTATCTCATCTTCTCTTTGATCTTCCAACATTATCTCCCTAGATTCTTCCTAAGCCTCTTCTTTGATTCTTTACAACTCTTGCTACCTATGCATTCCTATGTGCAATCTCTGCCATTGTTGTTTAGTGAGAGGCTCTAGGTACTTATTAACCCCACATCCACTTATGTAGTTGGGCATGACTTGGCCTTCTAGGGTTGCTAGCTGCATAGCTCCTCTATTATTGATCTTGTATAGGATGTATGGTCCGTCCCATCTTTTGCAATTTCTTGCTTGTTTCCTTGATTGTGAATGCTAAGACTAGGTCTCCCTCCTTCAAGTCCTTCTCTTTGATATGCATATCAAAATATGCTTTCAGTCTCCTTTTGTTGGCATACAAAGAGTTGATGGCTTGTAACCTAGCACAAAATAATGTATATATTTCTTTTTGGCCAATATACTCCTAGTCTATAGAGATTCACTAGGGTTTGAGACTTTGAAGCATGGACTAGGTTATGACAGTTATGTGCCCTTTCTAGGTAACTCCTTTGTTCCTCATCTAGGATGCAGCTTAGCAATAAGCCTGAGTCATGGAGATAATACAAGTGTCTTGATAGCAATATGTAATACCTGAATCATGTTGAATGGTATGATATCATATCCTTCTAAATTAGAGATATTAGACAAGATCTGTTCATTGATAGCTACTTCTATGATTGACAAGATTTGATTCCAACCACAGGGCTCAAAGTCCTTCTCATCAAACAACTTTGGCATGTAGCTAGAGTCCTCTAGGGTTCTATCTAGAATGCATTCTTCTTTGTTTAATTTGTACATGTACCCCCTTTTAGGCTTGCACATCCATAGCTGGGCCGACTCCTCAGAATCCACTTCTCCTAGTGAACTCGAGTCGACTGAGGTGGTTCTTTTGGGATGCACCTTTCTCTAGTCTCTGGCAGATATATCATGGTAAGTGACATTCTTTATGTTCATTTTGGTTACATTGTCCTCATGTTGTAAATAGATATGGTTAGTACCCCACTCTCCTACTACCTTGAGTTGCCTAAGAAATAGTCTTCCTAAGATGACATCATATTGGTTAACTTAGGGAATTCCACTACTGCTAGGGTGAATTGGAATTTGTCTAGTATGGCTTGCACTTTGTGTCCTTGGAAGTCTAACATTATGGTGGAGTTTCCTTCCTCACTCTCATAGTATCCTCCTATCTTGTCCAAGGGTACTTGCATTATTCTTTCCTCCTCCTCACATGAGTTCTTATCGTTTTTAGCTAAATCTCTACACATCCTTTCCAGATTAGGGTTTTGTTTCACAAGTTGGTCCCATGAGATTTTGCATGTCACTTCTATGTCCTAACATCCTGTTACTTTCACTTTTGAATTTTATCCATGTAATCTGAAGCTTATGCACTTCACACTCTGTTCCTCCTTATCTTGTTGTGTCTTGCTTTCTCCCACTTTCCCTATGGGAGGCTTTTCCTCATTATATTCTTTGGACTTTTGTTCTCTCAGCTCTTCCCGAGGACTTGATCCATACACTTCTCCATTTTCTCATCTGTTATTCTAGTCTCTTTCAAGTCTTGATCTTTTTCCAATAATTGTTGGGCAGTTTCTATAAGTTGCCTACACAAAGCAAATCTCCTCTTTTCTACCTTAGGTATTGGGTATCCTTCTTCTTGTTTTTGTTGTGGGATTTCTTTGAGAGCTCCTTGGTATTGCTTCAACCAAGTTCTCATTTTCTTAGACAAAGGTTCTGCCAAAACAGATCCTCCGTCCTTTCTTTTCTCTCATTCCCTTCTAGATCCTATTTTTGCTCTTTTGCTTTAGCCCTCTCCTTTCTCTTTTTCCACGATTTCTTTTTTTTTTCTATCTGACTTCTCTTCCAGACTTTCTTCATCTACAACTTTTTCAGGGTTTTTGTTAGCCTCAGCCCTAGTTATCACCTGAACTGGCACTCTCCCTTCTGATTCATTATCCCTTGGTATTGTAGACTCACTACTAGTTTGGCCATTTGATTCTACCACCTTCACAACTTTTAATGGGGCTGTACTTGTGCTAGGTTTGTTAGGGTTATTTGGGAAATCTTTTATGAGATGATATTTTCCACATACCTTACAATACACTTCCACTTTTAGTATACAAGGTTGAGGGCAATCTCTTATAAAACGATCTCCCCCACACCTATAGCAGGTGCTCCTTTGAAAATTTCTAGGGTTTTGGTTACTCAATATCCTTTGTTGCGGCATGAACTTATTTGCTACAAACATGAAAGTGGTGGGATCCAATTCATAGTTCCCATTACCGTTTTGATAGGCAATATATTGATTTTCCTTGTTGGCTATCCTATCAGTATTCCTCTGGGTAGGATATGGAACATCTCTCCTTTGAGTCATTATAGTATAAGGGTGTTGAAGGTGTTATAGCCCTTTCCAAATTTTCTTCGAGAGGCATTTACTTAACTAGCACCACATTGGTAGGTAGGGGTGGTTGCTGACCTAAGATAGGTTGTGGTCCCTCTTGGTGAGCTTTGTCTCTTATTGGGTAGTGATTTTGGTACATCTTTCCCCTCCCCATTGGTTGGTGTGCCTGTCCTTCTCTATTATTCTAATGTCTCTCTAGTGGGTAAAACTGGATGACTCTTTTATCCCCCTAAAAGTACCTTCTTGGTTTAGTGTAGAGGTTGGTGTGGTGATCTTCTCCACAGTTGCTACATCTAGGGCTCTGATTTCTTTGGATGTTTTACTATTGTATCCCCATGCCTAAGTGTTTGGCTATGGCTTGAGCTAACTCCTCAGTATGAGCTATCTTGGTTACAGATGTTGTTGATCCTTCTCCTTCCACTAGATCTTCTCCCCTATTATCATCAATATCTATGGCTTCCCTTATGCGCTCATCCAGGGTTGTACACCTTCTACAATAGACTAGAGTTCTCATTTGTGCATTGTACAAACCCTCAGTAAATAAAGATATCTTTTTTTTGCATAGAAAGTTTTTCTTGTGGTGTGCACCTGTCTATGTATTGTTTGAACCTTCTAGCAGCTAACCTGACTGATTCCTTTGGATTCTATTTGAATGTCTGTATCAAGGTGGAAATATCATGTTTAGTTCCTCTCTTGGAGAATTCTGCAATAAATTCCAAGAAGAAGGCTTCAATGTTATTGAAGGCTTCCATGGCAAGTGGTTGAAACCATTTGCTAGCTGAATCCTTAGCCCAAAAGCTTGGCACTCAGTGAAGAATTCTTCTAACTCTTTCGCTTTGAGCACTTGCTTAAATTCTGCCACATGATCATAAGGATCAGTGGAACCATCATATTGATTTCTCATGTTCTTCACCACTTGAGTAGGTCTCAACTTCTATATTGTCATCCATTCCTCTCTCTATTATTCCTTCCTAGTATATCAAGATTGTGTCTCTGGGGACTTATATTCCCATGGTCCTTAGGCTCTAGCCCTTGATTCCTGTTCACTTTGATAGGTGATATGGGTGGAGGTTCTTGATGTCCTCCCCTTGGCATACCCCCTGCTTGATTACTTGTCTCAGCAGCTTCTCCAAATTTATGCCCTCTTTGAGAGTCAAAATGATATGAGTTAGGGTGTCCTTGCTCCTCTCCTACCTCTTGATTGGTGGCATTCCTTCTAGGGAAAATTGGTTGGTTCAGGTATGTGTATGAGCTTTCCAACTCATCTATCAACTTCCAAAATCTTTTTCCTTCCCCATTGATGAAAGTAGGTGACTCTCTAGGTTCCTTGTAATTTATGAGAATTTTCATTTTCAAGTGTGATGGTGCATGGTATGTGTCTATGTTGGCTGCCCAATAGACATTTCATGTTTCTGGGTTCATGTAGAGCAATGTATCAGTTTGAACATTGCAGTCTAATGAGTTGCTCTTGGTGTGTCCTGTAGGAGTTAGGGCTTCTTCCAGATCTTCCCTCACTACTCTCTTGTTAGGCACTTCTCCTTGTTCATTGACATTTTTTGGATATGTGGTCACCATATATGTAGTTCCATCCCTCTCTATGTAATGTCCATTTTCAAATTGGGTGATAGGTGTCATGTTGAGCAAAGAGTTTGACCTAAGCCTCACCACATATCTCTGAATCCCATCCTTATATATGTATGCTTCAAACTTATTAATGAAATCAAATATGAGTATGTTTCTGACATCCCCCTCATCCCCTTGCTCTTCCTACATTCTGTTGGTAGTGGCTTCTTGGTCCCCTATGTCTTGAGTCTGGTCCAAATTAGGGTTAGGGTTGGGTTCACAGATAACTTTTTCCTCCTCTCCATTGCATGAAGAAATATGTATAATTCTTCCTAATTTTATTCGAGGGTTAATGTTTTCCAAGTGTTCTCGCCTAGCGAAACAAGTACTATCTCCTTCAATGGTAAGTTCAGAGAATCGTGATTCTCTGATAGGGATTCACGATTTTCTAAAGCTCCAAATTCCAAAAATTATAGCTTCTCTTTGTTCTTCCCTTTCCTCTAGTTGCTACAATTTCTTTCTTGTTCTCCTCAAAGTATACCTTGGAGAGTTCCTCAAGAAATTCCTTCTAAGACAAAAGTTAGAGAATCACGATTTTCTAGCAAAGAATCATGATTTTCTAGCAAAGAATCATGATTTCCTACCTTCTTGTTCAAATGATCTTGAATAAAGGTTCTCCGAATTCCCCCTTTATTCTATAAGGTTGAACAATTTATCTTGCAAGAAGTTTTCCTTTGAAAATGTTTGGCTACAAATTATTTTTTCACACTTGGAGAGAGCCACGATTCTCTTGAAGGGATTCATGATTTTCTCACAATGAATTCCCAATATTTTTCTAAGTATCCAAGAAAAATTTTTCAATCTCCTCCAAAAGAATTTGTCAAAGAGTCGTGCTTTTCTTCAAGAGATCCCCAATTTTTTTCTAAGTACTCAGACAAAGATTTGCAAATTTCTGGAAGAGATCTTGGCAGAGATTTGCAATTCCCTCCACAAACTCTAGGTAGAGATTCACGATTCTCTTCCTTGAGTAAGTCTGAGATTTGCGACTTTCTCAAAAATTGAGAATGTCCATGATTCTCTAGAGTTAGAATTTTTTGGGTATATATTTTTCCCATAAGAAATTGCAATTTCTTGGAAAGCTAATGCCTAAGGAATTCATGATTTTCTTGCCAAATCACCCCAATTCTCTGGAGTTGATTTTTTCTAAAGATTTGCGATTTTCTGACTATAAAAGTGAATTAATTTATTATTTTCCATGTTGAGTCAACAATTTCTCCCATGATTTTTTGCATAAAATTCAACTCAGAGAATCGCAATTCTCTGAAGAATAATGATACTAAGATTTTGGCTTTGCAAATCACTTCAAAAGAGGCACCTTTTAATACTATTTAAGATATTTAAGCTCAAATCAACATGCAATTACCTTAAGGTCCCGAAAACTTGAAAACAAAAAGTCATGTTCTTAGCTTATGGAAAATGCAACTTCTACATATGTAATGCTTTCCAAATAATTAGAAAAAAATGGAGGGCCATTACCAGAAGCTTTTTGGGTGGTCTAAATGCTTGAAAACCTAGTTGCAAAGGTGCACACCAAGTTCACAAAAAGGCGTGCTTTTTTGTTGCTCACTCACTCTCACACTCACTCAAAGTGGCTAAGTCCTAGAATGCTCTTGGTTTTATAACTTTGAGAAATTCGCGATTCTCTCCTTTCCACAAAGATGTGATTCTCTCAAAGTTTTCAAACCACAAATTTGGGATTTTCTCCCAACTTCACCCAACTCCAAACTATCCAAAGAGTCACCTTTTTCCCTTCACATCAAGCAAAGAATTGCGATGTTCTCAAGGATCCTCAAAAAATCATGATTTTTTGGTTGATCCCCCTAAAATATTTTGTGCAAAGAGTTGCCTTTTTGTTCCCCCAAATCAGAAGAAAGTCTCGATTTTCTCCCTCTTCCAAGGTCAAAAAGTTATGATTTTCTCTAGTTCTTCCCAAAAATTTTCTAAGTACAATTAATTACCTTTTTTCTTTCTCTAGCAAAGGATCCTCAAAATTTGAAGAAAGTCATGATTTCCTCCCAATTTTCAAAGCAGAGAGTCGTGATTTTTTGGCAGAAAGTCGTGATTTTTTGCAATAACTTTAATTCTTCTCCTTTCCAAAAATTAGACCCCTTTCACTTGCTCTCCTTCACTTTCATTCAAGCCCATTTGACCCTTCCACACTAAGAAGCTTATGGCCATGATTATGAATTTCTTCCTTGATTAGCACTAGTGACAAAACACGATTTTCTAAGTGGCCACTAACACAAAAAGTTGTGATTTACTGAAATTTCATGCAGTACACAAAAAGTCTAAGCTTTCATGGCCTAGCTCAACCCATATATGTTGTCTTTCCCATTCCTCTCTTCTTTGTTGTTTTCTATTTTCTATTTTCTAGTTTTTATGGTATTTTGGTTTTTTTCCTAAGTGGCAAAAAGAAGAGAGTTAGGATTTTCTCACAGAAAGTTGCGATTTTTTGAGCTTTCAAACAAAATTGATGGTTCTCAAAAGAAAGAGAAATTCAAAAAAGAATAGAAGTTTGTGCATCAAAAGGTTGGTTCCCCACACTCCCTACTCAGCTTTTCCCCTAATTCTATCCTAAAGGTCCTCCTAACAGAGGCAAAAAGTTAACAAAACAAATGCAAAGTTTCAAACCATTGAGCAAAAGTTAGCCATTTTGAGTGTGTAAAACTCCCACATGGCTAACCTTCCACTCAATTGATTGAAAACTTCACAAGGGCCACACACACTTGATCTCCTATGCATCAAAGGAAAAGTGCATACCTGGCTTGACCATCCATCAATCTTGCAACTCCCAGAATCTAGCTTCTCCAAATGTAAAGAGGAAAGTGATACTTACTTGTGGTTTTGACACCTCCAATCTAGGTAACTCGTCCGCAACAATGCCAAAAATGAGCTATGTTGACATCCTTACCTTCACCTTCTAACAAGTTCTCTGTCCCATTGTAGCAATAGGGACTTGATGACAAAGTTGTGGGAAAGGGAGTGTTGGCAAATGAAGCAAGTACGAGCATACACGCAGATCTAGCACTAAGGCAACCCATTAAATTTTTCCAAACCTTACAACATGTTAAAAGTGATTCTTATCACTAAAAACCCTTGTAAATATCATTTCACCTTTTTGTAGCTCCATTTTGTACAAGCCGAGGAGTCCTCGAGCTTGAGGAGCCTTAGAAGTAGTTGCCTACCAATTTTCATATTTTTTAGAGCTCGTTTGAGCCCTCAAATAAGCCTTGGAACGTAATTTTTAACTAGGCTGGACACTAGGTCTGGACAGTGCCAAAGCTAGTCAAAAACTATAAATAGAGCTAGAGAGCTCATTTTTGGGAAGCTTCTTGTAGTTTTGAGCTTGTATGAGAACTTTGTTGCAATAGAAGTGATTCCATTGTCTTACTCTCTTTGTTCTTGCTGTGTGTGCGCGTGTGTGTATGTGTGTGCATGTTAGTGTGCTTCGCACTCACACATTTGTGCCTTCACTTGCTCGAGGTCTTCATACCATCCTCATGTCTTCCCGGATTGACATTAAAGGAGGTGCTACTCATCACTGAGCTACACCAAATTTTGGCGCCATTGCCGGGGATTCGAGCTTTGAGGACAAGCGTGTGATGGTAAGACGTAGCGAGGACGCGTTGGAATGGTAAGTAGTAGGTAAATTTCTGGGTTTCTTCTCCATCTCCATCTCCACCTCCATCTCCACCTCGTTCTCCACTACATATTCCCTCTTCCTTGTCATTCTCCTCATTTGTTGTGTGCGAGTTTGAGAGAGACCGAGCGCGTGTATTTGTGTTGTGTGTTTTTTGCATGTTTCTTGCAGGTACCAGCTCCATCACCATCTCCAGCAAGCTCAGCAGGTATAGAATCTTTCTGCACAGGCCTCGAGGCGTCAAGCTCGAGCTATCGTGACACTTCGAAAACTTCGACTAATCACGTTTCTGAGTGCACCACGACACTGCGCAGGCCGAGAGCACCTAGGATCACAAGACAGAACCACAAAATTCACCATAGCTCGACCTATCGCGACACCTCGAGGTATTGCAACACTCATGACTTATCGCGACACCTCGGAGTATCGCGACACACCAACCCCACCTATCGCGACACCTCAGAGTATCGCGACACTCCCAAGTATCCCGACACTTCGACCTATCACGACACTCCCAAGTATCATGACACTTCGACCTATCGCGACACTCCCAAGTATCGCGACACCTCGACCCGACCTATTGCAACACCTCGATCTATTGTGACACCTCGACCTATCGCGACACTCCCAAGTATCGCGACACTTCGACCTATCGCGACACTCCCAAGTATCGCGATACTTCGACCTATCGCGACACTCCCAAGTATCGCGACACCTCGACCTATCACGACACCCCCAAGTATCGCGACACTCCCAAGTATCGCGACACTCCCAAGTATCGCGACCCTCCCAAGTATCACGACACTTCGACCTATCGCGACACCTCGACCCGACCTATCGCGATACACGGCCTTAACGCATGAAAATTTTAGGGTGAATTTTTGAGTGAATTGAGGTATATTTGGGCTTAATTTTAGACACATTGGGATAACATTAGAGCCTTAGGAGTGGGCAAAAGACCCAGAAACCAGAGAGGGATCTCCTTAACCCTGAGAACCTGTTTTGATCCCTAAGTGCCTGAATGGTCATAACTTCGCCATACAAACTCCGATTGAGGAGATTTTGGTCTCGTTGGAAAGCTTGTTGAGAATCCTACGTTGACCTCGACTGGTTTTTGTAAGAATCATACGCAGAGTTGTAGAACATGTATTTTTAAGTTGGCCTTTAGGTGGGACTAAGTGGTCATAAGGATTTGGGGGTACAGTGAGTTACTCCAGGGGGGCTTGTAAATGTTGATGTGTGTCTTTCAATCCCTTGGGGTAATAGAGCTATATTGACTTGTAAACTTTTGCAGGAACATTGTGTGCAAGCAAGACATTCCAAGGCAAGCTAGCAAGGGTGAGTACCAAGCTTGGGAGACGGCTTCTTGGGCTTGTGTAGCAGTCTGAGCAACCAGAGAATTGAGGTTGGAAGTTCTCTCAACCCTCCTTTGTCAATTCCTAGCCTAGGCTAAGCACGACTTAGGTGTGGTGATTAATTAGGACTACGATAGGCATGATTCAAGTCCAAGAGAATTAATCAACTAAGTGTAAGCATTAAGTAGGGCTTAAGTGCGAAAACCCTAAGGGACTAAAGTAAACTTGAATTGATCACTTATCAAGTGCGAAATTCATTTAAGTACTCCTGACGACGTGATATCAGACAAGATCATAAACAAAATAATCAACTAAAAAGAACAAAGCGATTGGTGTTAAATAACCTGCAACGAGAGTGTACTTGGGATCAAGGGGGTAGAGAAACCAGACATATGAACCTTAGGTCAGGTAGACACTTAGGCAGAGACAGACAAAGCCTCAGATCTTCTGAAGCTAGTGTCAATCACACTGCTAGGTCTTGGGCCGAGCAGTTGAGTGATTACCCATACACCCCACGATCAGAAACAAGTGATTCTGAAATGTCCTATCACATGGAGAGACTAGTAGGTAGTTCAGGGTTGGCTTATCTAGAAAAGCCAGAAGGAACTTACAAGACTCAATTGGAATACATCAGGACTAATCGTCTAGGTGCTCGCATCTACGAAGATGGCCTGAGACGATCTGTGGTCCAGATTAAGAACCCCGACCAACCCCATGGACTAGAACACCCGGTAGTCAAGTTTGAGAATGGAGCATACCTAGATAAAGAGGGGACTATATATGTAGTCACCACTCTTCCTGATAGAACTGATGAGTTTGGAAATGTGATTGCAGAGACCGACATGGGTGATATAGAGCAAGGGAATTTAGAGAGAGAGCCAAGAACTCCCCGTGGTAAATCCGTCTTGACCAGAATCATGACTCCAGAGTGGATTCCACAGGATAATAAAAGCATAGATTTGCTTTTAAACCGAGAAACCGATGAGGCCTTTTGGAGATATAAACTTGCTCACCCTCAAGAAGTGAGTGCTCTCACAATCTATGAGTTTAAAGACCCTGACAGCCCAGGCAAAGTAACATACCTAGACAATACATCGGAGAGAATCTTCATGGTCACCGAGCATGACAGACATGCCTACACATGGAAGGGTGAATTTGTTTTTCCCCAACCACGGTCTAATGTGTCCTATGGTCACCAAGGAGCCGGGACCTCCCAGGCTCATGGAGCTCAAGGAGATAGAAGTAGGGATAGACCTGAGGTAAGCTTTGCCAACCCCCAAGGAAGAGAAAGAAGGAGAACGGGGACGGATAGAGAAGAAACCGAGAGATTTAGAGACTCAAGGAACCAAAGAAATGCTGATGATTTTCCTTTGCCAAGGCCGAGAGAACACACTAGGACCCTGCGGCCAACTCAACTGGTGAAGTCCATGAAGAATTACTTCGATGGCACTGGTGACCCTTATGACCACGTGGCAGAGTTTAGGCAAGTCTTGAAAGCAGAACAGCTAGAGGACCTATCTACACAATATAATGCTTTTGGTTTAACCCTTAGGAACACTGCCCTCACGTGGTTCCAACCACTAAACGAGAGGCATTTCAGAAACATAGACCAACTCTTAGAGGCATTTATCATTGAGTTTTCTAAGAGTGGCATAAGGCACAACACTTCCTCACTAATTCATAGCTTCAAGCAAACACCTCAAGAGACGGTCAGACTAGCAGGAAGACGGTTTAGGCAATACCTAGAGAGATGCCCGATGCCTGAGTTACCAAGCAAGTGGCCTTGTTCTTAGATGGATTGTTGAGCACCAAGCTCAGGTCATATGTGTATCTGAAGGACCCCAGAATGATAGAAGAGTGCGTGCGCATGTGCATAGACATTGAGGACAATCTAGGTGAGGAGTTAGAACTATAAAAAATCTATAAGGATTCTGATAGCTCTAGTAGCCTCACAACTGGTCAATCTACATCCATTGAGGAACTTGCAGAGAAGGTAGCTCAAAAACTAGGTGTCTCTAGCAAACAAATTTCGAGATTTGCCCCAGTTAAGCGGTGCTACACTTGTGGAGGTGATCATATGGCAAATGTATGTCCCATTATGGCCCAACCCCAGGCGAATCCTAGTAGCCAGTACTGCACCTTAGAGTGAAGGTACACCAACCACACTGCACAAGACTGCCCATATAACAAACAAACTGTTAGGCAAAATTACCCTCAGCCATATCCACAACAGGGTAGATACCAGAATCAGTACCCACCACAACAATACAACAGACCACAACAAACTTATCAGCCACCTTATCAAGGGCAGCAGAGACCTCAACCAGTCCTAGTGCAACAACCCCCTGCTCCAACCAATGTGATCCCAGTGAAATATGCATCTGCTGAAGAAAATCCGAACAGAGCCATAGTCCCAGTCACCCCATTGCTATCAGAGAGTGATCCAAGTGACCATAGTTTTGACTCCACACATATTGATAGCCCACAAGCTTACTACATGCAGTCACCCGAGCATAACGAGTCATACTATTATGAGGACCCAAGTGAAAATAGTGGGGAGCCTGAGTATGCTAATGTCATGTACACAAACCCCAACTCTAGACCTCAACCTAGGCAGGTACGACCCCCCATTTCCTAGAGGACCATGCTTCAGATGTCAGGGAGATCACCTTATACGAGATTGTCCATTGCCTACCCCTACACAACCTCAACCAGTAACAATTCAGGGATTCTGTCAAGACTGCGGAAAAGAGCATCTCCTACGAGATTGACCAAAGAACCCTAATAACATGCCTAAAATCACTCCTATCAATGTTGTTGGGTTAGTTGTAGACTCCACAGGGAGTGTGACTTCCACTGCACCTGTGCAAGTGATCACAAGAGCCCAAGCACTACAACAAAACCAAGGTGTTGGTCAGGAAAAGAGCCCCGAGGTGAGTGAAACAGAGAGCATAACCAAAAAGAGGACTAGAGCATGGAAGGATAGTCGTGAAAGAATGAAAAGGCAATGGGCAAAAAAGATGAGCGAACTTGAAGAAAGCTTGAGAGAAACCAAAGCAAAGATAAGTGAACTCGCATCTCAAAACCACTCTCACACCACCCCTCCACCACCTCTCCCTTTACCCGCCAATCCATCTTCTTCCATTCCCCAACCTTTCAATACACCACCCTTAACCCAACCACCACCCAGAGTAGGATCCGTCCTAGCCGATCCCACTCCCGAGGACCTAAACATGATGCTTAGAGCATATCAGGCCAGAATCCAAGAAGGGCCAAATGTAACTGATCATGAAAAGTGTTACCCTAGAGTAGAACTAGAGCTAGAAGGAACCAAAATTTGTGCTAAGATGGTGGAATTGGCTCAGACTATGTTTGAAGCCAGTCGCCTCTTTAACATCTCTAGTTCAGCTAAGACACAGTTACACTTTGATGGACTGCTAGAACGAATAGAGAGACTAATTGCACAATCAAAAAAGGAACCCGCCTCTCAAAATAAGGGCAAGGTAAGTGAGAACGTGAGCCTACCTCCCCAGGAAGCCTACGTGCCTAACTCTACAGAGCCAGACACATCATCTTCTATGAATCGGTTCACACCAGAATTCCTACGAGAGATTCAAGAAGACAAATGGGCTAAAGAAAGTGAAGTCCCTCCTCCCATTGAACTTGTGGATGATGCACACGATCAATTCCCACAGGACATCCCATCCATTTATGAGGAGCATGAGAGCACCCACTCTCAAGAGAGATTAGACTTTGAGTCTAATTCTCTACAAGAATTACCACATTTCACAGGCCCATGGGAAACCAAGTCTACTTGTCTGAGAGCGCCAACAGTCATGATAAGAAATGAAGATTCTATCATACCTAGGAATACAGAGGTAGTAAAGAACACTAAAGTGCAGTGCAATCTCACTTTAGAAGAGCTACTCAAAGTTAAGCTAGAAGTGTGGAAACATGTAGCCAAACAAGTGTCAGACATAGCGAAATCGCGCTCCCAAGTAGGATCTCATAGAACAGTGCCTGAAATACCATTGGATAAGATAGGAGACATGAGTGAAGGAGAAGAAGGAAATACCTATCTCCCAGTTACCCATCAGGGTTACACAACCAAGGCGATTTTGGACTCAGGTGCAGGAGTTGCAATTGCTACAACTTCCCTTTGGAAGCATTGGGGCAAGCTAGCACTCCGACCAACGAGAATGAAATTGCAGATGGCCGATGGTCATATTGAAAGGCCCTTAGGATTGCTAGAAGGAATAACTCTCACTACATGTGGGGTTGAGTTTGAGCATACTTTTGCTATATGCGACTTTAGCAAAAACCAAGCCTACGAGATGATTTTGGGAAGGCTATTTATGCGGCAATTGCAAGTAGTCCAGGATTGGGGAACCAATTCCTTGTATTTGCAACATCTAGGTGTTACAACCAAAGTCAACCTTAAGGATTACTCTCATAGAGACGTACCGCCTATTCAATGGAATCCCATCCATAGAGCCAAAGATGAGACTGAGTCTGTGCAATCCATAGGATCCAGATCCTCGTGGATGCATGAAGACACCCACTTATGGATGTGTAAGGTAGCAGTAGAAGAAGAGAAGAGAGAGAAAGCCAGAGAGGTAGGTGCAAAAGAAAACCATAGATCAATTCAAGACCCAGCCTATGCACCTGTAGTCTTTCCTGATGAGGAATTTGAACCCCATGGCTGGGTAGAAATCCTAGCAACAATGGATGTAGCCATCAATGAAGAGCAGTGGACACCTCACTATGATGAGGATGGCTATGACATTTCAGTTTTTTCAATAGAGCCAATCATGGGAGATGCAATTTTAGAAGAATGCGAACCTAGCCCTAATGCATTTGAGGATGCGAGTGACTCCGATCTAGAGTCCATCATTATGGACCCACCTTTTGCATCAGATGAAGAATACTTCTATGAAGTAGAATTTCAACCCCAGAGGCACGGAGAGCTTACAAATGAGGTGAGGTTAGCAACACAAGTAGCTACTAAGAGCGGAGGAAAGAAAAGAAAGAAGAAGGAAGCCACTCCAGAGGCAGAAGAATCCTTGTTTGAGGTCCCTGAAAACTTTAAAAAATATGAGATAGACGATAAGAGAGTCATGCTAAGAATGCCTAAACGTGAGGCACAAGCAGGAGAAGCCTATGATAGCAAGGAAACTACCAAGAAAATAGTTGTAGCCATCGAGGAAGGAGAAGAAAGATGCACGTACATAGGTCATGACCTGACAGAAGAGGAAGAACAAGAGATAATAGCCTTGCTAAGAGAATACCGAGATGTATTTGCTTGGAGTTATAAGGACTTGAAAGGGGTAGACCCTGATATATGTTCACATACAATCCCCATGACCTCAGACGTCAGACCCTCGAAGCAGAAGCCCTACACATACAACGATAACTATGCTGCTAAGATCAAAGAGGAGATAGATAGACTGGTTGAAGCCGGATTCATCTATAAAATTGAGCACACTGAGTGGGTATCCCCCATTGTAGTGGTGCCCAAGAAAAATGGAAAACTGCGTGTGTGTATTAACCTTAAAAAAGTTAATGCCGCCACGATTAGAGACAGTGGAGAGGGTTCTCTACTGTACCAAGCTCTACTGTACCTGGTAAACAAGCCATGTAATACAGCCAGATTAGTAAGATGGTTTCTCTTACTAATGGAATATGACTTTGAGGTAGTAGTGAGGAAAGGCAGGACTCATTTGAGAGCAGACCATCTCTCTAGACTCACATCTGGAGAGGCCCCACAAGGAGTATCAGATGACTTACCTGATGCTTACTTGTTTAATTTGGAAGTTGTACCTCAGTGGGCTAAGCCACTGGTGCCAGTATTGACATACGGGCCTAACCACCCAGTAATAACCACACAGAATAGAGAGGTAGTAAAAGCCCAAAAGTACCACATCATGGCTAGAAGTATGTACAAGCACACAGATCAAGGAATCTTGGCTTGTTGTGTAGAAGAGGACGAGTACGCTAAGTGGTTGCAATTAGCACATGTAGGTGCATTAGAGAAACACTACTCAAAACAATGAACCATACAGACCCTGAGGAGACTAGGAGTGCATTGGCCGACTATGGAAGCTGATGTCCAGAAGTTGTGCAAGGAATGCCCAATCTGCTGCACTAAACCACCTGTGGAACATGCCACTCTTTATCAAGTGTCCATAGTGCCGGATTGGAGTGAACCCCTAGTATCCTTCCTGAGGACGAAAACATTCCCTCCAGACATGACTATGATGAGGCAAAGAAGTCTAGAACAAGAAGCCCTAGATTACTCACTCATTGGTGATAGTCTATACAAGCGTGGAAAAGATGGTTACCTAAGACTTTGTGTTCATGAGAGTGAATATCTAAAGATCTTGGAAACTGCTCACCAAGGTGTAGCAAGAGGACATTTTGGAGCAGATCGAGTGATTAAAGCGATTCTATTTGCAGGCTTGTGGTGGCCGACCCTTCACATGGATGCACATACCTATGTGAAGAGGTGTGACGTCTGTGAACGAGCTCAGCCTCCTATACGCAAAGATGAGATGCCACTGAAACCCATGATGGGTGGACGAGCATTCTCTAAGTGGGGAATAAACTTTGTTAGTCCTATTAATCCCCCAGCTAAGGGCTCCCATGCTGAGTGTATCATTGTTGCCATTGACTATCTAACTAAGTGGGTAGAGGTAAAAGCCACAACAAAGAACGATGCACAAACAACAGCTAAGTTCTTGTTTGAGAATATGTTCACCAGATATGGATTACCTATAGAGCTAGTCAGTGATAGAGGGAACTCACTTCTTGAATGAAGTTATTGAAAATATGCTCCAAGAATTCTTGGTAGTACATAAGAAGTCTGCCCCTATCACCCCCAAGCTAATGGCCAGGCTGAGAGTACAAATAAGATCTTATGCAATGTACTGACGAAATTAGTGAACAATAATGTTTATGAATCAATTCTAGATTCTTATCTTCTTTCTCTAACTCTTCTAACAATTGTTATTGACCCTTGGCATCTTTATGTTCCATAAATTGCTTATCCTCTTTTTCCTACGTCCCTATCTCCAAGTTAATCTCATTCGATTTCACTTCATCAAGATCTCAGTTTTGTTATGAGACATCTATCATATCTGCATCTTGTATATCAATCTCATTCTAATATTATTAAGAACTCCTTGTATATTATCTAATCCTCTTTGGTCTATCTCTTCTTGATCTACCTTCACTTTGTTGTACTCTCTTGAACTTCTCCTTCTTGTTCTATGGTTTTTATCTCTGTTATTGCTTCCTTGAGTTGTTTCCGACTACTCTTAGTAGGAGTATTTGGATCTAAAAACTTTAAACTCTTTTAAAGGAATGACTCAACATCACAATCTTCACTTCTTTGTACTTCATCCTTGGTTTCTATTGGGGTCTTTATCAATTCTTGCTCTTCAAGTTCCTTATCTAATTTTTGGATCAAAATTGATCAACCTTCTAGTTCATTTGCTAGAATCTCTTTCTCCTATGCCTAATTATTTTGCTCCTTCGCCTTTGGTTCCTTCATCTTTTGCTTCAAATTACACTCTTTCTTTTTTCTTTTTACTACAACTACCACTATTATTCTATCTTGAGGTCCTACAAACTTTGGAAATAATCTAATTATTTATGAATACCACCTCAATCTTTGCATCCATCATTTTCTCATGGAAATTTTCATAATGCTCTAATCCTTCTTATTTCTATTCCTTAGCTTATCATAAATATCTTCAAGCATCTTTTGGTACTAAGATTCATAGAATACTCTTTTGTCATTGTCCTGCATAAGATAGTTGTGAAATTTTTCTTTAGATATTTGAGGATGATGTGGCTCCTTATCAGCCTGCACCCTTTTTTGTTCTTTCATTTATTCCTCAATGAAAATCTCTTCTTCTAATGCAAATTTTCTGGGATCAATTTTTCTTTCCTTCAATGGATGCTTAATTTCTATTACAATATCTTTTATTTTCTTTGATGTATCCTTTTTAGCTAGTTTCCTTGTAGGACTCTGAAATCCTACCAAAGCCTCTCTGAAAACTTGCACACATCACTCCCAAGTTATAATATATGTTTTTTGCTAATGTATGTGCCCCATTCATGAATTTCTTTATTTCCTAGTGCTTTCCTACTTTTTTCAATGGCTCATGGATATAAAAGAACATGTCAACAACTCCAAAGGGTTTTCTCTTATTTGTGTTATTCAGTATCAGAAAGGTGATGGGTTTATGAGGCATTGTATATGTTGGAAATCTAGGAAAGCATAGCAATTGCAAGAACATACTAATTGATTGTCTTGTCTTTGAAATCTTTAAATTTTGAACATCCTCCATATGGTGAGGCATTTCTCTTCACAAGCTAACATCCATTTCATTCCCATTGGATAGAATTGGAGATCACTTTTGATTGCTCTAATCTGCTAGTGATCTCCAAATCCTCATACTCTTGGTCCTTCACTTTGCATCTGAAGTAAGGTTCAAAGTTATTTCTTTTTAATTCTTGCAATGTGTTCACAACTTTTTCACATATTTCAAACTCAATGAAATAGATTAGTTTTTCCAACATTCTCTATAGAGCTACTAGCTTCCATCTCTTGTATATGACCTTGGATCTTTGGAAATTGTAAAATTCATGTGAAAGCATTGTGTACTTGTATTTCCCTTTTCTTACTATAAATATATGTTTTCTAATAATTTTTATGCAATACTTGAGCGTCTTCTTTATTTTCGCTTTCTCAGTAGCTCATGTTCTTCATCCGACTCCAACTCCACTATTTCTTCAATCACTTCTCTATCCAGAAACCAATGTCCCTTGGATAATGAGACAACATCTACCTCCAACTTAGCAATAGGTAATCCTTGAGTCATATTCCTGAGACAAATAATAGAAAAATATACTCCACTCAAGTCACTAAGACTTTTAAAAAAAGAAATTCATCATAAATAAACAAGAAATTCATAATAGAAATTCAATCACCATAGCATAAAGAATTAACAACTTCAAATAGTTAGTTGTCAATCCAGGAAGCATATCAAGGCCCTAGCCCATTCTTTATCAATGAACTCCACGATTTATCAGACAAAGATCAGAATATTCATCAATCTACTCTATCCCATCATTGGATTTAAGGAATTCTACATTTTTTAATAGAAATATTCATTTGAGTAAAAATAAGGATAGGAATAAGCTTTTTTAGTGATTTTAGTGCCTAAGGTTGCTATTTTCATAATACATAAATAACATTAGATTAGAGTTTCTATAACTGTAACCCCTTGATGAGAGAATCGTAATTTTTGAAGATTCACAAAATTTAAAGAAAATAGATTATACTCTGATTATAAGCATTTAGGATGAAGATAGACCAATGAAAATATTATACACAAATAGAACCATTGAACTCTAAGATAAATCAAAGAAAAATACTCACAAAATCCACTAAAAATTACCAAAATGGCTCTGACAAGAGCTCTCTAAATCTCATTAATTTTAAAAAATGAATCCCTTTAAAAAAATGACTTCATTTGTATTTTATATCATTTTCAGTGTCCATGTTCACATTTAAAATTCATCCTCTTAAACCTCTAATCTAAAAATATACCCTCTAAAGAGATCTAAAAATTATATAAAAGAAATATTTGATACATGTCATTGTGAGGAAGATGTTGGAGTTTGAGGTCTATGGAAGCACATGAACAACACAAGGAAGAAGAAGAAGCTTCGAGCACAACACACAATACTAATTGTATTACCAAGAGAATATACAAAGATAAGTAACCTATTAGGGTTATAGACATATGTACAAGCCAGGTCAAAAAAACCTCCTAAAGAGGGAAAAAACTGCCTTGATGATCCTAGTGTGTTCACACACATCACTATCAAAATATATCAACTAAGCACTCTCACACTATATGAGATTGTTGGAAGAGATGGATGGATACCACAAGTGGATGAGTTGGTACTGCTAATCTGTGCTTTGTACCTGTCCTCTTTCACCTTAGAGTTTTCTAGTAGGCCCTTTTAGCTTGCTAATGAAACTAAATAAGTGTTTATGTACTTTGGAGATGATGCTTCAAACAATTAGATCAAAATAGATGACTTTGCAACTAGCTAGTGACCAAAAACTGGCTATTTTGGTCTTGATACCTGTTGGATATTTTGCTCAGTGCTCACAGTACAATAGCAATTAGGAAAATTCCTTTTGAGAGAATCAAATTAACTTAGAGAGCTAATGATTCCAAGTAAAATCACTTAAAATGATGCACTATGTACTGAGCAATAAATTTAACAATCAATAGATTACCCCCCATTTTTTAGGAGCTACACAAAGAATGACCAGAGAGCATTTCGACGCAAATTTCTCCCAATTGGATAAATCAAATTGCTTCAAATTTTCATAGATTGAATTAGACTTTGATTTGGTTTCAACAAGCTATAGATCATGGAAAAGCATGAAGAAATGACTGAGATATGAGCATTTAAAGTACAAAGCTCTAAGTTGATATAGCAAAGAAATCAACAAGGATATTCAATGATATATATGTATTCTAAAACATGATTTTACATGATCATTGGCAAGGAAATGATGCCCAACGATAGTGATATGAGTAGTCTATGAAGTGATGCTACTCAACTTCAATAAGTGATAGGTCAAAGAGCTTCAAAAGAGACCACTTAGGCCGCAATTTGTACAAGTCTTTTTATAAGGATCTCTCCATTCAAATTTGAATTTGAATTCAAGTTTTGGCTCCATCTAAAAGTGTTCCTCTAAATGAGAAGATATTCTCTCATGAGAACTTGTAACATACTATTCCCCTAACTCCACGAGTTTAGTGGCCTTACAAGATTCCTTAATGAGTTAACCATTCTACAAATGGTAAATGATCACACAATTACAAGCAATGGTTCATGTGATCCTTCAAATGTTTGCACATAGCTTCTTCAATGCCTAGGCAAGCGTGAAGGCTTGGATTTGCACCAACAGCTCCCCCTCAAGCCAAACACCTTGGTTTGTTCTTCTTCATCAATCCTCTTGAATGACCTGCAATCCAATCATAGCTTTAAACCTATAAAGTTTAGTACCATCAAGTGCTTTGGTAAGCAAATCTACACATTGCATATTTGTGGATACATATGCCAATTGAATCTCCTTGCTCAATAGCTTCTGTCTCACATAGTGATAGTGAAGTTCTATATGCTTGGTTCTTGCATGATAGATAGGATTGGCTGCAAGATGCAAAGAGCTTGTATTGTCACCAAAGATCATAAGTGAGTTAGAGTGTACTCCCAAATCTGAATATAGTAATCTATTCTATATGGATTCTTGTGTAGCATTGGCTAATCCCCTATATTCAGCCTCTGTTGAGGATAAAGCAACAGTAGGTTGCTTCTTGGAAGACCATGAAATGGGCTTATCACCTACAAAAGAAAGATAACCAAAAGTACTCCTCCTATCATCCTTACATCTCGCCCAATCTGCATTTGATGTCTTGAGTACCCTTGAGATACTTCAAAATCCTTTTGGCAACTTCCAAGTGAGGTGCTCTAGGTTTATGCATGAATTGGCTTAAAACACTAACTCCATAAGCTATGTCAATTCTTGTCAATGTTGCATAGTTTAGACTTTCGACTATGCTTTGATATCCTATCATGTCTTCAAGTAAATCACCTTCATGAGCACTCAATGTATGATTTACCTCCATAGGGGTGCTAGCTATCTTAGCATTCTCCAAGTGAAATTTCTTCAACATGTCTTGCACATACTTCCTTTGAGTAATGTAAATTTGAGAATTTGTGTAGACCAATTCAAGTCCAAGAAAATACTTTAGAAACCCTAGGTCACTAATTTGGAAGTCTTGCATCAATTGGTTCTTGATCTGTTTGATGCCATTGGCATCACTACGTGTCAAGATGATGTCATCAACATACACACATAAATATATCAATTCTGAGTTGGTCGTCTTGACAAATAGAGAAGAATCTACCTTGCTCATTATGAATCCTTGATCTTGAAGATAGGTAATTAACCTATGATTCCATGCCCTAGGTGCCTGCTTCAAAGCATAAAGAGCTTTGCTCAATTTGCCCACATAATTTACCTTGCTTGGGTCTTCATAACCAGGAGGTTGAGCCATGTAAACCTCCTTTGAAATCCAGCTATTGAGAAAAGTATTTTCACATCCAATTGATACATATTCCAATTCCTAGATGCAGCCACAGTTACCAATACTCTTATGGTTGTTATTTTAGCCATAGGTGAGAAAGTCTCTTCATAATGAACTCCTTGGGTTTGTGCAAAACCCGTAGCCACAATTCTAGCTTTATACTATTTATTGATCCATTTGAGTTTCTCTTGATTTTGTAAATCCATCTAGAACCAATTACCTTCATTGATGCCTTCTTGGGCACTAGCTCCCAAGTATCATTCTCTTGGAATGCTTCTATTTCTTCATGCACAGCTTCCTTCCATTCTGTCTTGGTCTTTTCCTCTTCATATGATGAAGGCTCTTCAAGTGATAAATCCTTAGCAAGATAAATGGAATGCTTAGTAACTAATGAAGTATGATACCTATATCTGATTGGCTTCTTGCTCTCCCTTTGTGATCTCTTTAGAGCTTGGTTGGATGATTCAGGTAAGTCTTCCAACCTCTTCATCTTGGCCTTGCCCCTTGATTTCCATGCTTTTGAATTCTTCTAGGTTGATGATGTCCTCATCATCTGATTTGATGTCTTCAATTAGGATTGGCTCCTCCTTGGTGAGGCTTGGAATTTCTTCTTCCAAGTCATATGGCAACTTGACCTTCCTGCACTCACTTTCAAACCAAGAATCATTCTCATAAAACACAACATCTCTACTGACCATAAATCCTTTGGATGGATTATAAAACCTGTATCCTTTCTGATTTAGATCATACCCTATGAATATGCACTTTTCTGCCTTAGGGTCTAGCTTACCTCTGATTTGAGAAGGAATATGCACATAACCAACATGTTCAAAGATTCTGCAATGATAAAGTGATGGCATCCTACCATGCCATGCTTCATATGGGGTCATCTCATCAAGTGATTTGATGGCAACCTGTCAATAAGATAAGTGGCACTAGATACACTTTTTGCCCACAAATAATTAGGTATCCTTTTTTCATTAGCATTGATCTACCTGTTTCCACAATCAAGCTATTTCTCCTCTCTGCTATTCCATTTTGCTCAGGGGTATACCTTGTAGTAATCTCCCTTTTGATACCTCTATCCTACAAGAATGCATCAAATTCATTGGAGAAGTACTCACCTCCTCCATTTGATCTTAATCTCTTTAGAGTTCTTCCTATTTGATTTTCCACAAGTGCAAGATACTTCTTAAAGCAATTGAACACTTCTTCTTTATGCTTCATAAAGTACAGGATAGTCCACCTATCGAAATCATCAATGAAATACACATAATACCTTGAGCCAAAAATTGAAGGGTCCTTGCTTGGTCCCCACACATCTGTGTGGACAAGTTCCAAATTCATGCATGTAGTCTTTCTTTGTGAAGGGTAACTTGTGTGATTTACCAAACTGACATGCACCACATTTATAGATCATATGTTTCTTGGATACATTAGGTATCCCAAATCACACATTGATCTCCACATATTTGCTTCATGATTCTCTCACCAATATGCCCTAATCTTTTATGCCAAATCTCAAGCTATGATAATGTTTGATCCTTATAACTATAAAGTGCAATATTTCTAATATCTTCAAGTTCAAATGTAAATAGTCTACCTATTTTTTCTCCCTTGGCAATTCTCTTGAATCCATGTTGGGGATCCTCCACAAAAGCTCCATATTTGTTGAACCTAACCTGCAAATCCTTTTCCAGTATCTGTCCAACACTTATCAGATTCTTGGTGATTGTAGGTACATAAAGAACCTTGCTCAACAGATTTCTATTCCCATCAGAAGTTTTGACATTTCCTATCTTGACCACTGAATGCTTGGTGTCATCACGTGTTTGCACTTGGTGCTTTCCCTCCTCAAGATCGAAAAGAAGAGCTACATTGCCTGCTACATGGTTTGAACATCGTGAGTCAATATAGAAGAGGTGCTCATCATTCATACCTTGTTTTGAAGTCATGTTCATAATGAGAAGAGAATCCTATTGATCCTCTATATAATTGTTGAAGTCCTTCCTTGATTTGTATCCTCCTTCATAGTTGTTATTATAATTGTTGTTGTAGTTGTTGTAGCCATGGTTGTAGCCTTGATTATGATTGGACCTTCCTCTTGATTGTGAGTAGCCACCTCTTGAATATCCTCTTCCTCTCTGATTCTTGAAGTTCCTATAGCACTCATCTGTAGTGTGATTAGACAGTCCACATATGTTGTATGGGGAAGAGTTGAAAGCTCTCCCCCTACCTTGCTTACCTCCTCTGCCCCTTCCTCTTGAGTTCCTACCTCTCCCTGCATAGTTATCTTGAGTAGTAGTACCTTCATCTTCAATCTTTTTGTTTTTTCCTTTCTCTTTAGAATTCCTTTATCTATGTATAGGACAGAAGAGTTATTACCTCTTGATGGTTCTCCATTTTTGTTGAGCTTGGCTTCATGGGTAAAGAGTTTTCCCATGAGTGTGGTAAGATCTGGAATTTGCATATCCATGTAAAGGTCCATGGCAGTTGTGAAGGCTTCCCACTTATCATCTGCCTTGATGCCATTGATTACCTATCTTAGTATTTGCTCCTCTTCAGTTTCCTCTCCTATGCTTGTGAATAGGTCAGCCATATCTTTGACTTTGGTTACATACTCTGACACACTCTGCTTGGGTTGCTTCCTTTGAGTGGTAAACGCAATCCATAGTTGATTTTTTCTAGCTCTTGTGTTGGAAGAAAAATATGAAGATAATGTCTCCCAAGTCTCTTGGGAAGTTTTACAGTTCATAATGTGAGGAAGAGGGAAGTCAGAGATAGAGTTAAGTAAATATGACCTTGCTAAAGCATCTTTAGCACACCATGAGTTGAGTCTTTCAAGCTCTTCTCTTGTAGGTTGTCCTTTGCTTCTGGACATGGGCATCTCCTCATATCCTGATATATATCCATAGAGAATCCTTCCTTGTAGATATGTCTTCATCCTCAAGGACCATGCTTGATAGTTGTTCCTGTCCAATTTAACAATAAAAGAAGGAAAACCATCTTCCTATTACCTCAACTTGCTCTGATACCACTGTTGGAAGACATGGATGGATACCACAAGTGGATGAGTTGGTACTGCTAATCCCTGTTTTGTACCTGCCCTCTTTCACCTTAGATTTTGATAGTAGGCCCCTTTAGCTTGGTAATGACACTAAATAAGGGTCTATGTACTTTGGAGATGGTGCTTCAAACAATTAGATAAAAAATAATGACTTTGCGACTAGCTAGTGACCAAAAACTTGCTATTTTGGTCTTGATACCTATTGGATATTTTGCTCAGTGCTCATAGTATAGTAGCAATTAGGAAAATTCCTTTTGGGGGAATCAAATTAACTTAGAAAGCTAATGATTCCAAGTGAAATAACTTAAAATGATGCACTATGTACTGAGAAACCAATTTAACAATCAATAGCTTACCCTTGATTTTTTAGGAGCTACACAAAGAATGACCAGAGAGCACTTTGATGCAAATTTCTCCCAATTGGATGAATTAAATTGCTTAATTTTTTATAAATTGAAGTAGAATTTGAGTTGGTTTGAAGAAGCTATAGATCATGGACAATGATGAAGAAATGATTGCAATATGAGCATTTAAAGTACACTATTCTGAGTTGACATAGCAGAGAAATCAACAGGGATACTCAATGATGTATATGTATTATAAAACATGATTTTACAAGACCATTGGCAAGGAAATGATGCTGAATGATAGTGATATGAGTATTCTATAAAGTGACCTTCTCAACTTCAATAAGGGATAGGTGGAAGAGCTTCAAAAGAGACCACTTGGGCTGCAATTTTTACAAGTCCTTTTTTAAGGATCTCTCCATTCAAATTTGAATTTGACTTCAAGTTTTGGCTCCATCTAAAAGAGTTCCTCTAAATGAGGAGATATTCTCTCATGAGAACTCGTAACATATTATTCTCCTAACTCCACGCGTTTAATGGCCTTAGAAGATTCCTTAATGAGTTAACCATTTTACAAATGGTAAATGATCACACAATTACAAGCAATGGTTCATGTGATCCTTCAAATGTTTGCACATAGCTTCTTCAATGCCTAGCCAAGTGTGAAGGCTTGGATTTGCACCAACAGAGATGTTTGCCCTTGTATGAGTAGCATATATCAAGCTACCTACCAAGCTTTGATACTCTTTAATGTCTTCAATTTTCTCCCCTTCATAACACTAAGTTTATGATTTATTTCCAAAGGTGTACCTAGAGGTTTAGTGTTCTCCATTTTGAACTTGAGAAGTAGATCCTGAATGTATCTTCTCTGAGTCAAATACATTCCTTCATCTGTGTATCACTTGCATACCTAGGAAATATGTGATCTCAACTAGGTCACTGACTTTGAACTCCTCTTGCATGTGTCTCTTGATCCTTTGAATGCCATTTAGATCATCACCTATCACAATAATATAATCTACATATACACATAGATAGATGACCTCATCGTGATCCCTTTTGATGAATAGAGAAGGATCTGAGCTACTAGGTTTGAATCCTTGATCTTGAAGATATGTAACCAACCTCTAATTCAAGCTCGAGGAGCTTGCTTCAATCCATACAATGCTTTCTTAAGTCTACAAACATAAGATGGATGATTATGGTTTTGAAAACCTGGTGGTTGTGACATGTATACCTCTTCACTTATCCAACTATTTAAGAATGCATTTTTTACATCAAGTTGGAGGAGTCTCCAATTCCTTGCAGTAGCTACACTTATGAATGTCTTGATTGTAGTCATCTTTGCAACTGGTGAGAATGTTTCCTAATAGTCTATACCATGAGTTTATGAGCATCCTTTGGCAACTAATCTTGCCTTGTACCTGCAAACTGATCCATCTAAATTTCTTTTAACTTTATATACCCATCTGCAACCAATTATCTTTTGATTCGATGACATTGGAACCAAATCCCAAGTAGGTTGAGGGTTCCTCTGAAATAGAGTCTTTTTCCAAGTAGATTGAATGCTTCATAACGAATGTGGAATCATATCCATACCTTTCTGGTTGTTTCTTCTCTCTTGTTGATCTTCCAGGGGCTTGTTTGGAGCATTCACCAACCTCTTGCATCTTTTCTTTGCCTCTTCACTTCCATAGCTTGTAATCCTTTTCGCTTTCATCTTGGTCATGGTCTGTATCACTTCTTGGATCCTGGACCTGTGTATCATGCTTGCTTCCTAATTGATGAGAATCAAATTCAAGATCATATGGTAGAGTTACCTTTTGTTTGTCTTCATCATACCAAGACCTGCGTTCTTCAAACACAACATCTCTACTTATAGTGAATTTCTTGGCTGAAGGATTATAGAACTTGTAAACCATCTGAGTTGAATCGTATCCAATAAACATTGCCTTTGTTGCCCTTTCATCTAGCTTACCTCTTATTTGTGATGGTACATGAACGTAAGCTAAACAACCAAAAACCTTGCAATGTCCAAGACTAGGTTTTCTTCCATGCCATGCTTCATAAGGAGTCATACCTTGAAGTGATTTGGATTGTGACAAGGTACACAATAGTTGAAATAGACACTGCCCATAGATAATGTGACAACTTCTTCTCTTCAAGCATTGTTTTGGATGATCCAACCAGTGTCTTGTTTTCCCTCTCAGCGATTCCATTCAGTTGAGGAGAGTACCTGGTAGTCACTTCCCTTTTCATACCTTTATCCTGCAAGAAATCATCTAACTCTTTGGAGAGGTATTCTCCCCCTCCATCAAATATGAGCTTCTTTTGTGATCTTCTTGTATGATTCTCCACATGTGCTAGATACTTTTTGAAGCAATCAAACATTTCATTCTTACACTTGATAAAGTATAGAAAGTCCATCTACTATGGTCCTCAATAAATGAGACATAATACCTTGATCTTGCCAATGAAGGTTCTTGACTTGGTCCCCATACATCTGTATGTACTAAGTCGAATAAGTTGTTGTAGATATAGCCTTTGTGGTTGAATGGTTATCTTTGTGCCTTCCCAATCTGACATGCATTACACCTATTGATCATGTGTTGCTTTGAAATGTTCGACAGTCCTAGAACACTTTGATCCCTGCATATATCCTTCAAGGTTCTTTCATTCACATGAACAAGTGTCTTATGCCACACTTCAAGCTCACTTAGGGTTTGAGAACCAAAAGTGAATAGAGCTATGTTCCTGGTTTCTCCTACTTCAAGAGTAAAGAGCCTACCACGCTTCTCACCTCTGGCTATCTTCTTGAAGCCTTATCATGGATCTTCCACAAAAGCTCCATGTTGGGTGAACCTAACTTGCAAGCCTTTTTTAACTATTTGGCCTACACTTATTAGGTTTTTAGTGATAGTGGATACATAGAGAACCTTACTTAGAATGTTTGTCCTGCCATTGGAGTGATATTACTAATCTTCTCCACATTGTGCTTTGTGTCATCCCTTATTTGCACTTCATGTCTATGCTTTGGAATTTCCAAATCAGATAGAAGAGCAATATTGCTTGAAACATGATTTGAGCATCCTGAATCTATGTAGAACAAATGATCATCTTCTTTATCTTCTTTGTGTCCACCTCTTCCTCTATTGCTATAATATCCACCTCTTCCACTTCTTTTATAGGTCTTCCCATTGAACCAACAATTCTGAGTGGTGTAGTTGGTCTTATTGCGGATGGCACAAGGTTGAACATTCTGACCTTTGGCTTTGTCTTGCTTTGGTCCTTTCTTCTTCCCTTTCCAGTTTCTTTTGCGTGCGAAGTTGGCTTGGGAAGTCTCTTCTTCATCTTCTTCCTTCTTCTTGCTTTTTTGCTTCTTATCCTTCTTATCTGCATATAGATCAATAGTTGAATTACCATGATAGGAGTTACTTTCCTTTATGCTATTGTTGGCCTCTGGATTGAAGAGTTTTCCAAGAAAGATGTTGAAGTCTAGAGTCTGCACATCCATGATGAGGTCATAAGCCATCGTGAAGGAATTCTATTGCTTATCACTTTGAATGCCATTGAGAATTCGCCTTATGATAGCCTCTTCTTCAATCAGCTATCCAATGTATGCTAACTGATCTGCAACCTAAACTTGGTAACAAACTTTGTGATGGTTTGGTTAGGTGTCTTCTTCAATTGAACGACTTGTGATGGTTTGTTTAGGTGTCTTTCTTCCCAAGTCTCTTGAAATGTCTTGCATCCTCTAATATGTGGTAATAGAAAGTCAGAGATAGAGTTTAGTATGTACGACCTTGCTTGAGCATCCCCTGCGCACCAAAGTATGAGCTCATCCGTCTCCTCTTGTGTAGGTCCTCCTTTGGATCTTGGAATAGGCATAGCTTCATCACCAGCTACAATTCCATAAAGATATTCTGATTTGCCAAGCCAAGTAGTTGTGTCGATCAAGCTTCTCGATCCTTGAGGGAAAGCTGTCACCCATCTTGATCCAGCTCTGATACCACTAAAAGAACTTGGAGAATCTTGTAGGAGATAAAAAGTGCATTTCGAAGCAATGAAGTTTGGTCTAGCCAATCGGCACAAGACTAGCCCTTGAGCTTTTGGAGACTCAAACAGACCTTATGGGCATGCGATAAGTGCAAAGAAATGCACTATGTACTTTGGAGCATCAAGGAGAAGGAGTCGATACAAAACAGATAGGTTCACACGTCTACTACCTCAAAAAACTTATTATCTATGGAAGAGAATGAACTTCAAATGCCCATAGCAACCAGCATGATTACAATTAGAAAAAATCCTTTAATGGGAGTGATACACATAGGGTTGAGTGTATATAATGCACAAAAGTATAAGGAATATGCAAAATTTGCTATAGGAATGAATCAGACACTCAACGGTGGTGCCTCCTATTTTTCAAGAATGTGTAGAGATTGACCCCGAGATAAAAAAACTACGATTTCTCCCAATCTACAAAACCAAATTTTATGAAAATTTACATGCATAAACTAGACACTAATAACTTTTCAATGAGCTATCTTTCATCGAATTTGGAGCTCTGAGAGAGAGCAATAGCCTCTGCAAGGTTACTATTGGTGAAGAAGATGATGCAGAAAATTGAAGGAGCAAGACAATGATGGTCACAAGTGTATGTATATTACTTCCATGTACTGTACAAGTGATTTGAAGTCTTTATGTAGACTCTAAGAGTGTTCCACAACTTCTACAAGTGGATTTTGAATTCAAATGAAGGTGGGAATGGTTGTTGGAGGGAATCAATTCACTTGCCTACAATCTAGGAAAAGTGAAGATCTAGTTTGATATACTTTTAGGTGATTGATTGCTTGATTGAGTGACCTCTTCTTCCATTCAGCAACTCCATTTTGTTGAGGTGTATATGGAACTATACACTAATGTTTTATCCCACGTTCAACCAGAAATGCATTAAAGTCAAAAGACATATATTCCCACCCATGATCAGATTGGAGGATACCCATTTTACATGTTTTTGACACTTAAGGTCAAGCACAAGGCAAGGGAGCACATCAAAGAAGTGGACACAAAAGAAGAAGAAGCAAGTAGGGAGTTCCAAGAAGTGTGTGTCAAATTTTCTGAAGAAATCCCTATAAAATAGTGATTCTCATCACTAAAAACCATTGTAAATATCATTTCACCTTTGTGTAACTCCATTTTATTTAAGCCAAGGAGTCCTCAAGCTTGAGGACTATTAGAAGTATCATCCTACCAATTTTCATAATTTTTAGACTCCGTTTGAGCCCTCCAATAAGCTCTGAAACCTAATTTTTAACTAGGCTGGACACTAGGTCTGGACAGGGTCAAAACTTGCTCATTCCCAAGAAAGAAGGTACCACATCCTTGAGCTCAGACAAATCTTCAACAAAATTAGAGAATATCGAGTTTGTTTGAACCCAAAAAAGTATGTATTCATGGTGCGACAAGGTAAAAACTTAGGTAACATTATTTCTAAGAATGGCATATCTATAGATGAGGACAAAGTCAAAGCCATAGTTGAGTTGCCAAGGCCAAGGGATGCTAAAGAGGTACAAGCCTTTATGGGCCATTGCGGATATTACCTTAGGTTTATCCACATGTATGCAATCATTGCTAAACCTCTTTATGCCTTGTTGATAAATTTTGAGTGGAACGATGAATGTGAGAATTCCTTCAATGAGCTGAAGAGACATTTGTGCATAGCACCAATACTGAACACTCCTGATTGGAATAAACCATTCCATGTTCATGTGGATGCATCAAATTATGCAATAGGATGTGTACTAGCACAACCCACAAGTGAAGGAAATTTAGATATGCCTATAGCATATGCTAGTAGATAGCTAAATGCAGCTGAATGAAACTATATAACAACGGAAAGAGAAGGCTTAGGCATGGTATATGCCAAGAAGAAGTTTAGACACTATCTATTGGCCAACAAGTTCACATTTTTCACTAATCATCAAGCCTTATTATATTTGGTTAATAAACCTTGCAATACAGGACACGTAGTAAGATGGTTCCTCTTACTAATGGAATATTCTACCTGATGCTTATCTATTCAATTTAGAAGTTGTTCCTAAATGGGCAAATAATTTGGTACCTATCCTAACCTTCGGACCAATAAATAAGAATGTGAGAATGAACAAAGAGAAAATTGTAAGATCATAAAACTATCAAATATTGGTAGGAAGTATGTACAAAAAATATACGAAGGGTGTACTAGCTTGCTGTGTCGAGGATGATGAACATAGTAGTTGGTTGCAACAAGCCCATCAAGGATTGCTAGGAAATCACTATTCTAAACAACGAACATTATAGAATCTAAAATGTTCAGGAGTGTATTGGCCTAGTATGGATAAAGAAATACATGATTGGATTAAGAAGTGTCCAATGTGCAAAGAGAGATCCCTAGTGGAGCATGCTACCCTTCATCACGTGTCTTTAATTCCAGATTGGAGTGCTCCATTGGTAGAATTTATGAGATTGGGAACACTACCCAGTGAGGCTAGCCTAGCAAGAAAATGAAGCATGGAGCAAAGGCTCAGGACTATGCTTTAGTTGGAGACGACCTATATCAAAGAGGCAAAGATGGTTACCTAAGATTGTGCATTCATGAATCAAATTATTTGAAAATCTTAGAGACTGCACATAGTGGTGTGGCAGGTGGACACTTCAGTCTTGATTGAGTAATTAAGACCATTCTATTCTCAGGACATTGGTGGTCCACTCTTCATATGGATGCACATACCTATGTGAAAAAATGTGATACATGCCAATGTGCACAATATCCAATTAGAAAAGATGCGATGCCTTTGAGGCCAATGATGGAAGGACATGCATTTTCGAAGTGGGGTATAGACTTTGTAGGTCCTATTAACCCCCCAGCTAGAAACTCCCATGCAGAGTACATCATTACCTTACCAAGTGGGTAGAAGTAAAAGGCACAACAAAGAATGACACTCAGACAATGGCTAAGTTCTTATTTGAGAATGTGGTCACTAAATAAGGGTTACCAATAGAGTTAGTAAGTAATAGAGGTACACACTTCTTGAATGAAGTCATTGAAAACCTTCTCTAAGAATTCTTGGTGATACATAAGAAGTCTGCCCCCTATCATCCACAAGCTAACGGACAAGCGGAGAGCACAAATAAGATCCTATGTAATGTATTGACAAAACTTGTAAACAATAAACACTCTAATTGGAATAAACAAATGCATCATGTTGTTTGGGCTTACCGAGTTGCCTAGAAAATGGTACTCAATGCCACCCCATTTTAGATGGTCTTTCGACAAAGTGTTGTGCCACCATTAAACTTCATAATCCCAGCTTCAAAAGTAGCACAAGAGCACGAATGGAATGGACACGAGTTGTCCTCCAGGATCTTTGATCTAGAACACTTAGGTGAGATGAGGCTATGAGCGGTAGCAAGCATCTACACTACAAAGAAAAGACAAAAGGCATACTTTGGTGCACACATCAAGGATAAGGGACTGAAAGAGGGAGACCTAGTGTTGGTTTATACACTAAAAGAACATGCTCATAAATTGGGAAAAAGAGGATATGGACCCATGATCATTAATAGAATTTCCACTAGGGGTGCGGCTCAATTGGCCACTCTAGAAGATGATATCTTGCCAAGCTATACTAGTGGATGTAGAGTCAAGCTGTATCAAGAACCTCTTACAAAGGATATGTTGATGAGACTCAACGTTGCTAATAAGTGAAAAGAAGAAGAGTTAAGGGTTTGAGGAGAGGTACAAGCAGAGGCGAGAGAGCATATTAGACAAAATAAGTTAAGGTGACTAGGTCGAGATGTCACTCCAGAAGCACTAGGATATCACATGGCCATGTGTCAAACGGCTGATGCAATCGCTTCTCGAATAATCGACCAACATCCCTTTGTGACCATAGAGGTAGGTCAAGGAAAGAATGTACAGGTGGTGAGAGCTCTGATTGATTCAGGTGCAGCAAATAGCACAGTCAGACTCTCATACTGCCAAGATCTTCAATTGAACATCAATCCCATAGAAGCCTATCTCATAGGATTGGGAGGTGTGGAAACCCCTTGTTTGGGCGAGGTGGAACTTCCCATCTACCTTCAAGGTGTCCCAATGATGGTCAAAATGCTAGTGTGTGAAGATGAAGACCTTACGGTGTCGGCGAAAAAGCAACGGTTGGTGGATCAAGTCAACCGTAAATTCCAACGGCGCACGCCAAGTGCTTGGTACAATTTCAAATGTAGTGGTTCCTCAAAAAGCTTCTATAAACTCCGATCATATAACCTCAAGCTTTTTGCTAAATCAATTCGTTTCAATACTTCCAACAATTACACATAAAATTCCACGTGAAACACAAACAAGAACTCAAGTTGGATGACGGCCACGGTCTCATAAAAGATGGAAACTTAAGAGCATGATAAGATCACTTTCTAAATCTTATCAAATGTCCAAGCGAGAGAAACACAAACAATTCATCATGCGTTTTGAAATGAATAGCTTCCTCTCCGATAAATCATGTCATTATTTCATCCTAATTCGTAGCTCATAAGATTATCATTACTTCAAGTCTTTCGAAGATGCAATTCACAAGTTTTCAACGATTCAATTCACCAAGCTTTTCTGTTTCTGATTTTACACAAGTTTATTGGTTTTGACATATGGAACCTTGCGTTTTAGTTTTTATACGAAAGTACATTATATCATATAGAAAGTTGTCTACTGTTAGATAGCATACTTAAAATAATAAGGCTCTGAGTACAGCGATCAGCATAATCCTTCTATAACAAGAGTTATTAATCTCTGTCTTGAATATATAAAGTTCAAAACACACGCAGAATATTCAGCTTAATCAGAATCGATCTAAAGTTTGGTGTTACAAACCTCTTTCGTTTTCAAAAATTGATGTGAAAAACATATTCATCTAAAGGTTTAATACACAATATTTTCATCCAAAGTTTAACACACAATATTTTCATCCAAAGTTTCTGAGAAAGATTATTGTTCGTCCGCAATCTTTCCTATCGAATCAACATCATGTGTGCACAATGGAGTTGTCTTAGTGTTTTGTACATTCAAAAAATTCAAACTCAAATGCTTTAAACAAGGATATTTATTATGTGTAGACCTTTAGGCGTATGTAAATCCCTTTATATAAAGTCATTGAAGACATTCAAAACCTTATGAAGAATTTGTATTGGTTGAATAGATTGAAGGTATCGAGCCTTAAACTTCACTTCAGGGTAAATGGGTTTGCATTCATCCACAAACTTTCATGATTGCTCATTAGTTCATGCTCATAGTATAACGATTACAACTCAGTGCTCGATGCAAATTTGAAATAAAACAACAAACAGAGAATACACAAATGTTAACTCATCAGCTTTTGAATGATTCATGCCCTAAAAGAAGATGTTCCAAACGTTCTACCTCCTTTCCATCACACCCTTCTCGCTTCTGATATGTGCCTGCATCACTTCATCAACTTCATAAAAGGATTTATAATCATAAAAGACACTTTTAGAGTAAAACTCAATTAACAAAATTTTGGCGCAGTGTGAAATATGAACTTTTCATCAGTCATCCATTAAGATAAATTATATGAGTTTGCAAACTCACTCGCACAGGATTCAAAGTCGAATTCTTTCCCGAAATTTCAAAAACTGAATCATAGATAAGTCTAAAAGAAAACTTTATTTGTCCTACGTCGTCAATCAGATCGCCTGTCAAAGCTCAGTGCTAACCTTACAATCTGCTTCCACGTCCTCTGATTCTGACTGTTGCAAATACTACCAGCACCATCCGCAAGGTCAGCGTTATTTTGAGCAGGAAAATTACGTTGAGATTGATAAATTCAGCAGTCGGAAATCTTCAAGTCATATAGATCTCCTTCATCAGTCTTCTGTGATCACTTAACTAGATCTTCTCATCAAATCAGACTTGCAGAGTCTTCAAGGATCAACCTTCAATAATTTTTTGATTGATGTCACAGCACCGTGAAAGACGTTAGATCACGTCTGCCTCAGAGTTACAAAAAAATCATGAATATCATGGTTGATGACAGCGAGGACAGCCAAAAGCTTCGTTCGTTTTCCAGAATAGAAAGTTCAGAGTATTGTCATCCGTGAATTTTTCCCGAAATTGACGAAAGTCGACCTCCTGCATGTATTGCCTGCCACCTTTTCCATTCCATCCACGTGTCTTCTTCAGATCGTATTCCATCTAGGACAGCGATCGTTCTTCCCTCTTCTATTCATGTTTAGTAATTGCTGAACACATATCACACACATACGTACAAATATACACCTAGTGTGATTCCATTTTCTTTTGTTTTTATTTTATTACTTTTAACTTTTGACTTTTGAATGTTCTTTTTACACTCATAATAATGATTAGATTCATATGCATAAATCGTACTTGTAAACAATTAATGTGAAACATTTCCTTCCAACATAATTTTTAATGAGTGCATACACTTATAGTGAAAACATATATCATTACTCACAATTTTAAATTATCCATGAACGAAAGTATAATGATATTTAATATATAAAACATATGTATGTATATATAGATGCATATGTACCGTTTTTACATATTTTCATATGAAAACATGAACACATAGCAAATATTTTTTTTGACACACACTTCACACACACATAATAATTATGGCACATAATTATCCTTGCTGATTTTCCAACTAAGAACTTCTTCGAAAGATAGAAATAAAATCATCAAAATCTCATCAAAACAATTAAGATCCTAAAGAAAAAAAACTCTCGAGTAAAATTTTTCTTCATTTCTTATCAAGGAAAGGAGAGAGAATCTCTCTGACAATGGAACCACTTGTTCTGGGCCAAGATTGGATCTATGAACATGCAATCAACTTAAACTTAAGAAGAACTTCTTCAAGTTTGGGTTCGTGAACAATGCATTACATTAGAGTTAGAAAACTGCATGCTCACAGATCATGGTGTCATACATTCTCTTATGACTAATCTTAGAGAAGAAGTTGTTGTATGTGTCCAAAGCTCTATCATGCAGAAGGATGCTGCCTCCAACAAAAGAGTCGGAGACCCATTGAGACTTCCTTCATGTACGAAGTCTCAACCATCTGTAGCAATTCAACCACACACACAAGAGGAACAGGACAAGAAAACTACTGTGTCAACTAGACAAATAGATTTCAAGAAGAAAGTAGTTCCGAGCATGAAGCAGATCTAGGTACGAAAGGGAGAGAAGCCAATCAAACCATTGCAATCAAACTTGTTACTACAGAAGCAATAAAGAAAGCCAAGGCAACTCCATTTTGTTCAAGCCAAGGAGTCCTTGAGCTTGAGGAGTATTAGAAGTATCATCCTACCAATTTTCATAATTTTTAGACTCCGTTTGAGCCTCCAAATAAGCCTTGGAACCTAATTTTTAACTAGGTGAGACACTAGGTCTCGACAGGGCCAAAACTACTCAAAGAACTATAAAAAGGACTAGAGAGCTCATTTTTGGGTTAGCTTGTTGTAGATTTGAGCTTCTAAGAGAGTTCCTTTGTAATCGAAGATCTTCCATTGTTCCACTCTTTGCTCTTACCGTGTGCACGTGTGTGTGTGTGTATGTGTGTGCATGCTTGTGTGCTTTCACTCATGCACTTGTGCACTTCACTTGCTCTTGGTCTTCATACCGGTCCTCACGTCTCTGCGGATTGACATTTATGAGGTGGAGCTCCTCACATTAGTACTTGCCATTGTGTTAGAGTGACACCAAATTTGGCGCCGTTGCCGGGGAGAGAGCTTGGAGGACGAGTGTGTGACGGTAAGACGTAGAGTAGCGATGTTGGAAGGTAAAAAAAATCACCATTTTTAGTTCAGTTTCTGAGTTTTTCTTCTTCTTCATCTTCATCATCATCACCATCTTCTCCCATCTTCATCTTCTCTGACTTTTTCTCATTTTCGAGTGTACATTCACCTTGTTTTTCACTTACAACTGTGAGGAACAAGTGTAGAGGGTGTTCAGAGCTGAAACGCTGAAGAAATCGCCTTGAAACCCACTTAAAACATCAAAAATCTGAGTGACAGTATCGCGGCGTGACCAAACCCGCTTTTGGTATCGCGACGGTGATATCGTGCATTTGGAGGGTGACTTTGCATCTACACGCATATAGGAAAAATCTCCAAGTATCGTGTCCGGTTGAGTTTTGGTATCGTGATACTAGAATTCCCGAGTATCGCGATACTTGTCGAGGTATCGTATCGTGCACGCCCACTTGAGGTATCGCGATACCATTCTAGTATCGTATCGTCAAGTGTTGATATGTTGATGGCGTTCGCCTTAATGGTATCGTATCGTTGACCGAGTGGTATCGTATCGTTGACCGAGTGGTATCGTATCGTGCATGATGGTGGTATCGTATCACCTGAGATCTTGGTATCGTATCGTGCAAAAATGTGGTATCATATCGTCCATATTTCTAGTATCATATCGTGAGATTTCTAGTATCGTATCATGAATTGGTGGTATCGTATCATCTATAGACAAGTATCGTATCGTCCCTTACCCTGGTATCGTATCGTGTGATTGCTAGTATCGTATCGTCGACAGGCCAAGTATCGTATCGTCGATTATTTTGGTATCGTATCGTGAGCAATCTGATATTGTATCGTGTAGTGGTCAAGTATCGTATCATCCACTAACTTGGTATCGTATCGTCGAATGCAGAGGTATCGTATCATGTAAATTCTGGCATCGTATCATGACCATGTCCAATATCGTATCGTGTGGATAGCAGTATCGTATCGTGGAATTTGATATCGCGATCTTGGTTTTCCTAGGGGTATCGTATCGTCTAAAGGTGGTATCGTCCATAGTGGTATCATGTCATGAAAACCTGGTATCGTATTGCCTCTCCTGAGGCACTCCCTAAGAGATGCTGTTTCTCTGTTTTAACCCCCAGAACCCTGAATTGGCATAACTTTCTCATACAAAATCCGTTCGGAGTGATCTTTGATTCGTTGGAAAGCTCGTGTGGATTATTAGATAGGGTATTTTGAAGTTGACCCTCAGGTTGGACTAGGAACCAAGAGGTTCCACAAGATTTTGAGCAATTCAAAGGACAATTTTGGACTTGTAGACAAGGCTTATGAACCTAAGCTCAAGTTGATACTTAGGAAGAGATAGATAAAGTACCAAATCACTTGAACCTAGGGTCAACCACACAAACAATTCAGGGACTCACAACTCAGTGGTTAGCACTACGTGCTGAGATCATAGATAAGTGAGTCAGAAATGTCATTCAACTAATAGAGACTCTTGGCTTCTGAAGACATGTATAGTTCAATACATAGGGAAGGTTTTATGTCTAGAGTGGAAGGGGAATATGAGATGTCTCTTGAATATGTATCCACTAATTTGCAAGGAATACCCATCTACCTCGATAATCTACACAGATCTGTAGCAAGAATGATAAACACTATAGAATCTGAGATAATTCCTTATTTCTTTGGCGATGCACCAGAGTGAGCTCTGCTTCTCGAGAGCTCCACGCCGATATGCTCGGAGTAGAAAACCGACCTCCTGAGGCCGCACAGTAATCCACATAGAGGCTGTAGAATACGCAGAAACACAGTACACAGGGAGCAAGAAGACAGACTTCTTAGGTCTTACGAATGCAGTCGAACTTACAGTCTGTGACTGACCAGGCCACTATATGTTTTATTAAAGAACATATACAAAGAAGTGTCCGGTGGCCATTTGGCCTTTCACATGGACACTAACGGTAACAATCTCCCACTAAAGGCCAATATGGCCAGAGTAACTATGGGAGAAAAAATAAAGAATGATAAAGAATACCTGAGTGTAAGTATACAAACTATACCTCCCACCTGATGGGCATGTTACACAGTATACAAGTGACTGTGTAAGATCAAGAATCAAGTAACCCCCATCAAGTGACAACAATGTCGAAAGCTATCCTGTGGTAGAGCTTTAGTCAAAGCATCGGCAACATTATCTCGAGTGTAAACCTTCTCAAGAATAATGCTCTCAGTGGCTAAGCAATCTCTAATGAAGTGATACCTCACCTCAATGTGCTTGGTCTTTGCATGATAGACCGGATTCTTAGCCAAAGCAATGGCACTCTGACTATCACTGAGCAAGTGAGGTACATGCTGAGGTAAACCCATATCACAAGCAAGACGAGAAAGCCACAATGCTTCCTTACATGCCTCACTTGCTGCAACATACTCTGCTTCTGTGGTGGAAACAGCTGTACATTCTTGAAGACGAGATCTCCAAGAGATAGCACCTCTAGCAAAATGAAAAATGTACCCTGATGTAGATTTACGATTGTCTACACAACCAACATCGTCAGAATCTGTGTAACCAATAATGGATGCTTTCCCTCTACCTAAGCATAGACACTTGTCCTTAGTGCCACTCAGATATCTCAAAATCATTTTGACCGCTTCCCAATGTTTCTTGCCAGGATTAGACATATATCTGCTCACAACTCCCACTGCAAATGCAATGTCTGGTCTTGTAGCTACCATAGCATACATGAGACTACCAATAGCAGACTGATAGGGAATTTTGGTCATGAATTCCTTTTCCTCATCTGATTTGGGGCAGTCATCCTTGCTCAATTTCACATATGTGGGTAAAGGTGTACTCAATGCCTTTCCACCCTGCATATCGAATCGGTGAAGTACTTTGGATATGTACTCACTTTGAGACAAGTATATGCATCTTTTACTCCTATCACGAGTAATGCGCATGCCAAGAATATGTTTGGCATCCCCCAAATCCTTCATATCAAATGTAACCTTAGTCTTTCCCCTTCATCAAACACCACAAGAGTGCAACTTAGTGGCAAGAGATTGCCACGGTTAAGCGAGCTCTAGGGGGAACAATATTGGGATGGGTGACCTCCCGAGAAGTACCGGGAACCTCTATATTCCTTGATCGTTGAGGTCCTCTCTCACGCGCAGCCAACAACGCCAACAGTGACTTCGGTGACTCGGATGACAAGGTATGCCAAGGTCTATGCCTTGGTCGCCGCCTTAGTGGTAAGCCTTGGAGAAAGCCTCTCTGCACAGAGGCTGTAGAATACGCAGAAACACAGTACAGAGGGAGCACGAAGACAGACTTCTTAGGTCTTACAAATGCAGTCGAACTTACAGTCTGTGACTGACTAGGACACTATATGTTTTATTAAAGAACATATACAAAGAAGTGTCCGGTGGCTATTTGGCCTTTCACATGGACACTAACGATAACAATTCCAAGACCAGCTGTCAAGTATGAAGGTGGAGTTTACATGGACAAGATGGGCCAGATCTATGTAGTAATTGAAAACCCTGATCTAATTAATGAAAGAGGAGAGGTAGAGGAACAAGAAACTTTTGGGAGAACCAACAGTGGAGATACAGTGACTACCCCTAGGGGAAAGTCAGTAATGACTCAAGTATTGCAAGCGGACAAGATACCCCAAGATGACTATCTGATGGATGTGTACTTAGTATAGGGATCAGACCTACTCCTAAAAACTGATTCACTGACATGAGGAGAGAGCATCAACCCAGCAACTATCTACAAGTTAAGGGATCTTGAAAATCCATCTAGAGCTACATACCTAGACCAAAATCAAAGGAGATATTGGCCTATAGATGAAGCGGGGAGGTCTAGATTAAAGTACATGGATCTACCTATATTCCCTCCTCAAGATCAGGCAACTACCTCACAAAACCCATTCGAGATCCAGCAAAGAACGGAAAATGTGATGTTAGGACAAAATGGCCAACGTAGTATGCCGAACAGGCTAGAGGTGCAATTCACCATGCCAAGAATTGACCCCCACGGCCACACTAGCCAAGGAATGGGAAATATGAATAGACCTACCTTTAGGACAGAATCACCCCAAGGTGTTCCCATCATAATTCGATCCCCAGAGCCTAGTAGAAGACTGAGACCCATCCAACTGGCCAAATGTATGCAAAATCGTTACGATGGCACAGGAGAGCCCTATGACCACATTGCAGAATTCAAGAAGGTGTTGCGAGCGGAGCAAGTGGATGACTTTTTCATGCAATATGAATCCTTTGGGCTAACCCTCATGGGAATAGCCTTAGCTTGGTTTCAATCCTTGGATCCAAATTCCTTTGGCAATATCGAACAATTCTTCCAAGAATTTATTTGGGAATTCACTAAGCGAGGGATCAAGCACAATTCGTCATCCTTACTACATAGTTTCAAACAAGCTCCTAACGAGACAATAAAAAATGAAGCACGAAGATTTAATCAATACGTGACCCGATGCCCTATGACAGAGAGACCTTCTCAACAAAAAATGATATCCCTATTTTTAGAAGTTCTAACCAATGGAACATTGAGAATGTTAGTATACGTAAAACTGTTGCAAACTCTGAGTGAGTGCCTTCAGGAATGTATAGATTTGGAAGACAACTTAGCTGAGGATCTCAAAATCACACAAGATCTTACCAAATCAGAGGATACAAGAAGCAATGAGACTTCTAGTTTGAGTTATGTGGACGAAGTGGCAACATTAGTGGCCAAGAAATTGGGGGTACAAGGACCAAGGAACTACTAGGACTCCTCCTTGAGAGTGCCAATGTTAGGAAGTTGCACATGTTGCGGTGGAGATCATCCGTCTCATGCCTGCACCAGAGAAGGATTAGGGTTATTATGACCTTACCCTTACAATGGACATCCAACTCAGGAGCCTAACATGTACTCTTATAGTGAACAAAAGTATATCAACCACGACACCGAAAACTATCCAATGAATAGACAACCACGACCATTTGTACCACCCCAATGTAGACCATACAGGTACCCTCCTAGAGAACAAGGCAGAGAAGTTCCTAGGTATAACCCATGTCCAAGACCACGAGGAGCAACTAGATCGTATGAAGATGGAGGATATAGCCAACTTGAACCTATACCAGGACAACAACCACTCCACCCACTAGCTCCGAATCAAGGGCAAAACATCACAATACAATTCGTTTGTCTTGAGTGTGGCAAAGAACAACTCCTGAGAGATTGTCCTAGACATCCCTCTAGTGTACCAAAGGTTACACCAGTTAATGTGGTAGGCCCAGTAGGGGATTCAAGTTCCAGTAGCAATAATGTGGCTCCTATACATGCAATTACTAGGGCACAAGCATCACAAAAAGCTAAACTAGCTGAACAATCAAAGCCAAGTGAGTCAGGAGAGCCTAATAAGAGGAAAACAAGAACATGGAAGGATACTAGAGAGAAGGCCAATCGTAAGTGGACCAAAAAGTTATCTGAACTAGAAGAAAGCCTGAAAGACGCAAAGAAAAAAAGCAAGATATTGCCTCTCAAAGCTCCTGGCATGTGGAAACTCCATCCACACCACCTCATCCCTATCCACCAACTATTGTAAATAAACCACAACCAGGATCTATTCTTGCAGATGCAACCCCAGAAGGCTTGGACATGATGTTCAAGGCCTATCAGGCTCGATTTCAAGAAGGACCAACACCGGCGAACCTAGACAAGAGCTACCTTAGAGCAATTTTAGAGATTGAACGAACAAAAATGTGCTTAAAAATGGTGGAACTAGCTCAAGCTATGTTCGAGGCCAATCAATCATTCAATCAGATGAATGTTATTACACTGGGTTTGCACTTCCAAGGCTTAATAGACAGATTAGAGCTGTTGGTAAATAAACCTCAAGTTTCTTTACCTCCACAGGCTCAACCAACCGTTCAAAGAGAAAGCTCATCACCAAAGAAAGTCTATGTTCCTGGCTCCATAGATGACAGAGAACCTCTTTCAATTCAACAACACACTCAAAAGTTCTTGCGGGAAATACAAGAAGAGAAATGGGCCAAGGAGAAGGATGTTTCCCCTCCTATTCTTCAAATTGATGACCGTGACGATCAATTCCCACAAGACATTCCATCTTTTTATGGAGACCAAGTAGAGCAACAAGAAAAAGAAAGTTCAAGATTTGAATCCAATTCTATACAAGAGTTGCCACAGTTCACAGGTCCATGGGAATTTGAATCTCTTCAGGTTAGAGCTCCCACAATATTGGTAAGAAATGAAGACTCAGTGGTTCCAAGAAACATTGATGTCATGAAGAACACTAAGGTTCAATGTCATCTCACTGTAGAAGAGCTGCTCAAAGTGAAACTTGAGTTATGGAAACATGTGGCAAATCAGGTCCTAGAACGTGATTCCAATATGCCAAAAGCAGACTCTAAGCAGAAAGTTCCAGAGATACCTCTAGACAAAATAGGGGACATGAGCGAAGGAGAGGAAGGTAATATTTATCTTCCGATCACCTACCAAGGTTACACAACCAAAGCGATCATAGATTCTGGTGCTGGTGTTGCTATTGCGAACACTTCCCTGTGGAAGCAATGGGGTAAACCTGCATTAAGACCAACTAGAATGAAGCTTCAGATGGCTGATGGCCATGTTTGAAAGACCTCTAGGATTGCTAGAAGGGATAACTCTAACCACTTGTGCTGTAGAGTTTGAGCACACCTTTGCTATATGTGACTTTGGCAAAGCTAATACCTACGAAATGATCCTAGGAAGGCCCTTCCTACGACAACTACAAGTTGTACAGGATTGGGGAACCAACTCCTTATACTTGCAATACTTAGGGGTCACAACCAAGGTCAATTTGAAGGATTACACCTACAAAGATGTACTACCCCTACAGTGGAATTCTATCCACAAGGAGCAAGAAGATTCGATCTCTGTGCATTCTAAAAGTTCATCTTAGACATCATGAATGCATGAAGATACTCATTTGTGGATGTGCAAGGTTGCAAAGGAAGAGGAGAAACACCTAAAAGCGAGAGAAAAAGGAACTTCTCAAGGAGATAGACCAATTACATGTTGGAGAACGCCTCTCCTAATCGCAGCGGAAAGTGTAGAAGACCTTCTTAGGATCAAGACTCTTGCCAACAACAGAACCTTCAAATGAAAACTGGTACCAACTGAAATATCCAATGAGCTTGAAACTTTTTTCACTCAAACTAGATACCTAGAGCTTTCAAATGAGATATCAAACACTCAATTTGGAGTAGATTTGGGTTGGCAACTATTTGATTCAAAACAGACTACCTATCCACTCAGTTAGGCTGAAAACTAGACTTCACTAAAGCCTGAATAACTCACAGATCATAAATAATTTCATAACATTGTTCTAGACATAGGAAGTACTCAAGATAAGCTTTCCAACGAATGTTTAAACACTAAAATTGGATACATATATTGAGAGATATGACTCTTACAAGTAGACTACCCAAAAAATGGATGTGCGGCTAGACATACTCTATGAGAGTAAGCTGAACGAAATGACACAAAACAATTGAAGTAGCTACAAAGGGGCTTCCACGCCTTCTTCCTCTATACTTGAGTGTCCTCCCTTGCCTCTTTTATAGCCAAGTGACCAAAAACTCTCATGATGAGTTTGAGAGCTCTTCTCCATCATTTCTCCACTACTTTGGACAGCCACTCCTCTTACAGTTCAGTTTTTGGATTTAATTCTCTTTTGAATGATTCTCTTTTGGTCTCCACTACTTGCTGAAGTAAATGCTTCTATTTTTCATTTTTGTATTTTTTTTCTACTTGAAGAAAATCCTTTTTGCAAAAATATATACGAGCTTACTTCTTTATTTTTAACACTCCCCCTCAAGCTCACATGTGAGCTTGCACCTTTAGCCATATCCTGCAAGTTGATGTCGTCCTTCAACCTCTTGAGCTTAGAAGCATCTAGGGACTTTGTAAGCATGTATGCAACCTGGTCATTAGTTCCAATGAACTTTATATCCACATCCTTGCTCAAAACCTTTTCTCGAACATAATGATAATGCACTTTTATGTGCTTGCTTCGTGCATGAAAAATTGGATTGTTTGTCAAGTGAATGCTTGACATGTTGTCACCATAAATTGGAATGGTCTCCACCTGCACATCAAGATCAGCCAAGAGCTTCTTAATCCACATAGCTTCACAAGTTGCAAAGGCTAAACCTCTATATTCAGCTTCTGTAGATGATAGTGCAACAGTAGGTTGCTTCTTTGAGCTCCATGTGATAGGTTTGCTACCTATCATGAACACATAACCTGAAGTGGATCTTCTGTCTTCCTTCGAACTAGCCCAATCAGCATCACTGAAGCCTTTTACCTGCAATTCTTCATCATATCCATAAAACACAGCATGATTGACTGTGTGCTTCACATATCTTAGCACTCGTTTGGCTGAATTTAAATGTTCACTTGTTGGAGCTTGCATAAATTGAGAAAGAACTCCAACAATATAACACAAATCTGGTCTTGTGATCATAGCATAGATCAATGAGCCTATAATACTCCTATATGTAGTTACATCATGTAACTTCTCTCCATCATTTGAGCATAACTTCACATTTGTGTCCATAGGTTGAGTGAGTGGTTTGCATTCACTCATTCCAAATCTGAAAAGAACATCTAATAGGTACTTTCTTTGCATTAAGCAAATGCCATCTTTCCCATAGACTATCTCAATGCCTAAAAAGTATTTCAGCTCACGAAGATCTGAAATTTTAAACTCCTTACCGATTTTCCTTTTGATCTCTTGTATTCTTGTAACATTACTTCCTCTTATGATGAGATCATCAATTTATATGCAAATATATACCTGCTTGCCTTCTTCTTTCTTCATATAGAGAGAGGGATCTGCATTACTTGGACTATACCCACACCTTGTGAGGTACTCAACCAATCTTTGATTCCAAGCACGTGGTGCTTGCTTCAGCCCATACAAAGCTTTCTTCAATCTACAAACAAAATTTGGATGCTTTTTGTCTTCAAATCCAATCGGTTGACTCATGTTTACCTCTTCTTGAAGTTCACCATTGAGAAAAGCATTTTTTATGTCAAGTTGGTACAATGGCCATCTCCTTGCTGCACTCATTGCAATCAAGGTTCTAATTGTTCCCATCTTTGCAACCGGGCTGAAAGTTTCTTCATAATCGATGCCGTGAGTTTGCTTGAATCCTTTTGCTACTAGTCTAGCTTTATGCCTTGCTAGAGAACCATCAACATTTCTCTTTATTTTAAACACCCATTTATTTGGAACAATCTTCATACCTTCAGCCTTTGGAACTAGCTCCCATGTGTGATTGTCCTTGAGAGCTTTCATCTCTTCTTGCATAGCTTCTTGCCATTCTTTTTGTGTACATGCTTCTTCATATGCATCCGGTTCTTTGTCTTTGACCACCTGTGTCATATATGCAAAATGCTTTGCAATAAAACTATCATAGCTCAGCCTTTCAATTGGATACCTTACTCTTGAAGACCTCCTTTCATTTCCTTTTGAACATTGCTTCTTCAACCGGTTCAACTTTACCTTCGGTGTGATCACCTCTTCATACTCTTCTTCACTTGCATTTGAATCACTTTTTTGGGCAGCACTTTCAGATTTAGATCTTTCATAAGCTGATGTTGGTGATGAGGAATGACTCCTTGAGCTTTCTCTAAGTGATGTAGAAGCTTCTGGACCTGACATTTGAGTGCTTGTTTGCTGAAATTCTTCTTGGACAGCACCTCCATCATCTTTGCAATCTTCTTCAAGAATCTTCTCTTTCCCTTTTTCTCCAAACCATGGTCTTAGCTCATCAAATACCACATATTGTGAGACTCGTAGCTCCTTTGTCATCGGATTGTAGCACCTATATCCTTTTTGCTCCGATGAATATCCAATAAAAATACATGTTTTGGACTTTGCCTCCATCTTTGTCGTTAGTTCTTGAGGGATGTGAACATAACACACACATCCAAAAACTTTGAGATGTGTAAGGTCAGGCTTCTTACCGGAATAAACCTCCTCGGGAGTTAGATTATGCACTCCAGTCGTTGTGCACTTGTTCATCAAATAAACGGCCGTACTAGTTGCTTCAGCCCAATAGTTTAGTGGCATCTTCATCTCGTTGAGCATGCATCTTGCAACTTCTGTGATATGTCAATTTTTCCTTTCAGCTATTCCATTTTGTTGAGGTGTGTAGCTACATGTAAATTGTCTCTTGATGCCATTTTCATAAAGAAAATCTGAAAATTCTTTGGAGAAATATTCTCCTCCTCCATTGGACCTCAAGGTCTTTATGTAGCGTCCTGTTTCCTTTTCTACCTATGCTTTGGAGAACACATATGATTTTTGTTTTATGCAAAACATCCATATTTTCCTTGAATGATCATCAATAAAAGTGACAAAATATCTATTACGAGCCACTGATGGTTGTTGTGATGGTCCCCATACATCCGTGTGTATCAAGTCAAGGACATTCCTTGCCACATAGTTGCTTTTCTTGAATGGTTATCGAGTTTGCTTTCCTAGTTGGCATGCTTCACAAAATGCATGTAGTCCGGCATCATTGAATCTTGGAAGACCTCTTACCACTTCATGGTTGCTCATGTCCTTGAGCTGGGGAATGTTGATATGTCCAAACCTTTTGTGCCACAAATCGATTTCAGCAATCCTCTTGTTTCCAAACTGAATATACATCACCTTTCCATGCGGTTGTTGAATGTCCAAAGTGAACATCCTTCCTTCTTTCCTTCCTTGAGCAATGACCTTGAATCCTTCTTTTGGATTCTTTATAAAGCAGCCTTTTTCATTGAAGATAACATGATATCCTTTCTCTACCATTTGTCCTACTGAAATCAAATTCTTTGCAATAGTAGAAACATGAAGAACATCAGCCAATACCTTCTTGTCTCCAAGCTTGATATCTCCAACATGCTCAATTGCGTGTTGAGTTTCATCGCCGGTCTCCACACATCCTTTTCCACTTGAAGCTTGTAGCTTTGTGAACAAATCTCCTTAGCATGTCATATGGTTGCTGCAACCTGAATCTATGAACCATTTTTGGTCATCACTTCTCGAGTTGTTGTAGTCATGCTTCATGGCAAGCATGGTTTGCTTGTCTCCTTCACTTGATGTACTCGCATAGTTATTTTGGCTCCTTTGGTTGCCTCCATTCAGCCTTCCATTCTTTTGCCAACAATCATTTGCATAATGTCCTAGTTTACCACAATGATAACATGTTATACCTTTATGAGGATTGTATGAACCTCCACCTCTTCCTCTATTTCTTCCTCGACCTCTTCCATGTGTGTTGTCATTTGAGTTGTCCTTGTCGTCCTTCGAGTTGTGTTGGCTGAAATTTATGTTGTTGTAGCTTCTTCCTCTTTCTCTCGAGCCTCCTCTTGAGTTCCTTCCTCTACCTCTTCCTGCATATAACATTTGACTATGGCTGTCCTTACCTTTGTTGCCTTCTCCTTGTTGAGCAACCTCTTCAGCCACAAGATTTGGTATAATCTCGTCGAATGTTGGTAGAGGAACTCTATAAAGGATGTTTGTGATGAGGGGCTTCCACTTTTCTTCACTTCTCAAGCCATTGAGGGTTGTTTGGACGATGTCTTCCTCTTCTATCTTGCATCCAACTGATGCTAGCTGATCTCGAAGCTCTTTAATCCTCAATGTATACTCACTAATGCTTTGGTTTGAGCTTTTTCTCATGTTGTTGAGCTCGTTCTTGAGTTGCATCCTTTGAGACCTTGTTGAGGTAGCATACACCTTCTCCAATGCTTCCCAAACTTCCTTGGCTATTTCTAAGCTTTGCACATGACCAATCATAGTCTTAGAAATAACTTGTGAGATGAGAAACATCACCCTTCGATTCCTCTCTTCCCAATCAGCAAATTGTCTCCTTTGTGCCGGAGTAATGTTGGGATCTTCAATGTCCATCGGTTGTGGATCGTCTCCACTAACTAGACTCCATAAACCTTTACCTTTAAGGTAATTTATCATTCTATACCTCCAATATTGAAAATTATCTTTGTCTAACTTCTCAACTTGTTGTCCTAAATCAACCATTGAAAACTTCCAAGATTGAAGTTTACCTCAAGTATGTTGTGGCGCTCTTTCTTGACTTCACGAAGCTCCCCCTTGATTTGTAGCTTCTCCTTTGCTTCAATTCAGTTCCAATGCTTTGAATCTTCAAACTCCAATCCTCTGATACCAATTGTTGGAGAACGCCTCTCCTAATCACAGCGGAAAGTGTAGAAGACCTTCTCAGGATCAAGACTCTTGCCAACAGCAGAACCTTCAAATGAAAACTGGTGCCAACTGAAATATCCAATGAACTTGAAACTTTGGTCACTCAAACTAGACACCTAGAGCTTTCAAATGAGATATTAAAAAATCAATTTGAAGTAGATTTGGGTTGGAAACTATTTGATTCAAAATAGACTACCTGTCCACTCAGTTAGGCTGAAAAATGGACTTCACTAAAACCTGAATAACTCACAGAGCATAAAGAATTTCATAAAACTGTTCTAGACACAAGAAGTAATCAAGATAAGCTTTCCAACGAATGTTTTAACACTAAAATTGGATACGTATATTGAGAGGTATGGCTCTTACAAGTAGACTACCCAAAAATGGGTGTGCGGCTGGACATACTCTATGAGAGTAAACTGAACAAAATGACACAAAACAGTTGAAGTAGCTACAAGGGGGCTTCCATGCCTTCTTCCTCTATACTTGAGTGTCCTCCCTTGCCTCTTTTATAGCCAAGTGACCAAAAACTCTCATGATGAGTTTGAGAGCTCTTCTCCATTATTTCTCCACTACTTTGGACAGCCACTCCTCTTACAGTTCAGTTTTTGGATTTGATTCTCTTTTGAATGATTCTCTTTTGTTCTCCACTACTTGCTGAAGTAAATGCTTCTATTTTTCATTTTTGTATTTGTCTTCTACTTGAAGAAAATCCTTTTTGCAAAAATATATAGGAGCTTACTTCTTTATTTTTAACATTAGAGACCCAGCCTATACACCGATGATCTTTGCAGATGAGGAATTTGAGCCACATGGTTGGGCAGAAATCTTAGCTACCGGACCCAGCCTATACACCGATGATCTTTGGAGATGAGGAATTTGAGCCACATGGTTGGGCAGAAATCTTAGCTACCATGGACAGTGCAGTGAATGAAGAACAATGGACACCTCATTGTGATGAGGAGGGTTATGATATCTCAGTGTTCATGTGTCAGCCCTTGCTAGAAGAATGTGACCATAGTGACTTCATAGAAAAAGAAGAGAACGATGACATCTAGAGTCCATTGTGATGGATAGTTGCTTTATTTAAGAGGAGCACTATCTAGAAGACATAGGAGTATTTACCCAAAAGGAAGAAGAACCTCTCACAAGCATTAAAACTCTCAATTCAAAGGATGAAAGTGAAGGAGGTCAAAAGAAAAATAAAAGACAAGGAGTGAAACAAGAAGAGAAGGAATCATTGTTCGAAGTACTAGAGAATTTCAAGAAATATGAAGTTGAGGACCGAAAAATTTTGGTACGAATGCCTAAGAGAGAGGCCACCATAGGAGAAGCATATGATAACAAAGAAAAGACCAAAAAAGTCGTAGTCCCCATTGAAGAAAATGAAGAGAGATGTACATACATAGGAGATGACCTAAGTAAAGAAGAGGAAGCAGAGTTGGTAGCTTTGTTAAGGGAATATAGGGACGTGTTTGCTTGGCACTATAGAGACTTGAAGGGAGTATATCGAAAAATTTTCTCTCATACGATCCCCATGACCATTGATGCCAAGCCCACCAAACAAAAGCCCTACACATATAAGGACACTTATGCAGCCAAAATAAAAGAAGAAATTGATAGATTGATTGAAGCTGGATTTATCTATGAGATTGAGCATACAGAATGGGTGTCCCCCATTGTAGTGGTACCCAAGCAGGCAAGGAAGTTTATAGCTTCCTTGATGGATTTTCGGGTTACAACCAAGTAGCCATTGCCAAAGAAAATCAACATAAAATGGCCTTTGCCATAGAGTGGGGAGTCTTTGCATTTCGTGTGATGCCATTTGGGCTCACCAATGCACCTACAACATTCCAAAGGCTCATATGTCATGTCTTCAAAGAGTTCTTGCAAAAGAGCTTAGAAGTACATGTGGATGATTTATGTGCTCATTCCCAACAAAGGAAATGCCACATTCCTGAGCTCAGACATATCTTCAACAAGTGTAGAGAATATCGAGTGTGTCTGAACCCTGAAAAGTGTATGTTCATGGTACGACAAGGTAAAATCTTAGGTCATATTGTGTCTAAGAACGGAATATCAACAGATGAGGATAAAGTAAAAGCCATAGCGGAGTTACCGAGGCCAAGGAATGTTAAAGAGGTACAAGCCTTTATGGGCCATTGTGGATACTACCGTAGGTTTATTCACATGTATGCAATTATAGCTAAGCCTCTTTATGCCTTGTTGACAAAATTTGAGTGGAACAATGAATGCGAGAAGTCCTTCAATGAGCTGAAGAGACGCTTGTGCACAACACCAATATTCAACTGGTGTTTTATTAAAGACAGAACAAATCTTTTCTGTCCTCGGCCTCTAGACGATGGGGGCTAGATTACCTGCTGAAAGCATAGGCAATATCTAGTCAAATTGTCCCATCAAAGCTGGCTGACCATGCTAAAAGAAGCACCAAGAATCAAGGACAAGCTAAATCCCAAGGTCTCCGACAGATTTGGGTACCGAAGCAATCGATGAAGGCCGACCATAATAACGTACAAATTTGGGTGCGTAAGAAATTAGTTGTAGCTCAACAAGGAAAATTACACATTTGGGTACCCAAGGCACTCCTGCATGCACAAACACCACTGATCTCCCTCACAAGAAAAGTTTCAACAAAGAAGCCAAGGAGAGAAAAGGGTCAGAATCAAGCACAGAGACCAAAAGAAGATAAACTCAACCCTTCAGCAAAAGTAAGAAGATAATCATCAAAAATATGGGTTTGGAAGCCAAAAGCACCAATAGCACTGACAAAAACAAAGAGCCTATCGGGAGGGATAACAAATACAAGCAACCATCCATAGATGAAGAAGCCAAAGTTGGTCTCTACGTTGTCGAATACTCTTCTCAAATGGATCCCTAAAGGGAGAAATGGTCAATTGTCATTTCACCATTGACTGCGCACATCATTTTAGGATCCACAGGCGACCTCCAACAAAGATTGCATCAACGTCCACTAGCAACCTTGAAGCCTCAACGTGCAACAACCATGTGCCTTTGGCATAACCTTTGTCTACGCTGTCGAATACTCTTCTCAAATGGATCCCTAAAGGGAGAAATGGTCAATTGTCATTTCACCATTGACTGCGCACATCATTTTAGGATCCACTGGCGACCTCCAACAAAGAGTGCATCAAAGTCCACTAGCAACCTTGAAGCCTCGACGTGCAACAACCATGTGCCTTTTGGCATAACCTTGTCTTTTGCATCAATATAGGGCCATATTACACAGCCGTGCATAGACACAATTGAGAATCCAAAGCACATGCGACACATTGGACACATGTAAAATACTTTTGATGCTAACATCTTTCTTCTTGTTTTGTGACATTGTTCCCCAAAAAAAAAAACAGGAGAAAAAAAGAAACAAAAAAAAGGAAAAAAACGATGAAAAACAGAGAAAGGACGAGATTGTGCATTTGAAGAAATCCTAATGTGAACCATCAACAAGGACATCCATCAACAACGGAAGACAAGCTGATGGTCAATCACCATGATGGAAGTACAACACGAACAGTTGAAGATCGACAAAACTTTCACCATGGTAAGAATTGTATGCTTCAACAACAACATAACCATGATCGATTAGGAAACCTCTTTGTCGGCATACCCTTGAGCACTTAGCTCAAGACCCAACTTCTTGCACCATAATTCTTCCAATGCATTTCCCAAGTATGCATGCATAGGGCTACATTACACAGCCGTGCACAAGGTAGTTTCTTCTTCCAACCCCACTATCTCTCCACACACTACATGGAACAACCTCTACAACAAGGGTCAGTCTGGGATGACAGACTCTAGAGGGGGGGAGTGTTGACAGTCAAGGTCATGCACAAGCATGGAAGCGCATCAATGAAGTGGACACACAAGAAGAAGGAGCATGTAGGGAGCTCCAAGAAACACACGTCAAATTTTCAGAAGAAATCCCTATAAATATAGTGACTTTTGTCACTAGAAACCACTGTAAATACCATTTTCCATTTTTACAACTCCATTTTGTTCAAGCCAAGGAGTCCTTGAGCTTGAGGAGTATTAGAAGTATCCTCCTACCATTTTTCATAATTATTAGACTCCGTTTGAGCCCCCAAATAAGCTTTGGAACCTAATTTTTAACTAGGCCGAACACTAGGTCTAGATAGGGCCAAAACTACTCAAAAAACTATAAAAAGGAATGGAGAGCTCATTTTTGGGTTAGCTTGTTGTAGATTTGAGCTTCTGTAAGAGAGGTCCTTTGTAATCGAAGATCTTCCATTGTTCCACTCTTTGCTCTTACCGTGTGCACATGTGTGTGTGTGTGCATGCTTGGGTTCTTTCACTCATGCACTTGTGCACTTCACTTGCTCTTGGTCTTCATAGCAGTCCTCACGTCTTCGTGGATTGACATTTATGAGGTGGAGCTCCTCACGTAAGTACTTGCCATTGTGTTAGAGTGACACATGGTAATTCAACTAGTGCTCTATATGCAGATAAGAAGGATAAGAAGCAAAAAGGCAAGATGAAGGAAGAAGATGAAGAAGAGACTTCCCAAGCCAACTTCACAAGCAAAAGCAAGTGGAAAGGGAAGAAGAAAGGACAAAAGAAAGACAAAGCCAAAGGTCAAAATGTTCAACCTTGTGCTATCTGTGATAAGACCAACCACACCACTCAGAATTGCTGGTTCAATGGGACATCCCAGAAAGGAAGTTGAAGAGGTGGATATGGTAGCAATAGAGGCAGAGGTGGACACCACTTCAACAATAACAATAGAGGCTATAATAGAAGGGAATACAACAATTATTTAGAAGATCAACCACATGAAGACTCATTGCTTATCATTAATCTAGGCCACAAACAAGGTAAAGAAGATGATCATTTGTTCTACATAGATTCAGGATATTCGAATCATGTTGTAGGCAACATTGCTCTTCTATCTGATTTGGAAAGTCGAAAGCATAGACATGAAGTGCAAACAGGGGATGACACAAAGCACAATGTGGAGAAGATTGGTAATGTCAAAGCTTCCAATGGTAGGACAAACATTCTAAGTAAGGTTCTCTATGTACCCACTGTCACTTAAAACCTAATAAGTGTAGGCCAAATAGTTGAAAAAGGCTTGCAAGTTAGGTTCACCCAATATGGAGCTTTTGTGGAAGATCCATGTCAAGGCTTCAAGAAGATAGCCAGAGGTGAGAAGCATGATAGTCTCTTTACTTTTGAAGTAGGAGAACTTAGGAACATAGCTCTATCCACTTTTGTCTCAAACCCTAAGTGAGCTTGAAGTGTGGCATAAGAGACTTGCTCATGTGAATGAAAGAACCTTGAAGGATATATGGAGGGATCAAATTGTTCCAGGACTTCCGAACATATCAAAGCAACACATCATCAACAAGTGTGATGCATGTCAGATTGGGAAGGCACAAAGATAACCATTCAACCACAAAGGCTACATCCACAACAACTTAGTGGACTTAGTACACACAGATGTATGGGGACCAAGTCAAGAACCTTCATTGGCAGGATCAAGGTATTACGTCTCATTTATTGATGACCATAGTAGATGAACTATTCTTTACGTTATCAAGAGTAAGAATGAAGTGTTTGATTGCTTCAAAAAGAATCTAGCACATGTGGAGAATCATACAGGTAGATCACTCAAGAAGCTCAGATATGATGGACGGGGAGAATACTTCTCCAAAGAGTTCATGAGTTCTTGCAGGACAAAGGTATCAAAAGGTAAGTGACTACCAGGTACTCTCCTCAACTAAATGGAATTGCAGAGAGGAGAAACAAGACATTGGTTGGATCAGCCAGAACAATGCTTGAAGAGAAGAAGTTGCCACATTATCTATGGATAGAGGCTATTTCAACTGCTATGTACCTTGTCAATAGACTACCATGTAAATCACTTCATGATATGACTCCTTATGAAGCATGGCATGGAAGAAAACCTAGTCTTGGACATTGCAAGGTGTTTGGTTGTTTAGCTTATGTTCATGTACCATCACAAATAAGAGGTAAGCTAGATGATAGGGCAACGAAGGTAGTGTTTATTGCATATGATTCAACTCAGATGGGTTACAGGTTCTATAATCCTTCAACCAAGCAATTCACTACAAGTAGAGATGTTGTGTTTGAAGAACATAGGTCTTGGTACGATGAAGACAAACAAAAGGTAACTCTACCATACAATCTTGATTTTTATTCTCATCAATTAGGAAGCAAGCATGATACACAGGTCCAAGATCCACGAAGTGATATAGACGATGACCAAGATGAAAGGGGAAAGGATTACAAGCTATGTAAGTCAAGAGGCAAAGCAAAAATGCAAGAGGTTGGAGAATGCTCCAAACAAGCACCTAGAAGATCGGCAAGAGAGAAGAAACAACCAGAAAGTTATGGATATGATTCCACATTTGTTACAAAGCATTCAATCTACTTGGCAAAAGACTCTATTTTAGAAGAACCATCAACCTATGAAGAGGCAAAGGGAAATCCTAATTGGGAAAAGGTCATGAAAGAAGAAACAGATGCATTGACGGAGATGGACACTTGGGATTTGGTTCCAATGTCGCCGAATCAAAAGGTAATTGGTTGCATATTTGAAAGAAATTCAGATAGATGAGTTTGCAGGTACAACAAAAGATTAGTTGCCAAATGATGCACATAAACTCATGGTATAGACTATGAGGAAACATTCTCACCAGTTGCAAAGATGACTACAATCACAACATTGATAAGTGTAGCTGCTCCAAGGAATTGGAGACTTCTCCAACTTGATGTGAAAAATGCATTCTTAAATGGTTGGATAAGTGAAGAGGTATACATGTCACAACCACCAGATTTTGAAAACCCTAATCATCTATCTTATGTTTGCAGAATTAAGAAAGCATTGTATGGATTGAAACAAGCTCCTACAGCTTGGAATTACAGGTTATATACATATCTTCAAGATCAAGGGTTCAAAGCAAGCAACTCAGATCCTTCTCTATTCATCAAAAGAGATCATGGTGAGGTTATCTATCTATGTGTATATGTAGATGATATTGTTGTGACATGTGATGATCAAAATGGCATTCAAAGGATCAAGAGACACATGCAAGAGGAGTTCAAAATCAGTGACCTAGGTGAGCTCACATATTTCCTAGGTATGCATGTGATATACACAAATGAAGGAATGCATTTGACTCAAAGAAGATATATTCAGGATCTAATTCTCAAGTTCAAAATGGAGAACACTAAATCTGTAGGTACACCTTTGGAGATGAATCATAAACTTAGTGTTTATGAAGGTGAGAAAATTGAAGACATTAAAGAGTATCAAAGCTTGGTAGGTAGCTTGATATATGCTACTCATACAAGGGCAGATATCTCATATAGTGTGGGAGTGCTTAGTCAGTTCATGCACTCACCAAGAAGACCACACATGGATGCAGCTAAGAGAGTACTTAAGTATCTCAAAGGTACAATCAATGAAGGTATATTCTATCCTTACTCTTCAGATTTGGATATGAAAATCTATTGAGATGCACATTGGGCAGGAGCTAAGGATGATAGAAGTACTTCTGGTTACTTAGCATTTGCAGGCTTGAAGCTAGTGTCATGTAGTTCCAAGAAGCAACCAACAATTGCTTTATCCTCGACTAAAGCAGACTACATAGGTTTGACCATAGCAACTCAAGAGGAAATATGGTTAAAGGCATTGTATATAGATTTGGGACTTGTGAGTTCCAAACCTCACATATTTAGAGATAATGTAAGTTCCATGCATTTAGTGGCAAAACCCTATTTTCCATGCAAGAAGCAAACACATAGAGGTGCATTACCACTTTATCAGGGAGAAGCTCGTGGCAAAGGAGATTGACATTTCTTTTGTTCCTACTGAAAAGCAAGTAGCAGATATGATGACGAAGGCACTTGATGGAGTAAAGCTTTGTAGATTCAAAGCTATGGCAGGTATTCAACCTATCAAAGAATGAAGACTCAAGCATACTTTAGCTTGAGGGGGAGCTGTTGGAACATCAAGATTACACTATGCTTGAGGTGTATTTGATCTACATCAAAGGCTATTGCATTGCAAATATATCTGTTGGAGAGTTCTTAATATTTATGCTCACTTATTGTACTTTTTAAAAAAATATTTTTCATGGATCTTTTACCATTGTAAAAGCCTTGAGCTTTACACATGTTAAAGTAGAAAGATAGATCCTAAATCCCACGAATTTGTAGTGGTTGAGTTGCATTCAATCAAGCAATCAATCACCTAAAAGTAGATCAAACTAGATCTTCACTTTTCCTAGATTGTAGGAAAGTGAATTGATTCCCTCCAACAACCATTCCCACCTTCATTGTAGAAGTTGTATGGATCACTTCTCGAGTCTATATAAAGACTTGAAATCAATTGTACAATACATGGAAGCAATATACATACACTTGTGACCATCATTGTTTTGCTCCTTCAATTTTTCTGCATCATCTTCTTCGCCAATAGTAATCATGCAGAGGGTGCTGCTCTCTCTATAGAGATCCAAATTCAGTGCAATATGGCTCATGGAAAGGTATTAATGTCTAGTTTATGCCTATAAATTATCATAAGATTTGGTTTCATAGATTGGGAGAAATCTCCATTTTTTTGTCTCGGGGCCAATCTCTACGTATTCCAAAAAAATAGGAAGTACCACCGGTGAATGTCTGATTCATTCCTATAGCATATTTTGCTTATTCCATATAATTTTGTGCTTTCTATATTCTCAACCCTATGTGTATCACTCCCATAAAAGGATTTTTTCTAATTGTAGTCATGCTGGTGGCTATGGGCATTTGAAGTTCATTGTCTCTTCCATAGATAGTAAGTTTTTTGAGCTAGTCGACCCGTGAACTTATTTGTTTTGTATCGACTCTTTCTCCTTGATGCTCCAAAGTACATACTGCATTTCTTTACACTTATCGCATGCCTATAAGGTCTATTCGAGTCTCCATAAGCTCAAGGGCTAGTCTTATGCCGGTTGGCTAGACCAAACTTCATCAATTCGAAACACACATTTCTACCTCCTACAAGCTTCTCCAAGTTCCTTCAACTTCATCATTGCCGTCATCATCATCATTGGTCATGGTCGTATCTTCACCTGAGCTAGAGACTACCTGCTCTTGTGGTTGATCAGGGGGGATGGTAGGATAGTTGGGTCGTTCATACTCTTGTGAGAAAAATTTCCCTTCTGAAAATTGGAACTCGCTGGAGAAAGCACCATGCATTTCGAAATCAAAGGTGGTGTTAGTGGGTTGTGTTTCCAAGTTCGGTATGGGGAAAGTATAAGCTTTTGCACCAATGGTGGTGGGAATTTCTCCGACTGCAGTAGTAGTTTCCTGAGTGGTGGTTGCTTGAGGGGTTACCACACTGGTGGTGCCTTATGTGATAATGGGTCGTGAGAGGCGGATACGTATTGGTTGTACATGTGTAGGGGGTCTCGTTGGAGACTCTTGAGGGGATGGTTATGGTGATGGAGACTGTAGAACCTACAAGCATGGGATAGAACCTCGCATGCGCTTGTCTGCCCATCCTTTGCTAGCTTTTCTGGCCTTTTTGGTTGTTCCCTTGAATGCTTTCAATTCTTCACTAGTCATCGCACGTTCAATGCGCATATCATAGGCCAAACACATATAGAAAATTCTACTAAGGGCACAACAACCACGGATGATGTGTTTGTGTTCCCATCTTTGCTGAGCTAGATACAATTGATCAATAATCCAAATGGCAAGGTCGATGGTCTAGGGCCCTATGCATGCAGTATATAGTCCAAACCAGATATGTTTCTGAGGGATGGTAAAGCGATCCTAGGCCAGAAATGCTAAATGTTGCATACATATGCGCGATGGCTTGGAGAGTTTGGGTGTAATGGCCAAAATGTCAGCCCATTTCAAAACATCACCATGTTTCATAGGCTCCAGAATAAGCCTTTCTCGCTTTGTCGGCCTCTGAGTCCCATGGATCTCAAGTGTTGCCCAAATAAGATCTTTCGATAGGTAAAACGTCTTGTATGGAGGATCATTTACTAGTCAGTGAAGAATAAATGTTATTGGCAAGTCCTTGTTCTCGGGGCTGTAAGTATAGTCACCAAGTAATAGCATCGATAGAAGTCAGGTTTGGGAAATGGATCACTAAAATATTATGTAAAACCAGCTCCAGCCCAAATGTGCTTTGACACTTTGGAACTCTAGATCTCTTCAAATTCCCTTGAGAAGGATTGATATCTGCCCCACTCGATGCCATCAAAACACAACATGGCATCATATATAAAATCTGCATTTGCAAGGGGTCTTGCTAAACCTTGGAACCAATGAGAATTACTATGGCTAGACACCTACATGCTTTAGATAATGCATACATTGCTTTTGATGACTTGTTATTATAAGTGATGCTAGGTTATTATGGGTGAATTTGTACAAGGTTTAGTTGTGAGTGAATTATTACAAGGATGAAGGTTAGATGGGATGGGTGTTATGTTGTACAAAGGATCATGTGGCCACCTCTGGATACATTTTGGCATCCATTTAGTAAGAGTTGATGAGTGTGTGTTATTATTATGCTGAAGTTAAGAAGATGGTTTTGGTGGTTGTGATGTCGATGGGTGCAGGAATTTCAAAGGGTTATATGTTACATGGCTTGCATTTTGGGCTATAATACAATGTTTGGGTACCCTGATTTGCATGGGTGTGGGTCGATTTGTGAGGTACTTCTTGGCGATCCAAATCTTTTGAACTCTTATTGTTGGAGAAGAAGGCCGAGGGTATGTGGACTGCTGACTCTGATTTTTCCTGGACTTCTCCTTGTCATTGTCTACCCTATTGGAAATTTTTGGTGCTTTCTATCCTTTTGGCACCCATATCTGCTTTATGCGGGTAGTCGCCATCTGCTAATGCTGTTTCCATCTTTGTGTCATCTGGTATGGTCGTCAATTTGGGTTCCTAAGTCATGGTTGACTCTTTGATGATTGAGGGTGAGAGGTCTAGTTGACACTCTGCTTTGGAAAAGAAGGGAGGTCCAACACTTGTGAAACTTGCCCATTAAGAAGTGAGGCATTCTGTACAACAGATCCAAGCCAATTCGCAGTAAGTGTGGAGGGATGGACATCGGAGGCTATCATGCCCCTCTGCCTGCTTATGCAGTCCACATGACCATTGATCTAGTCCACCTGATCGTTGATACAAGACCAAGGGAAGATCTCTTGACATCCTTCGGTCTAGCAACTATCCATCACCACACTCTCATGGGTTGACTTTGGGGGGAGCATGCTTAGCCGATGGATTTGTCCAAAGATCTTTGGAACCCCCTTTGCAATCATTTTGTATGGTCTAGGGTTACATACCTCAGCTGGAGTGTTATTAGGGAAGTCAAGCGATATCACTCGCTACTCGACTAAGTTCTTGATCTGCAAGGAGCCTTGCCTAAGATTTAGGTCCATTGAGTGATAGTATAGCCAATCTTGGCCAAGGATTAGGGGTTCTATCAAGTTATCATCATGGCACACTAGGAGCTTCACTGTCATGGTCACTTTGTGTATGAGGATAGGAAGGTCCACCTTGTTGGTGCATTTTTCCCAAGCCTACATGCTTGATATGCTTGATATTATCCTCATTTGTAAGTCACATGAGTAGTCATGTGAACACCTCTTGTAAAAGAGTACATTTTATCTCTTGTAAATGGAAAAAGAAAAAAGTAAAAGGATGGCTTACCTCATCCATGATGTAAAAGCAAATTCGTGGCTCCAACTACCAAAATCACGAATTTTTGAGCTGAGGGAATCTCTCCTAACTTTGGGGATCACTTTTAGGTGGAGCCATTCGAATTCGAATTCAAAACTCCCTCCAAGAATAGCTATAAAAGGAGCAAGAAGGAAGAGGCGATTAGCAAGCCTTGTACGTGACCACTTCATGTCATTTTGTAGAGATTGAAGAGCTTACTCCATAGCTCTATCATTCTACTCCCATTGTGCAAAGATTCATTGCCAATGAGGTTGTAATCATATGTGAATCTATACATTTATTATCATCTACCTCTCTGTTTTGTTCTCTGCTATACTCACTCAGAGCAGTATCTTCAGAAGGTCATATCTCGAGTTTTACTGAACATTTTTCAGTGTTTTAAAGTGCGTTGGATAGCTCTCACTGTCTAGTTTCTACCTATAAATTTTCAAGGTCATTGGATTTATACTGTTGGCGATATCTGCATTTTACTGCTTACTGGTCTATCTCTGCAGAGCCCCGAGAATTGTGGGAATGTTCCAGAACTTGATGAAACTTTTTCTCAGTGCTCAGTCCATCATTTGAAGTGTTTTAACTTGGAATAGGAAGCTTGCTAAGTCTATTTGCTATGCCCAAAAGGAAGTTTTCTAATTCCTTCCAGGTTGAGAGCACTGTTCATTTTTTCCAGCAGGTGTATGTCCAAAAATAGCAAGTTTTGGGAGCTAGTCATTTCGCAACTAGCCTGTCTTGACTTAAACTTTTGGGATACATGTTCCAAAGTACTTGGCTGATATTTTGGTTGATTTAGGAAGCTCAAAGGGTCTACTAATCAACTCTGAAGTCTCAGTTGGCTGGTGTGAAGCTGGTTGTAGCGGCACCTACTCATCTTTGGATTGCATCCACCATCTCTCTTCACAGTGGTATCAGAGCATAGTCAAGCAACATGGGAGATGGATTTCCATCAACAATTGACAAATTGGATCGAAACAACTACCCGGCATGGTCTCTAAGGATGGAGGCTTACCTTCAAGGAAGGAATCTATATGGATTCATATCCGGAGATGAAGCAATGCCAACCATGAGGAACAAAGGGCAACCATCACATGAAGAAGTGGAAGGACTTTCGAATTGGTGTTCGAAGGATGCACTTGCAAGGTCTTATATTCTAAACTCAATCTCTGATTTTCTTTTACCTCATGTCAAGGGATGCAAGACATCAAGAGAAACAATGCACTTGCTTCTTTCTTCTCTTCCAACACTCGAGCAAGGAAGAACCAATTGTGGATGGAGTTCACAACAATGAAGAAAAGCCCGAAGCAAAATGTGACTGATTATGTCACAAAGATGAAGGAGATTTCCGACCAACTTGGAAGCATTGGAGAGGTAATTGAAGAGGAGCAAATCATAAGACAAATCATGAATGGAATCAAAGCAGACGACAAGTGGGAGTCATTCACAACAACCATGGATTTATACATGGATATGCATGTACCCGACCTCAACACACTCATGGGCCAACTCTTCACTCATGAAGCAAAGATTAGCAAAGGTGGTGAGTCCTCAAGAGGTAATCAAACTTCTGCCTTATATTCTGATAAAGCTAAGGTCAAGGACAAGTCAAAGAATAGAAAGAATGAAGATGAAGGAAGCTCTTTCCAAGCAAACTTTGCAGGTAGAGGACGAGCTAGAGGAAGAGGCAGAAGTGGAAAGCAAGGCAGGGGGAGATTCCAATCATCTCAACCTTGCAACATATGTGGCTTATCTAACCATACTACTGAAGAATGTTTCAGGAACCCGAGGAACTCAAGAGGAAGAGGATTCAATAGAGGTGGCTATGGATCAAATAGAGGCAGGTACAATGGAGGCTACAACAACAACTACTACAACAACAATTACAACAACAACAACAACTATCAAAGTGGCCATAGAGGAAGAAGAGATTACAATAACTATGCAGAGGACCAAAGTCAAGAAGATTCATTATTGATTATGAATCTATCAACGAAGAAGGGTAAGGATGATGATCACATATTTTACATTGATTCGGGATGCTCGAACCATGTAGCAGGAAATGTGGCTTTACTTTCTGATTTGGAAGATCCTCATAACAAGCATGAAGTGCAGACAGGAGATGACACAAAGCACTCAGTGGAGAAGATAGGTAATGTGAAGACATCAGATGGGAATATGAACCTCTTAAGCAAAGTCTTGTATGTCCCTACAATTACCAAAAATTTAATAAGTGTTGGACAGATTGTTGAAAAAGGATTGCAGGTTAGATTCAATCGATTTGGAGCATATGTTGAAGACCCAAGGCAAGGCTTTCAAAGGATTGCCAAAGGAGAAAAGACAGGAAGGCTTTTCACTTTTGAAGTGGAAGATACAAAGAACATAGCTTTGTTTAGCTATGGATCTCAAACTCTAACAGAGTTGGAGATATGGCACAAAAGGCTTGCTCACATTGGTGAGAGGACACTCAAACAGATTTGCAGGGACCAAAGTGTACTTGGTTTGCCTAATATCACAAGGCAACACATGATTTATAAGTGTGAAGCTTGTCAACTCGGCAAGGCTCATAGACAACCTTTCAATAAGAAATGATATATGTATCAAAATCCTTTGGATCTAGTGCACACGGATGTGTGGGGTCCAAGTAAGGAGCCATCTATATCAGGCTCAAGATATTATGTGTCTTTCATAGATGATTGTAGCAGGTGGACCATTCTGTTTTTCATGAAGCACAAGGATGAAGTGTTTAATTGCTTTAAGAAGTATATTGCTCTTGTTGAAAATCAAACAGGTAGGACTTTGAAAAGACTCAGATCAGATGGTGGAGGAGAATACTTCTCTTCTGAATTTGATGCCTTCTTGCATGAAAGAGGCATTAAAAGGGAAGTCACTACAAGGTATACACCCGAACTCAATGGTGTAGCAGAGAGGAGGAACAGAGCTATCGTCGAAGCTGCAAGGTCCATGCTCAACGAAAAGGGATTGCCGAACTACCTATGGGCAGAGGCTGTGTCGACAGCCACATATCTCATAAATAGACTTCCATCTAAGTCACTAGATGGAACCACTCCATATGAAGTGTGGAATGGAAGAAGACCTAGTCTAGAGCATTGTAAAATCTTTGGATGCTTAGCCTATGCTCACATTCCTTCTCAAGTAAGAGGGAAATTGGATCCCAAGGCAGAGAAGTGTGTATTCATTGGTTATGATCAAAACCAAAAAGGATATAGATTGTACAATCCAACCAATAAAGGATTTTCTGTGAGTAGAGATGTAATTTTTGATGAAAACAAATCATGGTTTGATGATGACAGGAAAGTGAAGCTGCCATATGACTTGGATGAAGATTTTCCATCACTTCAACCAAAGGAGCCAAAGCAGATTGAAGAAAGTGATTCGGAGATTGACCTAGAAGACTTGGAAAGACTAAAGCTATGGAAGAACAAAGGTAAAGCAAAGATGCAGGATGCTACATATGGACCCGAGAGCTCACATCAACCACTTAGAAGGTCTTCGAGGGAGAAGAAGAAACCAGAGAGGTTTGGTTATGATACTTCTTTGGTCACCAAGCACTCAATCTACATTGCAAAGGATTCAACCAATGAAGAACCTACCACATTCGAAGAAGCACAAAGCAAGAAAGCTTGGAGAGATGCAATGGATGAAGAAATGGAAGCCTTGAAGGAGAATGACACTTGGGAGCTTGTACCTAACAAGCCATCTATGAAGATAATCGGATCTCGATGGATATACAAAATCAAGAGGAATCCAGATGGAAGTATAAATAGACACAAAGCAAGGTTAGTTGCTAAAGGGTTTGCTCAAACCCATGGTATTGATTATGAGGAGACTTTCTCTCCTGTTGCAAAAATGCCTACAATTAGGGTTCTCATAAGTCTTGCTGCATCTAGAAATTGGAATCTTTATCAACTTGATGTAAAGAATGCTTTCTTGAATGGATGGATTTCTGAGGAAGTGTATATGGCACAACCTCCTGGATATGAGGATGCACATCATCCTAACTATGTATGCAAACTAAAGAAAGCTTTGTATGGATTGAAGCAAGCTCCAAGAGCTTGGAATTTCAGATTGGTTACTTATTTGCAGGACCAAGGATTCAAAGCTAGCAAGGCGGATACCTCTTTGTTCATAAAGAGGAATGGATCTGAAGTGATCTATTTATGTGTGTATGTTGATGATATTATTATCACAGGCAATGATCTTGAAGGAATCAAACAGGTAAAGAGTCAAATGAAGGAGGAGTTCAAAATAAGTGACCTCGGACCACTCACTTATTTTCTTGGATTGGAGTTGATCTACACAGATTCAGGTATATACATCACACAAAGGAAGTATGTCCATGACATGCTCGTCAAGTTCAAGATGGAAAATACAAAGTGTGCAGGTACACCTATGGAGCAAAATCATAAGCTTAGTGCTTATGAAGGAGAGCCAATTGAAGACATCACAAGCTATCAAAGCTTGGTTGGAAGTTTGAACTATGCAACACTCACAAGGGTGGATATATGCTATAGTGTTAGCATATTGAGTCAGTTTATGCATAAGCCGAGAAGACCACATATGGAAGCGGCCAAGCGAGTCCTCAAGTACCTAAAGGGGACCATGAATGAAGGTTTGTTTTATTCATATACTTCAGATATTGAGCTAAAGGTCTACTCAGATGCAGATTGGGCCGGATCTAAAGATGATAGAAGAAGCACATCAGGGTATATATCATTTGCAGGTTCAAAAATCATTTCTTGGTCATCGAAGAAGCAACCAACCGTGGCATTATCTTCTACTGAAGCAGAATATAGAGGTTTGGCTAATGCAACTCAAGAAATCATGTGGTTAAAATCTTTGTACACAGATCTTGGACTTCATTCTTCAACACCTCACATTTTTGGTGACAACACAAGCTCACTACATCTAGCAGCTAATCCGGTATACCATGCTAGAACCAAGCATATTGAAGTCCACTACCATTATGTAAGGGAGAAGCTATTGAGCAAGGATATTCAACTATCCTATGTCTCTACAGATATGCAATGTGCAGACATGTTGACGAAAGCTCTTGATGGTACGAAGTTAAGTAGATTCAAGTTGATGATTGGCTTGCAGGAAATCAAGGACAATTGAAGACTTATTTGAAGGCCAAGCATGTTAGGCTTGAGGGGGAGCTGTTGGTGCATTTTTCCCAAGCCTACATGCTTGATATGCTTGATATTATCCTCATTTGTAAGTCACATGAGTAGTCATGTGAACACCTCTTGTAAAAGAGTACATTTTATCTCTTGTAAATGGAAAAAGAAAAAAGTAAAAGGATGGCTTACCTCATCCATGATGTAAAAGCAAATTCGTGGCTCCAACTACCAAAATCACGAATTTTTGAGCTGAGGGAATCTCTCCTAACTTTGGGGATCACTTTTAGGTGGAGCCATTCGAATTCGAATTCAAAACTCCCTCCAAGAATAGCTATAAAAGGAGCAAGAAGGAAGAGGCGATTAGCAAGCCTTGTACGTGACCACTTCATGTCATTTTGTAGAGATTGAAGAGCTTACTCCATAGCTCTATCATTCTACTCCCATTGTGCAAAGATTCATTGCCAATGAGGTTGTAATCATATGTGAATCTATACATTTATTATCATCTACCTCTCTGTTTTGTTCTCTGCTATACTCACTCAGAGCAGTATCTTTAGAAGGTCATATCTCGAGTTTTACTGAACATTTTTCAGTGTTTTAAAGTGCGTTGGATAGCTCTCACTGTCTAGTTTCTACCTATAAATTTTCAAGGTCATTGGATTTATACTTTTGGAGATATCTGCATTTTACTGATTACTGGTCTATCTCTGCAGAGCCCCGAGAATTGTGGGAATGTTCCAGAACTTGATGAAACTTGTTCTCAGTGCTCAGTCCATCATTTGAAGTTTTTTAACTTGGAATAGGAAGCTTGCTAAGTCTATTTGCTATGCCCAAAAGGAATTTTTCTAATTCCTTCCAGGTTGAGAGCACTGTTCATTTTTTCCAGCAGGTGTATGTCCAAAAATAGCAAGTTTTGGGAGCTAGTCATTTCGCAACTAGCCTGTCTTGACTTAAACTTTTGGGATACATGTTCCAAAGTACTTGGCTGATATTTTGGTGGATTTAGGAAGCTCAAAGGGTCTACTAATCAACTCTGAAGTCTCAGTTGGCTGGTGTGAAGCTGGTTGTAGCGGCACCTACTCATCTTTGGATTGCATCCACCATCTCTCTTCACACACCTCACCCATGCAAGGGGTTTCCATGCCTTCGAGCCCTATGAGGTATGGCTCAATTGGCCGCATTTCTATTCCTCAATCCTGATAGTGGGACCAGCTAATGGGACTCATCACAACACCAGAATCAATTAAAGCCTTGAGCTCGTGGCGAGTGTTGCCGCATTCTATCATGACTATAATGAATGGTCTCTTATCCACTATGCTAGGATGAGCAGTTGACTTTGCTTGACACATGGTCATGGGGTATCTGGGTGTTTATTCTAGATGGTTATAATGTTCTCTCCCTAGTCCCTCTCTTCTTAGCTTCATGTGCTTAATGTGTTCTAGAGCTTCTGCTTGAGCTTCCGCACATATTCGCTTTTCTTCCTCCTTACGCTTCTTTGCCAACATGAGTCTTCTAAGCATATCCTCAGTAAGAGGTTCTTGATATAGCTTGACTCTACAACCAGAAATGTAATTAGGCATTATCTCTCCTTCTAGGGTGGCGAATTGTACTGCTCCACGTGTTGAGAGTCTGTTAATGATCATAGGTCCATAACCTCCCTTTTCTAGTTTCCCTGCATGTTGTTTCAATGTATAGACTAGGACTAAGTCACCTTCTTTTAAGCCTTTGTCTTTCACGTGTGCATCAAAATATGCTTTTTGTCGCTTCTTTGCTGCATATATGCCTGTTGTTGCTTTTAGTCTGGTTTTGCCTAATCATTCCAAGTCCATTATCCTTGATGATAATTCATGGCCGGTCCACTAATGTTCTTGTGCAACCTTAAGGGTGGGTATCAAAAAGTCCAAAGGAAGCATAATGTTTTGACCAAAAACCATTTGAAAGGGAGGGCATTGAGTATGGTCTTGTAGGCCACTCATTATGCCCAAACAACGTCGTGTAATTGTTTGTCCCAATCTGAATGTTTGTTGTTTACGAGTTTCATCAGTACGTTACATAGGATCTTGTTAGTACATTCTGCTTGACCATTAAGATGAGGATGATATGGTCTAGATTTCTTGTGAATCACCATAAAATCCTCTAACAAATATTCAATGACCTGGTTTAGAAAGTAAGTTCCTCAATCGCTCACTAATTCTATAGGCAGTCCATATCTTGTTAAGACATTTTCAAATAAGAATTTTGTAGTCACATGTGCATCATTCTTTTTTGTGGCCTTGGCCTCTACCCATTTTGTAAGATAATCTGTAGCTATTGTGATGTATTCTACATGCGTACCTTTTGCAAGGGGGTTAATGGGTCCTACAAAGTCTATACCCCACTTAGAGAATGCACGTCCTCCCATCATGGGTTTCAGTGGCATTTCATCTCTGCAAGTAGGAAATTGAGTTCTTTGGCACACATCACATCTCCTAACATAGGTATGTGCATCCATGTGAAGAGTGGACCACCATAATCCTACAAATGTTATGGCTTTGATTATCCAATCATGGCCAAAATGTCCTCCCGCAACACCTTGGTGTGCGGTCTCTAATACGGTCAATCCTTCTCATGAACACATTGTCTTAGGCTTCTATCTCGTCCTTGCTTGTATAGGTAATCGCCAATAAGTGAGTAGTCTTGAGCTTCCTGCTCTAGACTTTGTTGTCTTGCTAAAATCATTCCTTGAGGGAATGTTTTCGTCCTCGAGCACATCACTAGCGGTTCACTCCAATCTAGTGTGAGAGACATATGATATAAAGTGGCATGTTCTATTGGTGGTCTTTCACAACAGACAGGACATTCTTTACACAACTTATAGACATCTGCTTCCATAGAAGGCCAATATACTCCTAGTCTATGTAGAGTCTTCAATGTACGGTGTTTTGAGTGATGTTTCTTTAATGCACCTACATGTGCTAATTGCAACTAGTTCTCGTATTCTGATTCGTCTACACAACAAGCAAGAATTTTTTGATTATCCTGTTTATATATGCTTCCTGCTATTATTTGGCATCTTTGTGACTTGGTAATCTCTCCTTCTCTGATTCTAATCCTAGGATTCTTGGGTCCAAATGTGAGAATAGGGATGATAAGCTTAGCCCATTCTAGTACTATTTCGAGGTTCAACAGGTATGCATCTGGTAGTTCATCCACTATTTCTTAACGAGAGATGGTAAGCTCTAAGGTGGTTCTTCCCCTTCCCGACTTCAAAGTCATATTCCATGAGTAATAGAAACCATCGTATTAGTCGGCCAATGTCACAAGGCTTATTGACTAAATACAATAACGCTTGATGAACTGTGAAGAATTTGAACTTATTCGCCAACAAGTAATGCCTGAATTTCTTTACTGTGTAAATCATTCCTAATCTGTCATGTTCTGTAGTGGTGTAATTTCTTTCTGTTGCATTCAACTGTCTACTCGCATCAGCTATGGGGAGATCTATATTGCCCTTGTTCACAAGTTGTGCCAACACACATCCTATGGTGTAGTTGGATGAATCCACATGTACATGGAATGGATTACTCCAATCTAGTGGTTTTAATATAGGTGCTAAACACAAGCGTCATTTGAGTTCACTGAATGAGTTTTCACATTCATCTGTCCATTCAAACTTGGTCAAAAGAGAGTACATAGGCTTTTCTATGATTGCACAGATGTGTATAAATCATCGATAATATCCACAATGACCCATGAAAGCATGTACTTCTTTTACATTTTTTGGCCTAGATAGGTCTGCAATTACTTTCACATTTTCTTCATCTGTCGAAATTTCGTTCTTTCACACAATGTGTCCTAGAATTTTGCCTTGTCTGACCATGAAAATGCACTTTTTTGGGTCCAAGCAAACCTGATATTCGTGACATTTGTCAAATACTTGCCTTAATTCTGGGATATGCATTTGCCTCATATTCAAATGATTACATATGTCATCCACATAAACTTCCAAATTCTTGCGTAAGAAATCCTCAAAAACATGACACATGACTCGTCTTTGAAAGGTGGCGCGTGCATTTGTCAGCCCAAATGGCATCACACAAAATGCAAATATGCCCCATTCAGTGGCAAAAAGCCATCTTGTGTTGGTCTCTAGGAGCAATGGATACTTGATTATAGCATGAGAATCCATCAAGGAAACTGTAAACGTCCTAGCCCGCGACCCATTCTAATAAGTGTTCCATGATAGGAAGTGGATAATTGTCTCTAATGGTGGCGACATTAACTTTTCTGAGGTTAATACACATGCGCAATTCGCCATTCTTCTTGGGCACGACCACAATGGGGGAAACCCATTTGGTATGCTCAATTTCGTAAATGAATCTTGCTTCTATCAAACGATCTATCTCTTCTATAATCTTGGCAGCATAATTATCATTATATGTGTATGGCTTCTGTTTGGTAGGTTTAGCCTCTAGAGTCATGGGGATTCTATGGGAGCATATATCTGGGTCTACTCCTTTCAAATCTTTGTAACTCCAAGCGAACACATCTCTATATTCTCGCAATAGGGCAATTAACTCTTCTTCTCCTTCATTGGTCAAATCATGCCCTATGTATGTACATTTTCTTCTCCTCCTTCTATGGTGACTATATTTTTTTGGTTTTCTCTCAACTATCATACGCTTCTCCCGTGCGTGCTTCTCTTTTAGGCATTCGTACCATAATATGTCTATCTTCTATCTCATACTTGTTGAAGTTCTCAGGTACTTAGTTCTTCTTCTTCTTTTGCCCTATGTGATTTCTTTGTCTTCTTTTGCTTATTTTCCATTACCGTTAGTGTCCATGTGAAAGGCCAAATGGCCACCAGACACTTCTTTGTATATGTTCTTTAATAAAACATATAGTGGCCTGGTCGGTCACAGACTATAAGTTTGACCACATTTGGAAGAGCTAAGAAGTTTGTCTTCATGCTCCCTGTGTACTGTGTTTTCTGCACATTCAACAGCCTGTGTGCAAAGTAATGTGTAAGGCCTTAGGTGCTTGGTTTTCTACCCTGAGGATATTGTCATGGAGCTCTCAAGAAGGAGAGTGCATTGTGGTGCATCGCCATCGAAATACTTCACTGGTATCAGAGTAGTTCGAGGCAAAAGCTTTGTTCCTTTTGTGCGAGCGAAGTGACACTCCCCCTCCCCCAAGGCTTACGACTAAGGTGGCGACCAAGGCATAGACCTTGGCATACCTTGTCATCCGAGTCACTGAAGTCACCATTGGCACCGTTGGTTGCATGTGAGGGAGGACCTCAACCATCAAGGAATATAGAGGTTCCCGATACTTCCCGGGAGGTCACCCATTCTAGTACTGGTCCCCCTAGAGCTCGCTTAACCATGGCAATCTCTTGCCACTAAGCTACACACTTGTGGTGTTTGAAGAAGGGGAAAGACTAAGGTTGATATTACCTTGAATACGTTTTGGTCCCTCAAAGCTTCATTTTTTGCTTTCAAAGCCTATTTTTGAAGCAATTTTGGGGTGCCTTTTGGAGCTATTTTGGAGTACTTTCGCACATAGTTCTCTTCACATAGGTCCAAGAACATCAAGAAGGGTGTTCTTTGTACTTCTCTGACAATAAATATCAACCTTTGGGGCTGTGCTTTCAGCCACACTCTTAAAACTACATGTTTCTCGAGAGGTTTTTCAGTTTTGGTGGGAGCAACCGCTGCAAATTTATGTAGGTTTTTGAGCCTAAAACATCAGAGTTGGCAGAAACTTGCACGTGTTATTGGCTAGTTTTTGGGTTGTGCATTCAGCCTTTTATTGTCATTTTACTACATATATTGAGCACATGCACACCATGTATGCTTCTGTGGATACCGCTTATGTACGTCTATGTGGTCATTGATATAGCAGTTACATTTTTGCATAAAGCCTTTTACGTTTGATAAAGAGGGTTGTGGTGAGGTTTTCTTAACTAGGAGACACCTAGATGTCGGGGTCTCTTCAGTGATGCACGTGGAATACTTGCCCAACCTCGCCATAGGAGATGTATGATAGTTGTTCGTAGTTTCTCGATAAGCCTAGTTGGCTTCTATTGGGTAACTGATTATATGTAGTGGAGTCAGTGATTCGCTATGCAGGAATGAGTACTTGTAGTTCTATGATATTTTGACACTGGTCATACGCTCATTTTGTAGAGGATACTCTAGCAAAATGTTTCCAGATTTTTGGTTTTCTCAACTATACAGTGGTCGATTCACTCCTTGATACACTTATTCATTGATGTTTGGACTCTGTTCACCTTCATGTGAGCTCAATTTGTGATTGTACTCTTGTCAATGTGGCATAGTTGAGACTACCCACTAGACTTTGATATGCTGTGATGTCCTCTATGAGTTCACCTTCATGTGAGCTCAATTTGTGATTGACCTCCATTGGAGTACCTGCAATCTTACAATCTTGCATCTTGAATTTTGCCAACATGTCCTTAATGTACTTTCTTTGATTGAGAAACAAACCATGATCTTTGTAGACAACTTCCAAGCCTAGGAAGTAGGTAAGTGAACCCAAATCACTTATCTTGAACTCTTCTCGCATGTGATCTTTGATCTTCTTCATACCATCTGCATCATTTCCTGTCAATATAATATCATCTACATATACACATAGGTAGATGACCTCAGAGTTACTCTTTTTGATAAAGAGTGAAGGATCTGCCTTGCTTGGTTGAAAGCCTTTGTCCTGCAAGAATGAAACAAGCCTGAAATTCCAAGCTCTTGGAGCTTGCTTGAGACCATACAATGCTTTGCTAAGTTTACACACATAATCAGGATAAACTTGATTCTCAAAACCAGGTGGTTGTGCCATATATACCTCTTCTGTTATCCAACCATTCAAGAATGCATTCTTTACATCTAGTTGAAGTATCTTCCAATTCTTGGAAGAGGCAATACTAAACAAAACCCTAATAGTAGGCATCTTTGCCACAGGAGAGAAGGTCTCCTCATAATCAATTCCCTGAGTTTGTGCAAAGCCTTTTGCTACAAGCCTTGCCTTATACCTGTTAATGGAACCACCAGAATTCTTCTTGAGTTTATAGACCCATCTTGAGCCTATTACCTTCATGGATGAAGTCTTGGGCACCAAATCCCAAGTGTTGTTTTCCTCAAGTGCTTCAATCTCTTCCTTCATTGCATGCTTCCATTCTATTTTTGCTTTGGCCTCTTCAAATGATGATGGATCCTCTTGGTTTATGTACTGTGCTATGTAGATAGAATGTTTAGTTACTAATGAGGTGTCAAACCCATACCTTTTTGGTTTTTTCTTTTCCCTCATTGATCTTCTTAGGCAATGATGTGATGATTTTGCCTCATGTCCAAGTTCCTGCAATTTTGCTTTACCTTTAGACTTCCATGCTTTGATCTTTTCCATCTGCGATTCTTCATCATCCTCTGAGGTGTCTTGTTTGTTGGAAGTGAGGTAGGCCCTTAGGCTCATGTCACAGGTCCATGGTTCCATAGTTCCAGTCATGTACAACATTAATTCCAGCAATCTTCCATATTGACAAAACATGAACATACCACAACTTAATCATACAAATGATGAGATAAAGATAGAGAAAGAATAGACATCATGTGTAAGGTGTTACGTAAGCCAGCGCTTACTCATAGTATCATATATACCAATGTTCAATGTACAATGTGGAAGCAAAACTCTCAACCACTCTATGTGATGAGAAATAGATGAATGAATGAATGTACAATGTAACAAACATATTCAGATGTATGGGCAGTAATCTGAATATGTATGAGATGTGTGACCTTATAGGTTATAGAAGAGTGAATATGAGTGACTGAAAGAGGAAGGATCAGTGTGAACGGAAATCCTCAAACTCATGTGAACACACCTTCTTAAACACCTCATAAAATATGCATAAAGCATATAAGTACTGATTCTCTTGTACCTATGCCAAATAGGACTCCTCCTGATATGAACGCCACGACCTCCATAAACTTCAAGTAGTACCTGTGTGCATAAAGAGAATATGTACCTGAATACTTTAACATAAGATGTGAATCTTATGTTAAACTCCATCTAATGTCTTTGAAGTAGCCCGATATCTTCTTGTAGAAGACAATCTTCAACCTAATATCTTCCTGTAGAAGATAATCTTCAAAATCATGTAGATGGTCCCATCCAATGTCTTTGAAGTAGCCAGACATCTTCTTGTAGAAGATAATCTTCAAATACATCATGTAGATGGGCGATCCTCACTATCAAGCTGCTAATAATCAAGTCTTCTTGCCATGAACAAGAGATAACCTCCTCTCCATGAGGTAGAGTGTGAGCACACCCTTCATCTTCTCTAAGAAGAATCACCAAGAAGAACTCCATAGCTGCTCCTCAACATGCTTCAAGTTAGCACCATGGCTGCCCCATGTGCTAGAAGAAACACCACCTCTACTGAGGTCCAAGCTCCAAAGCTTGTGTTGATCCTAGGTGAAGGATAAATACAATGAGCCCAAGGTGCTTCATATATAGTAGTTTGTCTATCTTGAAAAGCAATAATAAAGCAACCAATAAAGCCACGATCGCTTAAAGCATAAGATCGTTATCGATCTGAAAAAACTTACGAAAATAATCCGTACGTGTTCGTCTTTTTGGTTCGTTAAAAGAAAAAGCTCATCAAAAGCCTTCGTGCTGTCGTCTGCAAGATTCGAACCCTGGTGGCTACTTTAAGAGGAAATCGAGCTACCCACGTTGCCCAACGTGGTTCTTGTACTAAGGATTGAACTGAATAGCTACAGATACTGTTGACATCCGTGCTTTTGTGTTCTACCAAGTACCAAAACAGTAGCTATATTTGCTATAGTTAAGATGGACCAAGAAGACATTGTTTTTCCAACAATCCCCCCTGCAATGTCATATTGGTACAATCTGAACTGAATCTGCAATCTGTCACAAACTGCAAACTATCACAAGCTTTAAGCTTGTACTTGTGATACTTCAGAAAAAGTCTTCTTCAAAACTGAAATTGACTTTCCTTCAAAAAACCTGAATTTGCTGAATATGAACCATAATACTTGAGAAAATATGCAAACTAGATATCCAATAGTGTTCTCATCAAGCAATCACTGCTTGACAACAAATGTAGCATGAAATGTCTCCGAACTTGCTATCTCCTGTCTTCAAAAAGCTGAAAACATACACTAGGATCCACATATTTGCATTTACCTTCCAAAAAGGTTTCTCAAATTCTGCTGTGTCATGTAAATACACTAAACAAAATCAGGAACTGAATCCTGGAACCTGTGACTGTCACTCACAACTTAGTGTATTATGAACACTGCTGGTTCATCTCTGACTGTACTCAAGTCATGTCAACTCATCTCAATTGCAATCAACTGAAATATGAGTCAAAAATCTATGATGTCATCATGTCTTCATCCTTTAAATCCTTCATACCTCTTTCCTTCAGAACTTGGTATAAACATATATGTGCGCACGTCTGAAATATACCTTTCTGAAATATCAAGCTTCTCTTCAAATAGAATTCTAGAACCTTCTCCTAAACAGGAACATCCTAACAGGAACTTTCTCCAAATATTCTTCTTCTTCCTTCTTCTTTCAAAGCTGGAACATAAAGAGAACTTGACAAAGGAAATATAGGAATACCTGAAATAGGAATACTTGTAGGTATGACTCTGCATTCTTTTACATATGGCTTGAAAATAAGTCTTCATGTTTCATCACCCCCCTGGATGACTTAACACTAGTATCCAGTATTCTTCAAATATATCAGACTTTATGAAATGTGGAACGTCTTCCTTCATAAATCTGATGTTTAGTGATCAATACCTATATCTGAAACAAAATCTCTGAACCCTTTTTATTAGCATTGTGCACATGCCAATAGCTTTCCATGTCATTCTTCAGCTTTCCAAAATCTAGAATAAGGTTAGCTGAACCTAACATAATAAAACCTTGCTGAAAGCTTTTTAGGATTCATAACCTTCTGTAACATAACAAGTATCTTCTTCTATCTCTCTGTAAGACAAATCTGATAGAACCTGAATCTTTGACTTACTTCTTCCAATGTTAAGAATCTTCACAAACAAAGGATAGACAACTGAATCATAAATACTCAAGATCATATGAGATCATACAAGATCAATGATCTCTCCTGTGTAGAATCTGCTGTCATCAAACCTTCATGACTGAATGTTTGATTTATTACCTGAATGTCTCCAAGTGTCCATGCTTCTCAAAAAGTTGTAAAACTTTTCTTCAAACAAATCCTTCAAGGAATCTGCAATTCCTACTTGAAATATAAGTGGACAAACTTCTCACCTTGAGAACTCCAAAAGCTGCAAGTTGATACTTCATAACTTTCATATTTTACCCGGGTGAAATGTGATAGTACCTGCTTGGTTTTCTTTTGGCTAACTCCACTTTTCAATCAAGTTATAGGATCTAATGGAACACCTTTTTGAATACAAGCATGTATCCAAAAAACTCGACAATCATAAAAAGTAGATTCTTCAAATGACCTGTACATCAGCAAATCTGAATTTTCTGAAGTTTCTGTAAATACTGAGTATGAGGTAACCTTTTCCAAACATAAAACCTCAACCCAAGTCTTCAACATCTGCTACAAAACTCTTTTACCTTAAGAGTTAGATAAAGAAGAAATATACTTCTCTGCAACTTGTCATATACCAAGTAGCTCTATATTGACAGTCCAAGAATTCTTTGAGGGAACATATAAGCTGCCTGCTTAAAAGCCTCAACTAAAACATAACTCATATATGAGTTAAAACATATATCTGCTGCTTTTCTTTCTCTCAATGCAATTCTTTGTCAAATCTACTAAATCATGACCAAGTGTAATGCAAAACAAGAAACTGCTTCTTCTTTAAACAAGATGTTCTCGTAGACTTGTCTTTGGATGTAGAGGATAAAATAGGAAAAGTATATGGAAAATATATGAGAAAAGGAAGCCTTACTTTTCTTTTGGAAATGATGGACTTTCTTTTTCTGCATCTTTCTTCCACCTGATGATGTCAACATCTTCAAACTTCTCTTCCATACCTTTTGTTCTCTTCATCTTGAAGTAGCAAACACTCTTGACCTCTTCAAATGAACTTTTCTCTTCCTCTAGTGCTAAGAGTAAGAGATAAAACAAACATGGTGTACAAATGGAAGTGAATATAGAAACATGTTTTATCATCTCCTCATATCTCTGAATCAAAATTCTGCTTCAAATGTCTGAAATGACTAAATTCACCAATCATTTATCTGAATGATGAATTACCCTTCTAGAGTTACCTTCTCTAGATACATTTGTACCTTGATATCCAACCAACTTACAACAGAAAATTGACTGAAAAAACTCATCTCATCTCTGCGCTTGTCTTCTTAGATGAACTTTCTTGCCATGAAAGAGATCTTCTCAAAACTCTCTAGAAAAACCTCTAGATACCTGTTTTAATGTAGCCTTTAACTTTCAAATGATGAAAGTGTGTAAAAGTATTCCTTGAATCTCTTCAAATCTCTTCATAACTGCTCTTCTAAGATATGACCTGCAAATGATAATCTGATAGTAGAAAGTGATACCTATGATTTGATGTTGATCTGATTTCTTCATCTTCTCTAAACCATTGTTCTTCCTTGAATTTGAAGTACTCTTCTCTTCATCAAGTCTGGATCTTCAAACAATACTTTTGTAAAGTATTTGCATACTCTTCCAAAAATATTCGGCTGCTAATAGATCATCAACTTCGTACTCCACACTGATGAATGTAACTGAAGTGTCTAATTCTCAAATCTCTACTCATCTAGATTGTGTATGTCAAATGTCAAATGTCAAATGTTAGAAGATGCTTTCATATGTTGTAAAACTGGAATTCTAGGAACCTGGGATTATGAATGAGCCTTAATGCATTGATGCCAAAGATCTAAAGTTCTGAAACCAAAACCTTAGTGCTCTGATACCAATTGTTGGAAGTGAGGTAGGCCCTTAGGCTCATGTCACACGTCCATGGTTCCATAGTTCCAGTCATGTACAACATTAATTCCAGCAATCTTCCATATTGACAAAACATGAAGATACCACAGCTTAATCATACAAATGATGAGATAAAGATAGAGAAAGAATAGACATCATGTGTAAGGTGTTATGTAAGCCAGTGCTTACTCATAGTATCATATATACCAATGTTCAATGTACAATGTGGGAGCAAAACTCTCAACCACTCTATGTGATGAGAAATAGATGAATGAGTGAATGTACAATGTAACAAACATATTCAGATGTATGGGCAGTAATCTGAATATGTATGAGATGTGTGACCTTATAGGTTATAGAAGAGTGAATATGAGTGACTGAAAGAGGAAGGATCAGTGTGAACGGAAATCCTCAAACTCATGTGAACACACCTTCTTAAACACCTCATAAAATATGCATAAAGCATATAAGTACTGATTCTCTTGTACCTATGCCAAATAGGACTCCTCCTGATATGAACGCCACGACCTCCATAAACTTCAAGTAGTACCTGTGTGCATAAAGAGAATATGTACCTGAATACTTTAACATAAGATGTGAATCTTATGTTAAACTCCATCTAATGTCTTTGAAGTAGCCCGATATCTTCTTGTAGAAGACAATCTTCAACCTAATATCTTCCTGTAGAAGATAATCTTCAAAATCATGTAGATGGTCCCATCCAATGTCTTTGAAGTAGCCAGACATCTTCTTGTAGAAGATAATCTTCAAATACATCATGTAGATGGGCGATCCTCACCATCAAGCTGCTAATAATCAAGTCTTCTTGCCATGAACAAGAGATAACCTCCTCTCCATGAGGTAGAGTGTGAGCACACCCTTCATCTTCTCCAAGAAGAATTACCAAGAAGAACTCCATAGCTGCTCCTCAACATGCTTCAAGTTAGCACCATGGCTGCCCCATGTGCTAGAAGAAACACCACCTCTACTGAGGTCCAAGCTCCAAAGCTTGTGTTGATCCTAGGTGAAGGATAAATACAATGAGCCCAAGGTGCTTCTTATATAGTAGTTTGTCTATCTTGAAAAGCAATAATAAAGCAACCAATAAAGCCACGATCGCTTAAAGCATAAGATCGTTATCGATCTGAAAAAACTTACGAAAATAATCCGTACGTGTTCGTCTTTTTGGTTCGTTAGAAGCAAAAGCTCATCAAAAGCCTTTGCGCTGTCGTCTGCAAGATTCGAACCCTGGTGGCTACTTTAAGAGTAAATCGAGCTACCCACGCTGCCCAACGTGGTTCTTGTACTAAGGATTGAACTGAATAGCTACAAATATTGTTGACATCCGTGCTTTTGTGTTCTACCAAGTACCAAAACAGTAGCTATATTTGCTATAGTTAAGATGGACCAAGAAGACATTGTTTTTCCAACAGTTCTTCAATCTTTGGTTGTTCTCTACCAAGCTTTGGAAAATCTTCTTCAAGATCATATGGTAAATTGACCTTCCTGCATGAATCTTCATACCATGAATTGTTCTCATAAAAAACTACATCTCTGCTTACCAAGAATCCTTTGTTGGTAGGGTTGTATAACATGTAGCCCTTTTGATTGTTGTCATATCCAATAAATACACACCTTTCTGCCTTTGGATCCATCTTTCCTCTAACCTGTGAAGGAACATGAGCAAAAGCAATACATCCAAAAATTTTACAATGATCTAAGCTTGGTCTTCTTCCATTCCAAGCCTCATATGGAGTCATTCCATCAAGGGATTTTGAAGGCAACCTGTTAATCAAGTAAGTGGCTGTAGATATAGCCTCAACTCATAAGTAATTAGGTAAATGCTTTTCATTTAACATAGACCTTGCAGCTTCAACAATTGTCCTATTCCTCCTTTCTGCCACTCCATTTTGCTCAGGAGTGTACCTTGTAGTTACCTCTCTTTTGATTCCTCTTTCTTGAAGAAAAGAATCAAACTCATGGAAGAAGTATTCTCCCCCTCCATCTAACCTTAACCTTTTTAGTGATTTACGTGTTTGATTCTCCACAAGAGCTAAATATCTTTTGAAACATGAAAAAACTTCATCTTTGTGTTTCATAAAGAATAGGATAGTCCATCTGCTGCAATCATCAATAAAGGAGACATAGTACCTTGATCTAGATATTGAAGCGTCCTTGCTAGGTCCCCATACATTTGTATGAACCATCTCCAAGAGATCTTCATGCATATAACCTTTCTTCATGAATGGTAACTTGTGAGACTTTCCAAATTGATATGCACTACACTTATAAATCATATGTTGTTTTGACAAATTAGGGAGTCCAAGTACACTTTGGTCCCTGCAAATTTGCTTTAATGACCTTTCACCAATATGTGCTAACCGTTTGTGCCATACTTCCAATTATGTGAGTGTCTGACTACCATAATTAAAGAGAGCAATGTTTCTAGTGTCGTGTAATTCAAATGTGAACAATCTACCTGTCTTTTCACCTTTTGCAATTTTTCTGAATCCTTGACTTGGATCTTCAACAAATGCTCTTGCCTTTGTGAACGTTACTTGAAACCCTTTCTCTACTATCTGCCCAACACTTATCAAATTCTTTGTAATGGTAGGGACATAGAGTACCTTACTGAGTAGGTTGATGTTTCCATCAGGTGCTTTGACATTGCCTATTTTCTCCACAGGATGTTTTGTATCATCTCCTGTTTGTACCTCATGCTTATTCCTTGGATCTTCTAAATCTGATAGGAGTGCCACATTTCCTGCCACATGATTTGAACAACCTAAATCTATGTAGAAAACATGCTCATTAGATTCACCTTGTGGCATAACCATGTTCATGATCAATAATCAATCCTCTTTGTTTGAGTCTTTTGTGTAATTATTGTAGTCTCTCCTTCCTTTGTAGCCTCCTTGATAGTTTGAATGATTGTAGTTGTTGTAATTGCCATGGTAATTGTTGAACCTTCCTCTTGAGTAGCCATAACTTCCTCTATTGTATCCTCTGCCTCTTTGATTCCTGGAATTCCTAAAGCAATTTTTAGTTGTATGATTAGTTAATCCACAAATAGAACATGGGTTGGAGTCTTGGGATCTCCCCCTGCCTTGTCTACCACCTCTTCCTCTACCTCTGCCATGTCTTCCTCTACCTGCATAGTTAGCTTGATATGTACCTGCTTCATCATCCACTTTCTTAGCCTTTCCTTTGTTATCTTTGGACTTGCTTTTATCACTGTATAAAGCTGAAGATTGGTTACCTTTAGATCTTTCTCCATTTTTGATAAGCTTTGCCTCTTGAGTAAGTATTTGTCCAATGAGTGTATTGAAATCAGGTACATGCATGTCCATGTACAAATCCATAGCTGTGGTGAATGCTTCCCACTTGTCATCTGCCTTCATGCCATTGATGACCTGCCTTACAATTTGCTCTTCATCTATTACCTCTCCAATGCTTCCCAACTGATCTACTATGTCCTTGAGCTTTGTGACAAAATCAGTCACATTTTGTTTGGGAGCCTTCTTGAGAGTTGTGAAATCCAGCCATAGTTGATGCTTCCTAGCTTTGGTACTTGAAGAAAAGAAAGTTTCAAGTGCATCCCACACTTCCTGAGATGTCTTACAACTTCTAATGTGAGGCAACAAAAACTTTGAGATAGAGTTGAGGAGATAAGACCTTGCAAGTGCATCCTTGGAGCACCATGTGCTCAATCTTTCTTGCTCTTCTTGTGTTGGTTGACTTTTGTTCCTGAAACTTGGCATAACTTCATCTCCAGCCACATAACCATATAAACTTCTACCTTGGAGATAAGCTTCCATTCTTAATGACAAAGCTGAGTAGTTACCTATGTCCAATTTGTCAATTGATGAAGGAAATCCATCTGCCATGTTGTCCAACCTTGCTCTGATACCACTGTGAAGAGATGGATAGGTATATGCTTGAAGATGAAGAGGTTTTGCAAAATCCTTGCTCTACACCAGCTAAATGAACTCCAAGAGTATATGGTGGGCCCTTTTAGCTTGCAAATGGATGTATTAGACACCCTATGTACCTTGGAAGATCACTCTCAAAAAGATAGATCAAAGCAGATAAGTTGGAGTTAGCTTAGAGGTGAAAAACTTGCTAATTTGGTTCATACACATGTCCAGTGTTTTGCATAATTCTCTGAGCACAACAGCAATCAGCTTAATTCCTCTTGGGGAAGTCTAGTTAACTTAAAGAGCTAACTTTCAAGAGTAATCACATAAAAAATAATGAACCACACACTGAGAATGATGTTTAACAAGTGATGACATCATCCCGATTTTCACTTGCTGCTACAGTTTGAGACCAGTGAGCCGCAAAATGAGCATAACACAACATGTAGGAATCCAATGATTATGAAACTTTGTATGGTTATACTAGACAGTAAGCTTGATCCAATAAGCTTTAAATCATTGCATTTGGATAAGTAACCACTGAGAAATGGCTCTGACAAGATGCATACAAAAATGGGGTACCTGACAGAGAAGTGAAGATGAACAAACACTGTTGACTTCAATTGAAGATAACTGAAGATTTCAACATCCAAATGAAATGAAACCTTGTGAGCATATAGTAGACTTATAGAGCTAACTTTACCAAGTTAAGTCACTAAAAAGGATGCACCAAGCTCAGAGAAACCATCTCTGCAATCTGACTGAGAAAACTGAGAGATATGGCAGTGAGTAGTACCCTTCACAAGAACATGGAAATATGAACCCAAATGATAATGCAAATGAAAGTATATTGCTTGTAAAATACAATGGACTACTGATACATATGTGTGCCTTGGAATCACACCTTGATATGGCATAAAGCTCAGCTCTTAGAGGTCTTCACATAGGTCTCTCTAACCACGACTAAAACTGTCATCTATTTATACTTGAGTTTGGGATGCTAACTTCCCTCAATCACTCTCCAATCAATGAGTGACTGATTTGATTCTTTACCTACCACAAATCACGAATTCGTGGCTCCTCTTTCCCTTTTTGATCATGTGGACTCAACCACTTAAGATTCTTTCACTTTTACATTAAGTAAACTCTTCAAAAGTTACAAGAGGTAGTTCACAAGTGAACTTTACATAGTCTTCATTTTGAAGCTTCTTTTATGACTTTTTGGGACTCAAGACAATACTTAGGCTTGTCATAGACTTGCTCCAACAAAATTCACATCAGATAGTGCTTCTCCAAAGTATAAAGCACGACTTGTTGCAAAGGGTTTTAAGCAACAATATGGTGTTGATTTCGAGAAAATCTTCTCTCCAGTGGTCAAGATGACTACCCTGTGCATGTTGATTGGATTCGTGGGAATGGAGGACTTAGAGCTAGTCTAAATGGATGTAAACACTGCTTTCTTGCATGGAGATCTTACATATGAGATCTATATGGAACAAGCAAAGCGTTATGTAGTTCCTGGCAAGGAAAGTCTAGTTTATAAGCTTAAGAAGAGCTTATATGGACTTAAACAGTCCCCTAGACAATGGTACCAAAAGTTTGATGCTTTATGAAGTCTCGAGGCTATTATCAAAGCAAGGAGGATCATTGTCTCTACACAAAGAGATGCTCATATGGCAGCTTGATATGCTTGATACTTTATGTCGACGATATGTTGATTGCTGCAAAGTCCTCTTATGATTTGTCAATTCTCAAAAAGAAGTTAACTCAGACATTTGATATGAAGGATTTGGGGGATGCCAAACATATTCTTGGCATGCGCATTACTCGTGATAGGAGAAAAATATGCATATACTTGTCTCAAAGTGAGTACATATCCAAAGTACTTCACAGGTTCAATATGCAGGGTGGAAAGGCATTACACCTTTATCCACATATGTGAAATTGAGCAAGGATGATTGCCCCAAATCAGATGAGGAAAAGGAATTCATGACCAAAATTCCCTATCAATCTGTTGTTGGTAGTCTCATGTATGCTATGGTAGCTACGAGACTAGACATTGCATTTGCAGTGGGAGTTGTGAGTAGATATAAAGCTAATCCTGGCAAGAAACATTGGAAGCAGTGAAGATGATTTTAAGATATCTGAGTGGCACTAAGGACAAGTGTCTATGCTTAGGTAGAGGAGAAGCTTTTGTTGGAGGTGCTATCTCTTGGAGATCTCATCTTCAAGAATGTACAATTGTTTCCACCACAGAAGCAGAGTATGTTGCAGCAAGTGAGGCATGTAAGGAAGCATTGTGGCTTTCTCGTCTTGCTTGTGATATGGGTTTACCTCAGCATGTACCTCTTTGCTGAGTGATAGTCAGAGTGCCATCCCTTTGGCTAAGAGTCCGGTCTATCATGCAAAGACCAAGCCCATTGAGATGAGGTATCACTTCATTAGAGATTGCTTAGCTACTGAGCACATTATTCTTGAGAAGGTTCACATTCGAGATAATGTTGTAGATGCTTTGACTAAAGCTCTACCACAGTATAGCTTTCGACACTATTGTCACTTGATGGGGGTTACTTGATTCATGATCTTACACAGTCACTTGTATACTGTGTAACATGCCCATCAGGTGGGAGGTATAGTTTGTATACTTACACTCAAGTATTCTTTATTATTCTTTATTTTCCTCCCATAGTTACTTTGGCCATATTGGCTTTTAGTGGGAGATTGTTACCGTTAGTGTCCATGTGAAAGGCCAAATGGCCATCAGACACTTCTTTGTATATGTTCTTTAATAGAACATATAGTGGCCTGGTCAATCATAGAATGTAAGTTCGACCGCATTTGAAAGACCTAAGAAGTGTGTCTTCGTGCTCCCCGTGTACTGTGTTTTCTGTGTATTTAATAGCTTGTGTGTGAAGTACTCTGTGCGGCCTTACGGTGCTCGGTTTTCTACCTCGAGGATATCGTCGTGGAGCTCTCAAGAAGGAGAGCGCATTGTGGTGCATTGCCATCAAAATACTTAATTTTTTGTATCTTTCGTGGATGGCTCGGGTTGTTCAATTTGACTTTCCTTGTCTATCTAAGGGGTTTTGGCTTCTACAAAATAAAGATATTCCTCTTCTATCGAACAAAAGGGTTCCATGATGATGGATTCTAAATCCTTGTCACTCGATTGGTTTGGTTCTTGGGTCACTTCCCTACACTCTTCTAGGATAAACTCTTCCTCAACAAGTTCAATCATAAAGATGGAAATGTCGTGACCGTCCTCATCGAAATGAGGAGTCCATTGTTCTTCATTCACTGCTATGTCCATCGTAGCTAAGATCTCTACCCAATCATGAGGCTCAAATTCTTCGTCTCAAAATACCATAGGTGAATAGGTGGGTCTTGAATTGTTCATCGCTATCGTTCTGAACCTAAGGTCTTGGCTTCTAATCGTTCTTCCTCTTCTTTTGCTACCTTACACATCCATAGATGAGTATCCTCATCCAACCATGAGGGGTCTGATTCTAATGAGTGTACCGACTTTTTTTCTTCCTGTGTCTTATGGATGATATTCCATTATATTGGGGGTACATCACGATGGGAATAGTCTTTGCGATTGACTTTGGTAGTCACTCCTAAATGTTGCAAGTACAAGGATTTATTTCCCCAATCATGTACAATTTGCAACTGACACATTAATGGTCTTCCTAGTATCATCTCGTAAACCCATTCTTCTCGAAATCACAAATGGCAAAAGTATGTTCAAACTCTACACCAAAAGTGGTGAGAGATATGCCTTCTAGTAAGCCTAATGGCTTCTCTATATGTCCCTTGACCATTTGTAGCTTCATCCTCATGGGTCTTAGTGCTAGCTTAACCCAATGTTTCCATAAAGCACTGGTAGCAATGGCTACTACGGCTCCTGAATTTAGGATAGCTTTGGTGGTGTAGCCCTTGTGGGTTATCAGAAGATAAGTATTGCCTTCCTCTCTCTCGCTTACATCTCCAATTCTTTCCACTGGTATCTCTCGTACCTTCTTGTGTAATCCTATTTGGGAGGGAGCAATACCGGTCTCACGGAATTGGTTTGCTATGTGCTTCCACAACTCTGGTTTAACCTTTAGCAATTCTTCTAGGGTGAGATGAAACTATACTTTGGTGTTATTTATCATTTTTGTGTTTCTAGGGATTACTGATTCTTCATTTCTCACTATTATAGTGACTTGGCTTCCCAAGGTCCTGTGAACTGAGGTAACTCTTGCAAAGAGTTAGATTCAAAACCTATTTGTTCACTTGGTTGCTCTTCCTCTACATCATCATAGATAGAGGGTATGTCTTGGGGAAATTGTTCCTGCAACTCATCTATCTCTTGAATAGGAGGATGGGTTTCTTGCTCTCTTCTCCACTTCCCTTCTTGGATTTCTCTCAGAAAACCATGTGAATATTTGTGCATGGAAGACAGGTTGTGTTCCACCTCGGTATTTGGCACTTGAGACAGGGATGGTGCATCACCTTCTTGTGTCTCTGGAACAATCGGATCCTTTTGCAGATTCCTCTTCTTGTTGCTAGTAATCATGTATTCTAACCTCTCCGGTAGTCCTTGAAAGTGTAATTACCATTTTGCCATGTTGTTCCAATTAACAGAACGAGAGGCTTCGAACATAGCTTGTGCTAATTCTACCATCTTCATGCAAAGTTTAGTTCTCACAATTTCTAAGTCTGCTCTTGGAACATTCTTACTCAATTCAGCTACCTGGGGTCCTTCTTTTAACCTTGCTTGGTATGCTCGAAACATCATGTCTAGGTTTTCGGGTATTGGTTCCGCTAGAACTGATCCTGATCTCTGAGCTAGGTTCTCCCGATTAGATTCTTGTGAAGTCCATTCTAGGATTTTTGCTCGAGATTCTTTTCGACTTCCTTCCAACTCATTTATCTTTTTACTCCACTTCCTTTTAATTCTTTCTCGTGAATCCTTCAAAGATTTTGTCTTTCTACTGCTAGATTCTCTAACTTCACAAGTCTCGGCTATCTTTTCATGATTAGGCTTTTGATTCTGTAACAGTGCTTGGGCTCTTGTTATAGCTTGGATAGGAACATATGTTGGGTTGGATCCATCTGACTTATGTATAATACCTATCACATTAATGGGCATCACGTTTGAGGCATTAGGAGGGTTCTTAGGACAATCTCTAATGACATGCTCTTTACCACATTCGACACAAAAACACTGCATGTTATAATATTGTGACTATCCTACTATCAAAGGATGTGGGAAATCCTTGATGAAATGATCTCCTTGGCACCTAAAACATGGTCCTTTAGGGCCCTGTGGTCTCAGCTATCTCAACTGGGGCCGTGAGTAGGGTTTGCATACATGACATTGGCATAGTCGGGCTCCCAACTGGGTTCCAATGGTGGACTATCATATTGATATGTGTCCATATGTTCCAATGACTCCGTGTAATATGCGGGTGGACTATCTATATGGATAGAGTCAAAAGTGTTAGAAATAGGATCACTATCAGTGATCAGGGGTGAAGAAGGCACCAAAGCCCTATTGAGATTCTCTTCTGCAGCAACGTACTTTACTGAGATGACATTAGCTGCTGGTGGTGGCTGCAGAGCTAAAATGGGTTGAGGTCTTTGTTGAGCTTGATAAGGATAGTTTTGGGGAGGCCTATAGTAATGCGGCTGAGCATTATATTGACCTTGATACCTACCTGGTTGGGGGTATGCTTGCGGATAGTTATGTTGTACTACTTGTTTGTTGTATGGGTAGTCTTATGCTGTGTGATTTGTGTATCGTCTCTCAATTGTACAGTATTGGCCACTAGGGTTGACTTGAGGTTGTGTTTCATTAGGAAACACATTTTCCATATGATCACCACCACAGGTGTAACAACATTTGTTTGTTGTTAACCTAGGCATCTGTTGGCTAGAGACTCCTAGTTTTTGGGCCACTTTTTTTTCTAGATCTTCAATCGAGCTAGAAAGTTTTGAGGATGATTGAGATGAGCTATCTGAGTCTTTATAGACCTTTGAAAGTTCCAATTCATCTCCTAGATTTTCCTCAATGTCTATACAAATCCTTACACATTGCTCTAGTTTTCTAGGTTCCTTTAGATAGACATAAAAGCGTAGTTTAGAGCTCAAGAGGATATATAAAAACAATGACACTTGCTTGGCTTGTGAGGGTAGTTCCTACATTCGGCATCTCTCGACATACTGTCTACAGCTCAGTGGTGCATAGCACCTCCTTTAATGTCAATCCGGGAAGACATAAGGATGGTATGAAGACCTCGAGCAAGTGATGTGCACAAGTGGTGATGGAGAAGCACACAAGCATACACACACATACACACACATGTGCACACAAGTAAGAACAAAGAGTGGCACAATGGAAGCTTTGATTAACATCAAAAGACCATTACAAGAGATCTTCTTAGTTCAAAACTACAATTTTGTTCTCCCAAAAATGAGCATTCTAGCTCCTTTTATAGCTTTTGACTAGCTAGTGGCCTTGTCTAGACCTAGTGTCTGGCCTCGTTAAAAATCACGTTCCTAGGCTATTTTGGAGGCTCAAATGAGCTCTAAAAATTATGAAAATTGGTACATAAATACTTCTAGTACTCCTCAAGCTCAAGGACTCCTCGGCTTGAACAAAATGGAGTCTAATCTACCAAAAATAATATTTAAAATATTCATGTAGTGATGAAAATCACTATTAAAAGGGGATTAGCTCTGAAAAAGTGAATGGCCTATTTGTCGAATCTTCTTTGACTTCTTTGCCTACTTGGCCCTTCTCTTTGCTCTGATTCCTTGTTGGTGCAGACCAATCACCAATTGAAGTTTGGAAGACAAAAGATGAAGATAAGATCAATTCTTGAAGCTTAGAAGATGGTTACATTCACAGGTTGAAAGAAATGTACACATACGTACATTAGTTAAGACATAGGTTACTTATACTTATGCTTTGTCATAAGTCTGTACATATTTGCCTATAAATACTATGGAAAAATGTCGGGATATAGAGAGAAGACGAGGAGAGACTATGTATGAGCATAGGAATAGAGAAATGAGAAGTTGTAAGTGTCATTAGACACATGAAAAGTTAGTTGAAGTCTCTCTCTCATTCAGTTGTAGTCTTCTTCAGAAATGACAGAATTTTTGCGCCCGAAGTTTCTGTGTTTTCTCCTTGTGTAGTAGATCTTTTGTGAATTCCTTTTGGAGATGTCAGAGTCCATAGTTAATCAATCTATGGCTAGAGTTTGAGAATCTAATTGTGATCAGGCCAAGAGAATTGTGTGTAGGAACATTTACATGTGAGAAAGTATTCACTGGTTCCTGAAACAGGCGCAAATTTTGATCTTAATGATTTGATCATTTCTCACTCCACAGTTTAAAGTTTTGTGCAAGTAAGCACTTAATCTTTAAGTTGGAAGGTAAGCTACTCGTGGCTAAAAGCATTTGCTTAAATGGGTTCTATACTGAGAGAACTAAAGCTAAGAAGTTAGGGGTGTCCAAATCGACTTCTCAGAAGTGCAGATTTAGACATAGGTATCTTGTGAAGTAGATTTCTCAAGATCTACTAAATCTTTTGGAGTGATTCGACCTGGAGAAGGTGCACAATCTTTAGGCAACACCTTGTACAAAGTTTTATCAAAAGCTTTACACAAATGGTTAGTCAATCAGAGATTAATCTGCAGCAGACTTTTCTGAGAAGTTGAGTTTTTTCAGAATAGTTAATTTCTTGATAAGTTAGTGATTGCTTCTCTAAATTAAGAGGAGTCTAGACTTATTCCTGATATAGAGGTGCTCTAATTTCAAGAATAGGTTGTTCTTTTGGAGATTAACACTCTCCATCAGTGGTATCAGAGCAGGAAGCATCAGAATTGAAGAAAAGGAGGATCCGGACTCCTGCAGCTACAAAGAATTTGACATCTGAAGATTCAAAGGGTGAAAGCTTGCAAGGAAAGCTTGAGAAGGAGATCATACGACATCAAGGAAGTCAAAAGGAGTATCATTCGAAGTAAAGGTAACCTTATACTTTATAAAGGTTGAAGAATTCAATATACAGGTGAAGGAAGGATGGGAGACTCTCTTCAAATAGAGAAGTTGGATAGAGAAAACTATCGTGCATGGTGAATGAGGATGGAAGCTCATCTAATGAGCAAAGATTTGATAGCTTACATTACAGGTGAAGAAGAAAAGCCACAATTCAGAGATCCTAGTGTTCCAACTAGGGAGGAATTAACAGATTTGAAGAATTGGATGAAGAAAGATGCTCAAGCTAGGAGCATTATCTATATGGCAGTCAATGATTACTTGCTACCTCACATTAGAGGTCTTGAAAGTCCAAGTGATATATGGAATGCTTTGGAAGAGCATTTCCAAAACACCACAAAGTCAAGGAAGGCATCTTTATGGGCAGAATTTACAACTTTCAAGAAGAAGGCCTCTCAATCAATTTCAGATTATGTAACAAGGATGAAAGACATTGCAGATGCATTAGGAGCTGTTGATGAAGATATTGAGGAGGATAAATTGGTAAGGCAAATACTTACAGGTTTGAGAGGTGATGACAAATGGAAGCCATTCATTTTGTCTACAGAATTATCACTTGATCATTTCACTCCTGATTTAAATCAATTGCTAGGTCATATGCTAACATTTGAGCAGGATGTTAAAGGAGATGGTGACAAAAGTACAGGTCATGCAATGTACTCAAAGGACAAGAAGAAAGCTAACAAAGGAAAGCAACAATCAGGTGAAGATGAAGGCACAACTAGTCAAGCCAACTTCCTAAGAGGTAGAGGAGGTGGCAAAGGTAGAGGAAGAAGCAGGAATAACAAAGATGGAGCCAAAGCATGCTGGATTTGTGGTAAGAAAAATCATTTAGCTAATGATTGTTGGCATAATAATCAGAGTAATGGTGGATATAATCAAAACTATAATTCAAGAGGAAGAGGTGGCAGAAATCAAAGAGGTAATTTCAGAGGTAGAGGTAGTAGGGGTTACTTTGGAAGAAATGCAGGTAGAGGTTTCCAAAGTCAACAATACAACAATACCTACTACAATTATACTTCAGATCAAAAGGAAGATTCAACATTGATAATGAATGCAACTTGTGAAAGGCAGAATGAAGATCAAAGAGTCTTCTACATTGACTCAGGGTGTAGCAATCACCTGAGTGGTAATATAGCCTTGATGACTGATTTGGAGAATAAGGTATCTAATCATGTTGTTCAAACAGGTGACAACACAAAGCACAATGTGAAGTCAATTGGATCAGTGAAGGCCAAGGATGGTAGCACCTTATTGAGTAAGGTCTTGTATGTTCCTACAATTCCTAAGAATTTGATAAGTGTAGGACAAATTGTGGAAAAAGGTTATGAAGTAAGGTTCACTAATGAAGGAGTGTTTGTGGAAGACCCTAGCAATGGGTATAAACAAATTGTTTCAGGGAAGAAAGAAGGAAGATTGTTCACATTGAAGATTCAAGGTAATGTTGGTCATGCCTTGTTCACCTATGGAGGACATAAGATCTCTGAGTTAGATCTTTGGCACAAGAGATTTGGACATTTCAATGAAAGGGGTATTAATAACATGATTAATAATGGTTCAGTGCTTGGATTGCCTAATGTTGCAGGTCAACATATGACATACAGATGTGAGGCATGTCAATTAGGTAAGGCTCATAAGCAACCCTATTCTAAGCATGGGTTTATGTATTCAGAGAAACTTGAGTTGGTACACACAGATGTGTGGGGACCATCAAAGGACTTCAGTATCAATGGCTCAAGGTATTATGTGATTTATGTTGATGATGCTACCAGATGGATCACTATCTATGTGATCAAAGATAAGTCAGAAGTATTCAATACTTTCAAACATTATCATATGTATGCAGAGAGAATTACAGGACATAAGTTGAAGAGACTAAGGTTAGATGGAGGGGGAGAGTATTTCTCTAATGAGTTCAGTGATTACTTGTGGAATGCAGGTATAAAAAGAGAGGTTACTTGCAGGTACTCTCCTCAACAAAATGGTGTAGCAGAAAGGAGGAATAGGACTCTTGTTGAGTTTGCAAGGTCCATGATGAAGGAGAAAAATTGCCCAAATTATTTGTGGGCTGAGGCTGTAAATACAGCTACTGATTTGGTCAATAGGCTACCTTGTAAAGCTTTGCAGGGTATGACACCTTATGAGGCATGGTGGGGTAAGAGACCTACACTAGACCATTGCAAAGTATTTGGATGTTTGGCCTATGCATATGTGCCATCACAATTAAGGCACAAATTGGAACCTAAAGCTGAAAAATATGTGTTTATTGGTTATGATGATAAGCAGATGGGATACAGGTTGTGGAATCCATCCACAAAACATTTTCTTGTATCAAAAGATGTTACATTTGATGAGCAAGGTACTTGGTATGCAGGTACTATCAATATTAATACAGATGATGAAGAAATTGTGAGCCAAAGGAAAGGTAAATCAAAGGTTCAGATATTTGATGAGCAAGAGAATAATGAAGTGCAGGTTGAAGTGGAAGAAACACCAAGATCTGATCCTGAATGTGAAGAACCAGAAACCTCAAGAAGTGGAGAACTTAGGAGGTCTACAAGGAACAAATGGCAACCTACAAGGTATAGCTATGATACTTCATTCTTGACTACTAAGGATTATGCTTACATGATTAAAGCAGATGAAGACCCTTCTACATATGAAGAGGCAAAAGGTAAAGAGATTAGGGAAAAAGCTATGCAGGAAGAATATGATGCAATGATGGAGAATCAAACATGGGATTTGGTTCCAAAGCCAAATAGTCAGAAGATCATTGGATGTAAGTGGGTTTATAAGACAAAAAGATTTGCAGATGGAAGTGTGTCTAGGTACAAAGCTAGACTTGTTGTGAAAGGATTTGCTCAGACATATGGTATTGATTATGATGAGACTTATAGTCCTATGGCAAAGATGACAACCATCAGGACACTTATAGCAATTGCTGCTTGTAAAGGTTGGAAATTATGTCAATTAGATGTGAAGAATGCTTTTTTGAATGGTTACATTTCAGATGAAGTTTTCATGGAGCAACCTCAAGGATTCAGAGATGGCAGATATCCAGATTATGTGTGTAAGCTCAAGAGAGCTTTATATGGCTTGAAGCAGGCCCCAAGGGCATGGAACTATAGACTTGTAAAGTTCCTAAAAGAACTTGGATTTCAAGTATCATGCTTGTCAAAGCAAGTGATGATGGGTTTATTTACATGTGCATATATGTTGATGATATCATTCTTACAGGTACAGATGAGAAAGGCATTCAAAGCTTAAAGAAGCAAATGGAGAAAGAGTTCAAAATCAATGATGTGGGAGACTTGTCATACTTCTTGGACATGGAGATTTCATACACTCAACATGGAGTGTATGTGACTCAAGAAAGGTATTTGAGAAACTTGTTAATCAAGTTTAAAATGAATGATTGCAGGGTAGCACCTACTCCAATGGAGGTGAATCACAAATTAAGCAGATTTGGAGGTGAAGAATTCAAGGATATGAAGCAATATCAGAGTTTGGTTGGTAGTCATATCTATGCTACATTAACTAGACCTGATTTATCATATGCAGTTGGGGTTTTGTCTCAATTTATGCATTGTCCTAGGAAAGAGCATTGGATTGCAGGTCAAAGAGTGTTGAGGTACATTAAGGGTACACTCAAAGAAGGTTTGTATTATGGTTTTACATCAGATACAAATATCAAGATCTATAGTGATGCAGATTGGGCAGGTAATCCAAATGATAGAAGGTCAACCTATGGATACATGTGTTATGTGGGAGATAAGTTAATCTCTTGGTGCTCAAAGAAGCAACATACAGTTGCTTTGTCATCTACAGAAGCAGAGCAAAGGCATGGTTGAAGCTGCAAAAGAAGTGATTTGGCTTAAGACTCTCATGAAGAGTTTTGACACTATACAGAGCATACCTATCATTTATGGTGATAACATGAGTTCATTATATCTAGCTGCTAATCCTGTTTTTCATGCCAGGACCAAACACATTGAGATACAGTATCATTTTTTAAGAGAGAAGGTGATGGATAAGGAGATTGAAGTTATACATACTTCAACAAAAGATCAGATAGCTGATATGCTTACAAAAAGTTTAGATGGACCAAAGTTACAGAAGTTCAAAGACATGGCAGGCATAAAGAAGATAAGAGAAACCTCAATTGATGATTGAGGGGGAGTTGTTGGTGCAGACCAATCACCAATTGAAGTTTGGAAGACAAAAGATGAAGATAAGATCAATTCTTGAAGCTTAGAAGATGGTTACATTCACAGGTTGAAAGAAATGTACACATATGTACATTAGTTAAGACATAGGTTACTTATACTTATGCTTTGTCATAAGTCTGTACATATTTGCCTATAAATACTATGGAAAAATGTCGGGATATAGAGAGAAGACGAGGAGAGACTATGTATGAGCATAGGAATAGAGAAATGAGAAGTTGTAAGTGTCATTAGACACATGAAAAGTTAGCTGAAGTCTCTCTCTCATTCAGTTGTAGTCTTCTTCAGAAATGACAGAATTTTTGCGCCCGAAGTTTCTGTGTTTTCTCCTTGTATAGTAGATCTTTTGTGAATTCCTTTTGGAGATGTCTAAGTCCATAGTTAATCAATCTATGGCTAGAGTTTGAGAATCTAATTGTGATCAGGCTAAGAGAATTGTGTGTAGGAACATTTACATGTGATAAAGTATTCACTGGTTCTTGAAACAGGCGCAAATTTCGATCTTAATGATTTGATCATTTCTCACTCCACAGTTTAAAGTTTTGTGCAAGTAAGCACTTAATCTTTAAGTTGGAAGGTAAGCTACTCGTGGCTAAAAGCATTTGCTTAAAGGGGTTCTATACTGAGAGAACTAAAGCTAAGAAGTTAGGGGTGTCCAAATCGACTTCTCAGAAGTGCAGATTTAGACATAGGTATCTTGTGAAGTAGATTTCTCAAGATCTACTGAATCTTTTGGAGTGATTCGACCTGGAGAAGGTGCACAATCTTTAGGCGACACCTTGTACAAAGTTTTATAAAAAACTTTACACAAATGGTTAGTCAATCAGAGATTAATCTGCAGCAGACTTTTCTGAGAAGTTGAGTTTTTTCAGAATAGTTAATTTCTTGATAAGTTAGTGATTGCTTCTCTAAATTAAGAGGAGTCTAGACTTATTCTTGATATAGAGGTGCTCTAATTTCAAGAATAGGTTGTTCTTTTGGAGATTAACACTCTCCATCATTCCTTATGTCGGCTCCCTTGTCTTGAGATGCCCTGAGTGCTACCAACACTCCTCCCTGTCTCGTGTTTTTCATCTCTGACAGACCCTTGCTGAGCCGAGCCTTTGATTTAATATGCGACCACATCTATGGCCAAGTGATGTTCTTCGAGCCTCAGTCCTCTGGCTAGATATATGAGTAAGGCATCCCAATTGATTGGCCCAGGTACCTCTTGATGTGGCATACACAACTTGTTTGAGTGTAGGGCCTACTCCACAACAAATAAGTGTAATAGATGAGAGGGTTTGGGAATGAATATTTTTGAGTGATACTCCCAGAACCCTGTGATAAACATTTCTTCAAACGTCTATTTGAAGCATGCTGTGAGACATTTGACACGAGCGTGCCATGCATATACAACATTGACGGATGGGGTGGTGCTCATATCATAGACTAGATCGAGGTTGCCTTCATTGAAGCCTAGGGCGGAGAGGTGAGGTTCTTTAATTTTTTTGAATGTACGGAATGTGACAAGCATGAGTTCGAATATTTTGAGGCACATCTATGCCATTACATCTGGTACGTTCTTGAGCCTAAGGCCCTGATGCCAAATGGTGGAAATCATATATGCTACCATTGTTGGACCATGCGGTGGTTCCAGATATACATAGTTGATCCATTTGTCATATCCTTTGACATTCTTTACTGTGTTTGCGAACTCAGGCCATGATCATCGTCGAAAGACATGACAATAGCAGGGGTTATACTTAATGTACAAGGGCATGTTGTTCCATGTGCACACCATCTCTGGGTAGGTTTCTAGTAACCGTATTCTCCATGTAGGCTAGAAGATATTGCCCTGTGTGGCACTCTCAAGAATGTCGTCGCGGGCAAATTGGGTGGCAAAGGTTGGCTCCTTCGTGGTGCGGTGCTTGATCTCTGCATTATAATCTACCATTAACATGCAAAATGGTACATACTGATCGTCGGAAGTGCCAATCCATCGATGATGAGATAAGTTCTTGAAGTAGTCGGATTTGAGGACAACATCTTCCAGAAGAGACATGGATTGGATCTGAACAACCACTCTGTCATCATGAGTGGGGCCGACCTTTTCTAACTTTTGCAACCATTCTAGAGCTTCAATCTTGAATGTATCAATCCCTTCCTCTATTTCTTAGCCTCAAGGTGCAGGCATGGGTACGTAAGGGTCCTCAAATGTCTCTTCCACTTCAATCCGAACTAGCTCTTCAGGCTCTAGCTCCACGATGGGAGAAGGTTGTCGTTTATATTGTAGAAGTTTATTTTGCAAAGCTGCCACTTGTGCTTTCAATTCTATTACCTCTTCATATGTGGTAGTTGTAGGTGCTACTTCCTTTGGTTTCTTTCCTTGACTGGCCAATTGCTTTCATAGTTCATCATACTCTTTTTCTAATGCATCATATGCCTCTAGGAGGTCTGCATGTGTATCCAATATTACCTGCATGTTGGCTGAAGGGAGGGCTTTGAACCGCTCCGGGTCGATCTCTTTAGGTGAACCTTCCATCACCGTTTCTAGAGTTTCTTCATTCTATTTTTGGAGTCTTTTGTTCTCTTCTAATGGTGTTGCAATGTGTTTTCTCAGTAATGCAAGGTTACAATAGATCTTGAGATTGTCTGCTTGTTGGGTGCCTAGCATTTCCTTGAGGTGTTGTTGTGCTTGTGTATCTCATTGGGGAAGATTGGCCACCAATTCCTCATATTGTCTTTGTAAGGTATCATAGTTACGTTGTAGTTCCATTTTGTCCTTCTCCATGCTCTTGTCATTACGAGTGCAGATGGCTTCCTAGGATTCTAACGCTACCATTCAAGAGGAGGTGGTGGAATTCCCTCTACAAAGTGTGACTAAGGCAAAAGGTCACTAGTTTAGGGAAGATCAACCAGCAAGGGATTATTTATTCCTAGTGACAATCAAAATTATGGACACTGACCATCAATTCCCCATAATGTCCCAAGACTTTAAGTTAATGCATGAACTTCCATCAACAATGGACATTATGAAGAAAGTCAGCATTCACAAGTACTTTGAATTAGCGATATACAAACTTGACTTCCAATGATGTATGCAAGTCATGAACACCTTGTAGCTAGCATTGCATGATCCATTGGTACCGGAGGCTAGAGTCTTAGATGCAATAGGGGAGTGAGTCATTATACAATTCACCCATGACCTGATTAAAGAAGCTTTTGGATGGGAAAAGGACGGGAATACCATTTTGAAAGAGGAAAGTCAAGGAGCGAAGACCAGAACATTCAACGATATTAATCGCATTGATATAAAAGAGGAAGTAAGACTCATACATCAACACTTTTGCTTTCCCAACATGCATAGGTACATTGCTCCACAAAAAATCATAGTACAAATGCTGTCACATGCAATCAAAAAAATTGGAAATCAAGTAAATATGACTCCATACATTCAAGAACGGTTACTCAAGGCTAAGAAGCAACAAAATCATAAGAAGTTCCTAAATGGAAGCATTGCCTTAACCATATTGATATTGTAGAGAGTACACACGCAGAAGCAAAATGAAAAGTAAAGTGCTCTCACAAAATAAAGAATGTGTGAGACACAAAATGAGAAGGCCATGCAATGGGTAAACTCATGTGGATTAGAAATGAGCTTGCCAAGAGCATGGAGTAGGCTCCTCAAGCTTCCAAGTACAAATGAGGGGAGAGGCCCTCCTTATATAGATTTGGGAGGGGCTCTCAAAAGTACATCATATGTGGGATAAGTCTCTTGAAAGGAGTATGAATACAACTGGTAGAAGCACATGGCAAGGTACCCAAATATAAAGGAAATACAATATACAATGGAAATAGACTAGAAGTGGAGTGCCTCTTAGATACAAAATGGAGATGCACTCATGCGGATACAAATGTAGATGAATTAGGAGCAATCATGTCGTCAACACCCCCTCTGCAGCTCCATTTTGGAGCGGTTGAATGCTACAGAGGTCCACCAAGTGCTGGAGCAGAACTGGAGGTAGAGCCTTCGTGAACATGTCTGCAAGGTTCTCCTGAGAGATACACTGCTCCAGAGTAATCTCCTGAGCTATAAGCTTCTCGCGGATGAAGTGGTACTGGATCTTGATGTGCTTTGTCTGAGCGTGGAACACTGGGTTCTTAGCGATGGCCAAGGCTGACTAGCTGTCTGTGTGAATACATGTCAGAGTATCTGGCAAAACACCAATGTCAAATAATCAACATCGAAGCCAGATGGCCTCACATGCTGCAAAGCTGGCTGCTCGATACTCGGCCTCGGTAGATGATAGAGCAAATGTAGGCTGCTTCTTACTTGCCCAAGAGATAAGTCTTGAGCCAAGCAAGAATATATACCCAGAAGTAGACTGTCAAGAATATGGATCACCAACCCAATCAGAATCTGAATATTCGGCGAGTTTGATGCCCCCTCTATACCAAAGACCATGATGTCGGGTGAGGGCAAGGTATCGAAGTAGTCTCTGAGCAGCATCCCAATGAGTGTGACAAGGTTGATGTGCAAACTGATTGAGTATACCAACTGCATGAGCAATATCTGGTCTAGTGTTGGCCAGATAGAGCAATGATCCAACTAGTTGTCGATAGGTATGCACATCCACAAGTGATGATGAGTCCTCCAGTGTAAGCTTGATGTTTGGATCAAGTGGTGTAGTAACTGAGCGACATTGGTCCATGTTATATCTGGAAAGTAGATTAGATCAGTACTTCTTCTGTGATAGGAATATGCCTTCTTTTGTTTGCCAAACTTCCATAGCCAAGAATTAGTGAAGTAATCCAAGATCTGTCATAGAGTACTCAAGATGAAGCTGTGTGATGATAAACTGGATGCGTTCTTCATCTGAGCCTGTCAAGATCAAGTCATCTACATAGAGAATGATGATGGCTACTAAAGACTCCTTTTGATAGATATAGAGATTAGCATCATCATTGCTTCTGTGAAATTCCTTGTCTTCAAAGAACTTGTGAATCTTTTCATACTAGGCCCTGGGAGCTTGCTTGAGTCCATAAAGTGCTTTGTGAAGTTTGTACACCTGATCTTCCTTTCCTTTGATCTTGAAGCCTTCAGGTTGTTCAAGATATACTTCTTCTTGAAGATCTCCATTGAAGAATGCACTTTTGATGTCCAACTGGTAAATGGGCCACTTAAAGTGAGCACTTAGTGCTAAGATGATTCTTATGGTTGTGAATCTTGTAGTAGGAGCAAAGGTTTCTTCATAGTCAATGCCACGTTGTTGCTTGTATCCCTTAGCGACTAATCTTGCCTTATATTTATCTAGAGTGCCATCAGACTTGTATTTGACTTTGTATATCCACTTGACTCCTATGACTTGATGGTTGGTTGGTTTGGGAACTAATGTCCAAGTCTTGTTCTTTGCTATTGCATCCAGTTCCTCTTTCATAGCTACTTACCACTCTGGTTGGCCTTTGGCTTCTTTGTAGTTGGAAGGCTCTAGAATTTGCTGAATTTGGTGCATTAGAGCATAATTAACATAATGACTTTGTTCGCGTTGTCTCTTATCAAGAAGCCTTTGAGATTGGCATGGTTGTTGTGAAGTACTGGCTTCTGAGTTGGAGTTTGGAAATGAGTCCCCCTCTGAAGTATAGATAGGTGGACTAAGACTTGTACTTGAATCTTTTCTTGAGTACGAGGAAGCTTCATTGAAGATCACATCCTTCGAAATGGTGATGGAGTGGTTTTCCATATCATATAGATGGTATGCCTTTGATTGGTCACTATACCCTATGAATATGTGTTTCTTGGACTTTGATTGTAACTTGTTTCTATCTTCTTTTGGTACATGGACAAAAGCTTCACTACCAAAGACTCGAAACTAATTCACATTTGGTTTTCTTCCATAGTATGCTTCGAAGGGTGTTTTGTTGTGTAATGCACTTGTAAATCCTCGAATATGAACGACAGTATGCACGGCTTCTGCCCAAAACTTGTAGGGTAGATCCTTGTGATGAAGCATAGTCATTGCCATTTCCATCACACTATGTATCTTTCTTTCAGCTACTTCATTCTATGATGGAGTATGAGGTTGAGTGACTTGTCTTTTGATCCCTTTCTGGTTGAGAAAGTTATCAAAGTCATGATTGATAAACTCACCACCTCCATTTGATCTGATGGTTTTAACTTTAGTCAAAGCTTCATTCTCAACTTCCTTGATCCAAGTTTGAAACTTAGAGAATGTGTCTACCTTTGACTTCAAAAAGTACACCCAAATATAGCGAGAGTGGTCATCTACTAGAAGATAAAAGTAGAGGGATCCACTGAGGGATGGGGTGTTCATGGGTCCACATAAGTCCATGTGGATAAGGGCTAGAGGGTTCCTTGCTCGTGTTGAAGCTTCCTTGGGAACTGGGGCCCTATGTTGCTTGCCTTGGGTGCAAGCTTGGTAGATATCAGTAAGTTGACCTATCTTTGGCAATCCCTTCATAAGTTGGGATGAAGAGATTTTTGATAAGTAAGAAGTGTGGCCAAATCTTTGGTGCCACAAACTTGAGGTTGATTCTTTGGATAAAGAGCAAGATAGTTTGTAGAGGCCATTTTCTTCAATACCTTGAGCAATGACATCCTTTGTATGGGGATCAACTACCTTTACTGAGGTGTTATCAAACCATACTTGTTTGTCGTGATCTGTAATGGCCCTGACGGAAAGTAGATTCATACATAAATTTGGAACAAAAAGAACATTGGATAAAGACTTCCATTCCCCTTGATGGTTGGTAATTTGAACTTTCCCTTTTCTTTCCATGGGTAAACTTTTGTTGTTGCCAAGATAGACTTCTCCCGTGTGCTATTTGAGTTCTTGAAAGGAGTCCTTGTCTTTGCACATATGGAAGGTAGCTTCGCTATCAAAGATCCACTCATGTGGGGAGCTAGAAGTTACTAGGGCATTGGATTCTGTGGAGATGAAGAGTTCCTCACTAGAGCAGTGGGATCTATGTTGGGATCCTTTGGATGCTTGCCTAGACGTAGAAGCCTTTGATGATTGTTTCTTATTATAGAAAAACTTTTCTAAGTGTCCTGATTTTCCACAAAAATTACAGGTGAACTTCTTCGATGAATTATGCGATCCTTGCTTAGATCCATTGCTAGCATGATGACTTGTGGTTTTTCCCTTATTGAATGGGCCTTTGGCCTTCATGGCAGACTCTTGGGAGGAAGTCGATTTGGCTCGCGAGTCGTGGAGGAGCAATAGTCGACGAACCTCTTCCCAAGTTAAGACTTGGCCACAATTATGCAAAGTTGTGACAAATGTCTCGTATGACTTAGGTAACTTGTTAAGAAGCCTAATGGCCATGTCTTCACTAGAGATCTGCCTACCACATAGTGCTAATTTACGCAGGTAGTCCTCAAATTGGGCTATGACCTTGGTAATTGTATCGTGTGGCCGAATGGTCAAATTATGAAACGTAGCCTCTAATGCATATATTTTCGAAGGGGTTTTTCTTCATACAAAGCGGCTAACGTATCCCAAGCGTCCTTGGATGTCTTACATGCCATGATATGTCCTTTCATCAGTTCGTCACAGGCAAGTAAGATCTCACCTAAAGCTCGTTTGTCCTTGACATTCCACACATGCCAATTGTCTAAGTTGGTATCCCTATTGGGTTCGGGGTCTGACCCATCTACTACCTCATGAAGGAGATTCGTGTAGAGATATGCACGCATGACATCTTTCCATAGATTGTAGTTTTTTCCATTGAGGCGTTTATCCTTAGGCATAAAAATAGGGGTGAAATAGGGTAAGAAGTTAGCCATAGATAATGAGCTACCTTCACTTTTGGTCATTACAAAGCTTTGAGGATAAAGTGTTGAGAAACACTATCAAAGACACCGCTTCAAAATAATTGCAAAGCTTGAAATGAACAACTGGACACCACACTTAAAATTCTTGGGGAAGGGGGGGGGCTTAGAGTAGCCTTGTACTTGTACAACACCAAGATAAGTCGATGTGGGAGGAGGGGGCTTAGATTAGCCCATTGTACACCAATGGAGCCTTAGAATAGGCTTAGACACTTGGAGAGAGTTTGGTGGGTGGGCTTAGACTAGCCTGCAACCCACACCTGCACACACAAAAGATTCTTCTTCTTATATTCTTGATGTACAAAGATGGAGGCACTTAGTGCCTTGAGTGGGTCAAAATATGGTTGAAGCCCAAAAAAAATGGAACCTTGGGAAATACAAAGATGTGCATGTACTTACTCCCAAAAATATAAGAGCTACATCTATATAAAAAAAAAGGTTCTAATATAGTGCCAAAATGAAGTATGGGACCTTAGAAAATACAATTGAAGTTCATAGATGCAAACATTGATGTTATCGCAAATGTAGCTAAAAAAATTGTAAGTTGGTACCCTAAATTCATTGTATCTGGATTCTGCACATTGATGTAGTTTTTACTACGCTCTTCAAAGGGTGCAAATGAATAGAGGTCACATATTATCGCAATTTCCAAGTATAATTCATATTAATCTCTATATCTATGGAGGCCCATTTGTCAGATGATGCAGTCCCTGAGAGTTCGTCACCACTAAGGGAATTTATACTCGGATCAGCTTGTACCAGAAGTGGAAAAATATGGACGTGGTATTTGTCAGCATCCGATTACAATAAGGAGTAGGAGGCGTATCCACTATGGGCATAGGATGAAGCTGAATGGGAGAAGTGCAATAGGTAGGACGTAGTCTTTTTGTGTGCGAGATTGACTTCCCCACGTACGACTGGTTTCTTCAGTTTGTTTCGTCTGTAGTGAGAGAGGAGTGATGCGGCGAAGTCCGATGGGAATGGGATATTGTATCTCTGCCACAGACACGATTCAAAGATGAAAGGCGGCAACTAAAATAGCACCAAAATGTTGCATATTAGAACTCAGATCCACAAATTTGAGCTTTAGTTCAACAACTTGAACAACAAGGGTCTCCAAAAGTGGAGAGAAAGTATAAGATATCAGCAAAGATTTACTATGTGAAGAAAGAATCAATGGTGTTTGTTAACACGTCCAAAATCTGATATGCATGACTAAATAGAAATATGATGATATGGAATATTAACTCCACTTCATGAGCTCAGAAATGAAGTAAATCAGTAAATGTTGCCAAAAGAGAGGGTGGGTGGGAGGGAAAATGGGGTAAAGGTGAACAAATCGATGAAGAAAATGGGTGGGAGGGTGGGCAAATGGGCAAAATGAAGCCTCAAAGAGTAAAGTGATGGAAAAATGCTTCTCCAAAGTGAGTGGAGAGCAACACCACCAAACTCAAGCACCACCACCACCAAAATCACTACCAAAGGCACCACCAAGACCTCCACCTAGCACTCTGATACCATGTAGAGAGTACACACACAGAAGCAAAATGAAAAGTAAAGTTCTCTCACAAAACAAAGAATGTGTGAGACACAAAATGAGTAGACCATGAAATGGGTAAACTCATGTGGATTAGAAATGAGCTTGCCAAGAGCATGGAGTAGGACCCTCAAGCTTCTAACCAAGTACAAATGAGGGGAGAGGCCCTCCTTATATAGATTTGGGAGGGGCTCTCAAAATTACATCATATGTGGGCTAAGTCTCCTGAAAGGAGAATGAATACAACTGGTAGAAGCACATGGCAAGGTACCCAAATACAAAAGAAATACAATATAAAATGAAAATAGACTAGAAATGGAGTGCCTCCTGGATACAAAATGGCGATGCACTCATGCGGATACAAATGTAGATGAAGTAGGAGCAATCATGTCGTCAACAGATATATCATTCCTTGGGCATTAGAGGACATCTGAAAGAGATGTCGTCATCTGAAGCAATGGCCAAGTATGCAAAGATTGCTATTGTTCCCAGAAAGAAGAAAGGATTCAAGATAGTAGAAGAAGTAGAAACAAGCTCCCAACCAAGAATGAGAGGTACAAAAAGGCTACGGGAAACGATGCAAGCAGAAGCAAAATCTCCAGTTACAAAGAAAGCACATGTACCTCCAAGGACTCTACTTGAAGACAATCCACCGATTATGGAAGAAAAGTTGACAAGGGCAATGGAAGCTACCTACCAGTTTACCAAAGGATAGGTAAATCTATCACTGCAAGGGCACCGCTACCAACAAGCTCACCAAGGCTTGGAAAAAAGAAAGAGGCTAACCAAGGTCCACAGATACAGAGAATTGGGTTTAGTGAATTCTAGTTCATCATCAGACGCACAAGAAGAATTGGAAACCTCAATGTTAAATGTGGATATTAGAAGTGTTGGTGCAAGGCAATCAACAATTGAAGTTTTAATTAAATTTTGAAGTCAATGATTGAAGAAAAGATCAAGTCATGAAGCATTAAGAAAGTACATGTTCAGAGAATGAAGATGTGTATACATATATACATTAATTTAGAGTTAGTTCACTTATACTTTTGTATGGTGATGAACTTGTACATATTTGCCTATATATACAAGGAAAAATGTTGGGGCAAATATGAGAGGGCATTTGAATAGAGAAATTAGAAGTTGTATGAGCCATTAGACACTTTAGAAGTGAGTAAGATCTCTTTCATCACTCAAATGTAAAGTTTTCAAGAAATGAAGAAATATTGCGCCCGATCTTTCTGAGTATTCTCCTTCTCTGCTTGATCATTTCAAGAATCCTTTTGTAGGTACACACAAACTATAGTTGACACCTTGTACAAAGTTTTATAAGAAATGTTACACATTTGATAAGTCAATGAGTGAGTTATGTGCAGCAGACTTTCTGTGTAGTCACCTTCTTCACAGTTTGTTCAAGATTTTGGAAATTGAGTATTGATCCTCCAAATTGGTGAAGGTTTTAAGTTACTCTTGATATAGAGGTGCTCTAACTTCAAGATTATCTTGTTCTTTTGGAGATTTACACTCTCCATCAGTGGTATCAGAGAAGGAAGCATCAAAATTGAAGAAAGGAGGACCCCGAGTGATGTAGTTATAAACAATTCAACATTTGAAGATACAAAAGGTGAAAGCTTGAAAGCAAAGCTTGAGAAGGAGTTCAGAAGATATCAAGGAAGACAAAAGGAACTTCATTCCAAGCAAAGGTAATCTTATTCCTCATAAAGCTTGAAGGACTTAATACACAGGTGAAGAAAGGATGGGAGATTCTCTTCAGATAGAGAAATTGGATAGAGAGAACTATCCAGCATGGTCAATGAGGATGGAAGCTCATCTTATGAGCAAATACTTGATATGTTATATTACAGGTGAAGAGGAAAAGCTCAGTTCAGAGATCCTAGTGTTCCAACTAGGGATGAATTGTCAGATTTGAAGACTTGGATGAAGAGAGATGCTCAAGCTAGGAGCATTATCTATATGGGAGTTAATGACTACTTGCTACCTCACATTAGAGGTCTTGAAAGTGCAAGTGATATATGGAATGCTTTGGAGGAGCATTTCCAAAACACCACAAAGTCAAGGAAGGCATCCTTGTGGGCAGAGTTTACCACATTCAAGAAGAAGGCCTCTCAATCCATCTCAGATTATGTAACAAGAATGGACATTGCAGATGCATTAGGAGCAGCTGATGAAGATATTGAGGAGTATAAATTCGTAAGGCAAATCCTCACAGGTTTGAGAGTTGATGACAAATGGAAGCCATTCATTTTTTCTACTGAATTATCATTAGATCATTTTACTCCTGATTTAAATCAATTGCTAAGACACATGCTAACCTTTGAGCAGGATGTCAAAGGTGAAAGTGATAAAAGTGCAGGCCAAGCAATGTATTCAAAGGACAAGAAGAAGAATAGCAAAGGGAAGCAACAAGCAAATGAAGATGAAGGTACAACTAGCCAAGCTAACTTCCTAAGAGGAAGAGGAGGTGGCAAAGGTAGAGGAAGAGGAAGAAGTAATAAAGATGGAGTCAAAGCTTGCTGGATTTGTGGTAAGACAAATCACTTAGCTCATGGTTCTTGGCATAATACTCAGAATAATGGTGGATATAATCAAAACTTTAATTCAAGAGGAAGAGGTGGCAGAAATCAAAGAGGTAATTTCAGAGGTAGAGATAGTAGAGCCTACTTTGGAAGAAATGCAGGTAGAGGATGCTTGAGATCAGAAGGAGGATTCAACATTGATCATGAATGCAACTTTTGAAAGGCAAAGTGAAGACCAAAGAGTCTTCTACATTGACTTAGGGTGTAGCAATCCCTTGAGTGGCAACATAGCTTTGATGACTGATTTGGAGAATAAGATAATTAATCATATAGTTCAAACAGGTGACAATACAAAGCACAATGTGATGTCAATTGGATCAATGAAGGCCAAGGATGGAAGTACTCTCTTGAGTAAGGTTTGTATGTTCCTACAATTCCTAAGAATCTGATAAGTGTAGGACAAATTGTTGAAAAAGGTTATGAAGTTAGGTTCACTAATGAAGGAGTTTTTGTGGAAGACGCTAGCAATGGGTATAAACAAATTGTTTCAGGGAAGAAAGAAGGAAGATTGTTCACATTGAAGGTTCAAGGTAACATTGGTCATGCCTTGTTCACCTATGGAGGACATAAGATCTCTGAGTTAGATCTTTGGCACAAAAGGCTTGGACATTTCAATGAAAGAGGTATTAAAGATATGGTTAACAATGGTTCAGTGCTTGGATTGCCTAATGTTGGAGGTCAACATATGACATACAGATGTGAGGCATGTCAATTAGGTAAGGCTCATAAGCAATCTTATTCCAAGCATGGTTTTATGTATTCAGAGAAGCTTGAATTGGTACGCACAGATGTGTGGGGACCATCAAAGGATTTCAGTATCAATGGTTCAAAGTATTTTGTGATTTATGTTGATGATGCTACCAGATGGATCACTATCTATGTGATCAAAGATAAGTCATAGATATTCAATACATTCAAACCATTATCATGTGTATGCAGAGAGAATTACATGTCAAAAATTGAAGAGACTAAGTTCAGATGGAGGGGGAGAGTATTTCTCTAATCAGTTCAGTGATTACTATAAAAAGGGAAATTACTTGCTGGTACTCTCCTCAACAAAATGGTGTAGCAGAAAGGAGGAATAGAACTCTTGTTGAGTTTGCAAGATGCATGATGAAGGAGAAAAATTGCCCAAATTATTTGTGGGCTGAGGTTGTTAATACAACCACATATTTGGTCAATAGATTGCCATGTAAAGCTTTGCAGGGTATGACACCATATGAGGTATGATGGGGTAAGAGACCTAGTCTAGATCATTGCAAAGTATTTGGATGTTTGGCATATGCATATGTGCCATCTCAATTAAGGCACAAATTGGAACCTAAAGCTCAAAAGTATGTGTTCATTGGATATGATGATAAGCAGATGGGATATAGGATGTGGAGTCCATCCACAAAACAATTCCTTGTATCAAAGGATGTTACATTTGATGAGCAAGGTACTTGGTATGCAGGTACAATCAATATTTATGCAGGTGATGAAGAAGTTGTGAATCAAAAGAAAGGTAAATCAAAGGTTCAAATATTTGATGAAGAGGAGAACAATGAAGTACAGGTTGAAGTTGAAGAAGTGCCAAGGTTTGATCTAGAGTGTGATGAACCAGAAACCTCAAGGAGTGGAGAACTCAGAAGGTCATCAAGACACAAATGGCAACCTACAAGGTATAGTTATGATACTTCTTTTTTAGCTACCAAAGATTATGCTTATATGATAAAGGTAGATGAAGACCCTTCTACATATGAAGAGGCAAAAGGTAAGGAAAATCGGGAGAAAGCTATGCAAGAAGAGTATGATGCATTGATGGAAAATCAGACATGGGATTTGGTTCCTAAACCAAATAGTTAGAAGATCATTGGATGCAAATGGGTCTACAAGACAAAGAGGTTTGCAGATGGAAGTGTGTCTAGGTATAAAGCTAGACTTGTCGTGAAAGGGTTTGCTCAGACATTTGGTATAGATTATGATGAGACTTATAGTCCTGTGGCAAAGGTGACAACCATCAGGACACTCATAGCCATTGCTGCATGTAAAGGTTGGAAATTATGTCATTTAGATGTGAAGAATGCTTTTTTAAATGGTTACATTTTAGATGATGTTTTTAGGGAGCAACCACAAGGATTCTGAAATGAAAGGTATCCAGATCATGTATGTAAGCTCAAGAGAGCTTTGTATGGTTTGAAGCAGGCCCCAAGGGCATGAAATTATAGACTTGTGAAGTTCTTGAAAGAACTTGGTTTTCAAGTATCTAAAGCAGATAGTAGCTTGCTTGTCAAAGCAAGTGATGATGGGTTCATTTACATGTGCATATATGTTGATGATATAATTCTTACAGGTACAGATGAGAAAGGTATTCAAAGCCTAAAGAGGCAAATGGAGAAAGAGTTCAAGATTAGTTACTTGGGAGACTTGTCATATTTCTTGGGCATGGAGATCTCATACACTCAACTTGGAGTGTATGTAACTCAGGAAAGGTATTTGAAAAACTTGTTGGTCAAGTTTAAAATGGATGATTGCAGGGTAGCACCTACTCCAATGGAGATGAATCACAAATTGAGCAGATATGGAGGAGAAGAGTTCAAGGACATGAAGCTATATCAAAGTTTCGTTGGTAGTCTGATCTATGCTACATTAACTAGGCCTGACTTGTCATATGCAATTGGAGTATTATCTCAATTCATGCATTGTCCTAGGAAAGAACATTGGATTGCAGGAAAAAGAGTGTTGAGGTACATTAAGGGTACACTCAAAGAAGGTTTGTATTATGGTTTTACATCATATACAAACATCAAGATATATAGTGATACAGATTGGGCAGGTAATCCTCATGATAGGAGATCAACTTATGGATACTTGTGTTATGTGGGAGATACGTTAATTTTGTGGTGTTCAAAGAAGCAACACACAGTTGCTTTATCATCCACAGAGGTTGAGTAAAAAGGTATGGTTGAAGCTGCAAAGGAAGTGATATGGCTTAAGACTCTTATGAAGAGTTTTGACATCATCTAGAGTATACCCACTATTGATGGAGATAACATGAGTTCATTCTATTTAGCTACTAATATAGTTTTTCATGCCAGGACTAAACACATTGAGATTCAGTATCATTTTCTAAGAGAGAAAGTGATGAATAAAGAGATTGAAATCATACATACTTCAACAAAAGATCAGATAGCTGATATGCTAACTAAAAGCTTGGATGAACCAAAGCTACAAAGATTCAAAGATATGGAAGGCATAAAGAAGATAGAGAAAACCTCAATTGATGTTTGAGGGCGAGCTATTGGCGCAAGGCAATCAAAAATTGAAGTTTTAATTAAGTTTTGAAGTCAAGGATTGAAGAAAAGATCAAGTCATGAAGCATTGAGAAAGTACATGTTCAAAGAATGAAGATGTGTATACATATGTACATTAATTTAGAGTTAGTTCACTTATACTTTTGTATGGTGATGAACTTGTACATATTTGCCTATATATACAAGGAAAAATGTTGGGGAGAATATGAGAGAGCATGTGAATAGAGAAATTAGAAGTTCTATGAGCCATTAGACACTTTAGAAGTGAATAAGATCTCTCTCATCACTCAGATGTAAAGTTTTCTAGAAATGAAGAAATATTGCACCCGATCTTTCTAAGTATTCTCCTTGTGTGCTTGATCATTTCAAGAATCCTCTTGTAGATATCTAATTCCATAGTTAATGAGTCTATGGTTAAAGTTTGAGAGCCTAATTGTAAAGAGGCTGTGAGAATTATGAGTAGGAACATTCATATGTGAGAAAGTGTTAAGTGTTTTCTGAAATAGGTGCAATTTTGATGGTCAAAGAATTTATCCTTTCTCAGTGCACAGTGTAAACTTTTGCACAAATGAGAAGTCAAAATCTAAGTTGGAAGGTAAGCCATACATTGCTAAAAGCATTTGCATAAACGAGTTCTACTTTGAGATAATCAAGCCTTAGAAGTTGCAGGTGTCAAAGTCGACTATAAATAACTACAGTTTTAGACATAGGTGACTTGTTAAGATCATTTCTCAAGATCTATTGAGCCTTTTGGAATGAGTTAACCTGGAGGAGGTGCGCATACTATAGCCGACACCTTGTACAATGTTTTGTCAAAAACTTTACACATTTGATAAGTCAATGAGTGAGTTATGTGTAGCAGACTTTCTGTGTAGTCACCTTCTTCACAGTTTGTTCAAGATTTTGGAAATTGAGTATTGATCCTCCAAATTGGTGAAGGTTTTAAGCTACTCTTGATATAGAGGTGCTCTAACTTCAAGAGTAGCTTGTTCTTTTGGAGATTGAGACTCTCCATCAAGAAATGATTCCAAGGATGATGGACAATGGGAGGAATTAAACCAAGTAAAGGAGGATTTGGACATGGATGGGACAAAGGTAGATCGAATGAACATTGACTCCATCAAAGACACAACAAAGAAGGAAGCGTCTCAAGCCGAGGTACATATTATTAAATTGAATGAAGCATCTAATATTCAAATTAAAGAGACTCTGCTAGCGGGAGAGGTCCTGTTCAAGAACCCCAAGGAAGAAAAGATTAATAATACAATCGAAGAATCTAATAAGGAAGAGGAGAAAAGAGAACAAGAGGTACAACTCCAAATATGGCAACCGCATAACGAGACCTTACAAGTGGAGCAGGGAAAAGACGTATGCACTGAGGAAGCTCCAAGCATCCCAAAAACATGGTTAAATGTGGATGTGGCTCAGCTCAAGCCAGTAGTACAACAAATGATACAAATTGCAATGAATACTCAACAGCTAATGCTTGAGGATGATGTAGACTATGACATAGCAATGCGAGAAAAAAATCAATTTCAAGAAATAGGTGAGAATCTATCTGCCCAATTAATTCAAGCACAAATGATAATATTAGAGAAAGAGGCAGAAGTCCAAGTGGCCAAGCATCAATGCAATACAGAAGAAAAGGAAAATCAGAAGCTAAAAGAACAATTAAAGGAATTACAAAACAAATATGAGGCTGGCGAAGCAGACAAAACATGAATGAACGCTAGAAGCAAAATTGTTGAATCTCAAATCAAGGTGTACATGGATGAGGCTGATAATTTAAGGAACAAGAACAAGGAATTAATGACAGCCCTTTCATGCAACCAACCGATAGAAGCACCTAGAGTGACAGAGAAAGACACACGAGCATTGAAAGAAAGGATAGTAAAGTATGAAGATCAGCTAAAGAAAGAACAAGCCATCATAACAGATTGGGAGAAGAGGTATATGGATGACACCGCAGAACTGAGAAAGAAGTGGAAGGTAGCAGAAAATCGATATATAGTACAATGCAACGAAGATGTGGATCAACTCGCTGTCATAGGAGAGGAGCTCCTCAAAAACAAGGAAACAATTATGAAAGCCACCGAGCAGATTAAAGAAAAGGATGACTTAATAAAGCAATTGCAAAGTCAATTAGCACAACAGGTCACAGAGGGGACACCAGTAGTTCCACACCACAGTGGCTACTGAGGAGATTGAGGTACCTCCTCTCTCTCCCCCCTTACATCATTCACCCATAAGGGAGGACACAGAGACCCACACTAAGAGACACACTCGGAATATTGCAGAACTAAGCCGACATGAGAGGGCACTACTCGTGTCCCAACTTACTGAAGATTTTGAAGACCAAGTAACCAAAGTCATGAAGGAAGCAAAAATAGAAAGCAAAAATCTAGAGCAGGTAATGAAACCCTTCAATGTACCATATGGATTACTTAAAGAGCAAACTTGATAGTACATAAAGACCACAACAAATAAAGAGCCGGATAACAACCTCCAATTTAGCATGCAAACGTTTAACTATACACAAGAGGAATTTGACAAAGCAGATCCTATATGGAGGAGAAATTTTTTGGAGAAGAATCCTACTCTACGGGTACAATGGGAATCATCACCTTATATACTTCAAGTAAATCCATCTTTTGCCTCGGTACCAAGAAGATGCTCCTGGATGCAATTTTGGGAAGGACAGCACCAGGGAAGCATCAATAATCAGTGGCTCAACTATCCATTACTGCCAAGTCCACCTCGTAATTATCTATTGATCGAAGAATACATGGTCAAAACCATGGAATTTTGGATTGCTCGATATGCAACTGTACCAGATTTAGCTATCAAGATGACTAACAAGATTTTGAGTATGCTACTTACTGTCATAAAGGTGTTTCAACATGCACAATACACATTTTTGAACTTCATTGGCATTAATCAAGGATCAGATGCCCTCATTTTTTATCTATCAACTATACCTAGCCGATTAGCGCTCATGACCATATATTCAAGGCTAATGTTTTTGCCAAGTACTTACATGCAGACATTCAAAGAGGCATTTTTTACAGGCTTTTTTGAGCTGGATTCAGAAATTTTTGCAAAAATGTCTTCAAGTCTTAATGCAAGACTAGTGGCCTATGAATTATGTTTCTTTGCAGATCATAGACAGGCACCAGATGATGGGGTGAAATCGAACCAATGGAAGGAATTAATGCTATGTCAAGCCAATTTTCTTAATCAACGAGAGTAGCAAGTCATCCAAACATACTTACATCACCACAAATAGCCTGTCGGGGATGATAGAGTTCAGGAGGAGGGACGTGTGGAAGGGGAATCGAGCAAAAAGAGAAGAAGAAGAACATCAAAGAATAAAACTGCTTAGTAAAGAAGTAAAAGCTTATAAAGAAAAAGAACACCTCTCTGCCCAAAGCCCCGTAGGGGTATGCATCAAGCTACAACACCAAGGAACCATGTCCTGAGGATTGGAATTAAAGAAAGATAACAACTAGGACATTTCATGGGAAAAGCCAAATGACCACCGAACACTTCTTTGTATATGTTCTTTAATAAAACATATAGTGGCCTGGTCAGTCACATACTATAAGTTTGACAACATTTGGAAGACCTAAGAAGTCTATCTTCATGGTCCCCATGTACTGTGTTTTCTACGCATTCAACAACCTGTGTGCGAAGTACTGTGTACGGCCTTAGGCGCTCGGTTTTCTACCCTGAGGATATCGTCGTGGAGCTCTCAAGAAGGAGAGCGCATTGTGGTGCATCATCATCGAAATACTTCACTGGTATCAAAGCAGTTCGAGGCAAAAGCTTTGTTCCTTTTGTGCGAGCGAAGCGACCCCCCCCCAAAGGCTTACGACTAAGGTGGCGACCAAGGCATAGACCTTGGCATACCTTGTCATCCGAGTCACTGAAGTCACTGTTGGTGCCTTTGGCTGCACTTGAGGGAGGACCTCAACCATCAAGGAATATAGAGGTTCCTGGTACTTCCCGAGAGGTCACCCATCCCAGTATTGTTCCCCCTAGAGCTTGCTTAACTATGGCAATCTCTTGCCACTAAGCTACACTCTTGTGGTGTCTAAAGAAGGGGAAAGACTAACCTTGACATTACCTTGAATAAGTTTTGGTCCCTCAAAGCTTCATTCTTTTCTTTAAAAGCCTATTTTTGAAGCAATTTTGGGGTGTCTTTGGAGCCAGTTTGGAGTACTTTCGCACATAGTTCTCTTCACATAGGTCCAATAACATCAAGAAGGGTGTTCTTTGTACTTCTCCGACAATAAATATCAACCTTTGGGGCTATGCTTTCAGCCACACTCTCAAAACTATAGGTTTCTCGAGAGGTTTTTAGTTTTGGTGGGAGCAACTGCTACAAATTTATGCAGGTTTTTGAGCCTAAAACATCAGAGTTGACAAAAACTTGCAAGTGTTATTGGCTAGTTTTTGAGCTGTGCATTCAGCCTTTTATTATCATTTTACTACATATATTGAGCACATACACACCACGTATGCTTTTGTGGATACCGCTTATGTACATCTATGTGGTCATTGATATAGCGGTTACGTTTTTGCATAAAGCCTTTTATGTTTGATAAAGAGGGTTGCGGTGAGGTTTTCTTAATTGGGAAACACCCAAATGTCGGGGTCTCTCCGGTGATGCTGGTGGAAGACTTACCCAACCTTGCCATAAGATATGTATGCTAGTTGTTCTTAGGTGCTCGATAAGCCTAGTTGGCTTCTATTGGGTAATTGATTATATGCAGTGGAGTCACTGATTTACTATGCAGGAAAACATGTGAGTACTTGTAGTTTTATGATATTTTGACACTAGTCATATGCTCATTTTGCAGAGGATACTCTGGCAAAATGTTTCCAGATTTGTAGTTTTCTCAACTATACAGTGGTCGATTCACTCCTTGATACACTTATTCATTGGTGTTTGTGTTAAAAATAAAGAAGTAAGCTCGTATATATCTTTGCAAAAAGGATTTTCTTCAAGTAGAAGGAAAATACAAAAATGAAAAATAGAAGCATTTACTTCAGCAAGTAGTGGAGGCCAAAAGAGAATCATTCAAAAGAGAATCAAATCCAAAATCTGAATTGTAAGAGGAGTGGCTATCCAAAGTAGTGGAGAAATGATGGAGAAGAGCTCTCAAACTCATCATGAGAGTTTTTGGTCACTTGGCTATAAAAGAAGCAAGGGAGGACACTCAAGGAGAGAGCAAGAAGGCGTGGAAGCCCCCTTGTATCTACTTCATTTGGTTTGAGTCATTTCGTTCAGTTCACTCTCATAGAGTGTGTCCAGCCGCACACCTATTATTTGGGTAGTCTACTTGTGAGAGTCATATCTCTCAACATATGTATCCAAATTTAGTGTTTAAACATTCGTTAGAAAGCTTATCTTGAGTACTTCCTCTGTCTAGAACAGTTTTATGAAATTCTTTATGCTCTCTAAGTTATTCAGGTTTTAGTGAAGTCCAGTTTTCAGCCTAACTGAGTGGACAGGTAGTATCAAATAGTTGACAACTCAAATCTACTCCAAATTGAGTGTTTGATATCTCATTTGAAAGCTCTAGGTGTCTAGTGACCAAAGTTTCAAGTTCATTGGATATTTCAGTTGGTACCAGTTTTCATTTGAAGGTTCTGCTGTTGGCAAGAGTCTTCATCCTGAGAAGGTCTTCTATACTTTCCGCTGCGATTAGGAGAGGAATTCTCCAACATTTGGTATGAGAGCCTTGGAGTTTGAAGAGGCAAAGCATTGGAACTGAACTGAAGCAAAGGGAAAGCTACAAATCAAGGGGGAGCTTCGTGAATTCAAGAGAGAGCGCCACAACATACTTGAGGTAAACTTCAATCTTGGAAGTTTTCAATGGCTGATTTAGGACAACAAGTTGAGAAGTTAGACAAAGACAGATTTCAGTCTTGGAGGTATAGAATGATAAATTACCTTAAAGGTAAAGGTTTATGGGGTTTAGTTAGTGGAGATGATCCACAACCGGTAGACCTTGAAGATCCCAACATTACTCCGGCACAAAGGAGACAATTTGCTGATTGGGAAGAGAGGAATCGAAGGGTGATGTTCCTCATCTCACAAGTTATTTCTAACACTATGATTGGTCATGTGCAAAGCTTAGAAACAGCCAAAGAAGTTTGGGAAGCATTGGAGAAGGTGTATGCTACCTCAACAAGGTCTCGGAGGATGCAACTCAAGAATGAGCTCAACAACATGAAGAAAAGCTCAAACCAAAGCATTAGTGAGTATACATTGAGGATTAAGGAGCTTCGAGATCAACTAGCATCAGTTGAATGCAAGATAAAAGAGGAAGACATCGTCCAAACAGCCCTCAATGGCTTGAGGAGTGAAGAAAAATGGAAGCCCCTCATCACAAACATCCTTTATAGAGATCCTCTACCAACATTCGACGAGATTATACCAAATCTTGTGGCTGAAGAGGTTGCTCAACAAGGAGAAGGCAACAAAGGTAAGGACAGCCATAGTCAAATGTTATATGCAGGAAGAGGTAGAGGAAGGAACTCAAGAGGAGGCTCGAGAGGAAGAGGAAGAAGCTACAACAATACAAATTTCAGCCAACACAACTCCGACGACAACAAGGACAACTCAAATGACAACACACATGGAAGAGGTCGAGGAAGAAATAGAGGAAGAGGTCGAGGTTCATACAATCCTCATAAAGGTATAACATGTTATCATTGTGGTAAACTAGGACATTATGCAAATGATTGTTTGCAAAAGAATGGAAGGCTGAATGGAGGCAACCAAAGGAGCCAAAATAACTATGCGAGTACATCAAGTGAAGGAGACAAGAAAACCATGCTTGCGATGAAGCATGACTACAACAACTCGAGAAGTGATGACCAAAAATGGTTCATAGATTCAGGTTGCAGCAACCATATGACATGCCAAGGAGATTTGTTCACAAAGCTACAAGCTCCAACTGGAAAAGGATGTGTAGAGACCAGCGATGAAACTCAACACGCAATTGAGCATGTTGGAGATATCAAGCTTGGAGACAAGAAGGTATTGGCTGATGTTCTTCATGTTCCTACTATTGCAAAGAATTAGATTTCAGTAGGACAAATGGTAGAGAAAGGATATCATGTTATCTTCAATGAAAAAGGCTGCTTTATAAAGAATCCAAAAGAAGGATTCAAGGTCATTGCTCAAGGAAGGAAAGAAGGAAGGATGTTCACTTTGGACATTCAACAACCGCATGGAAAGGTGATGTATATTCAGTTTGGAAACAAGAGGATAGCTGAAATCGATTTGTGGCACAAAAGGTTTGGACATATCAACATTCCCAAGCTCAAGGACATGAGCAACCATGAAGTGGTAAGAGGTCTTCCAAGATTCAATGATGCCAGACTACATGAGTTTTGTGAAGCATGCCAACTAGGAAAGCAAACTCGACAACCATTCAAGAAAAGCATCTATGTGGCAAGGAATGTCCTCGACTTGATACACACGGATGTATGGGGACCATCACAACAACCATCAGTGGCTGGTAATAAATATTTTGTCACTTTTATTGATGATCATTCAAGGAAAGTATGGATGTTTTGCATAAAACAAAAATCAGATGTGTTCTCCATGTTCAAGAGATTTAAAGCACAGGTAGAAAAGGAAACAGGACGCTACATAAAGACCTTGAGGTCCGATGGAGGAGGAGAATATTTCTCCAAAGAATTTTCAGACTTTCTTTATGAAAATGGAATCAAGAGACAATTTACATGTAGGTACACACCTCAACAAAATGGAATAGCTGAAAGGAAAAATCGACATATCACAGAAGTTGCAAGATGCATGCTCAACGAGATGAAGATGCCACTAAACTATTGGGCTGAAGCAACTAGTACGGCCGTTTATTTGATGAACAAGTGCACAACGGCTAGAGTGCATAATCTAACTCCCGAGGAGGTTTATTCCGGTAAGAAGCCTGACCTTACACATCTCAAAGTTTTTGGATGTGTGTGTTATGTTCACATCCCTCAAGAACTAAGGACAAAGATGGAGGCAAAGTCCGAAAAATGTATTTTTATTGGATATTCATCGGAGCAAAAGGGATATAGGTGCTACAATTCGGTGACAAAGGAGCTACGAGTCTCACGAGATGTGGTATTTGATGAGCTAAGACCATGGTTTGGAGACAAAGGGAAAGAGAAGACTCTTGAAGAAGATTGCGAAGATGATGAAGGTGCTGTCCAAGAAGAATTTCAGCAAACAAGCACTCAAATGTCAGGTCCAGAAGCTTCTACATCACTTGGAGAAAGCTCAACATGGAAGGGGAGGCTAAGGAGTCATTCCTCATCACCAACATCAGCTTATGAAAGATCTAAAGCCGAAAGTGCTGCCCAAAATAGTGATTCAAATACAAGTGAAGAAGAGTATGAAGAGGTGATCACACCGAAGGTAAAGTTGAACCGATTGAAGAAGCAATGTTCAAAAGGAAATGAAATGAGGTCTTCAAGAGCAAGGTATCCAATTGAAAGGCTGAGCTATGATAGTTTTATTGCAAAACATTTTGCATATATGACACAGGTGGTCAAAGATAAAGAACTAGATGCATATGAAGAAGCATGTACACAAAAAGAATGGCAAGAAGCTATGCAAGAAGAGATGAAAGCTCTCAAGGACAATCACACATGGGAGCTAGTTCCAAAGGCTGAAGGTATGAAGATTGTTCCAAATAAATGGGTGTTTAAAATAAAGAGAAATGCTGACGGCTCTCTAGCAAGGCATAAAGCTAGACTAGTAGCAAAAGGATTCAAGCAAACTCACGGCATCGATTATGAAGAGACTTTCAGCCCGGTTGCAAAGATGGGAACAATTAGAACCTTGATTGGAGTGAGTGCAGCAAGGAGATGGCCATTGTACCAACTCGACATAAAAAATGCTTTTCTCAATGGTGAACTTCAAGAAGAGGTATACATGAGTCAACCGATTGGATTTGAAGACAAAAAGCATCCAAATTTTGTTTGTAGATTGAAGAAAGCTTTGTATGGGCTGAAGCAAGCACCACGTGCTTGGAATCAAAGATTGGTCGAGTACCTCACAAGGTGTGGGTATAGTCCAAGTAATGCAGATCCCTCTCTCTACATGAAGAAAGAAGAAGGCAAGCAGGTATATATTTGCATATACGTTGATGATCTCATCATAACAGGAAGTAATGTTACAGGAATACAAGAGATCAAAAGGAAACTCGATAAGGAGTTTAAAATTTCAGATCTTGGTGAGCTGAAATACTTTTTAGGCATTGAGATAGTCTATGGGAAAGATGGCATTTACTTAATGCAAAGAAAGTACCTATTGGATATTCTTTTCAGATTTGGAATGAGTGAATGCAAACCACTCACTCAACCTATGGACACAAATGTGAAGCTATGCTCAAATGATGGAGAGAGGTTACATGATGTAACTACATACAGGAGTATTATAGGTTCATTGATCTATGCTACGATCACAAGACTAGATTTGTGTTATATTGTTGGAGTTCTTTCTCAATTTATGCAAGCTCCAACAAGTGAACATTTAAATTCAGCCAAACGAGTGCTAAGATATGTGAAGCACACTGTCAATCATGCATTGTTTTATAGATATGATGAAGAATTGCAGGTAAAGGGCTTCAGTGATGCTGATTGGGCTGGTTCCAAGGAGGATAGAAGATCCACTTCAGGTTATGTGTTCATGATAGGTAGCAAACCTATCACATGGAGCTCAAAGAAGCAACCTACTGTTGCACTATCATCTACATAAGCTGAATATAGAGGTTTAGCCTTTGTAACTTGTGAAGCTATGTGGATTAAGAAGCTCTTGGCTGATCTTGATGTGCAGGTGGAGACCATTCCAATTTATGGTGACAACATGTCAAGCATTCACTTGACAAACAATCCAATGTTTCATGCACGAAGCAAGCACATAGAAGTGCATTATCATTATGTTCGAGAAAAAGTTTTGAGCAAGGATGTGGATATAAAGTTCATTGGAACTAATGACCAGGTTGCAGACATGCTTACAAAGTCCCTCGATGCTTCTAAGCTCAAGAGGTTCAAGGACGACATCAACTTACAAGATATGGTTGAAGGTGCAAGCTCACATGTGAGCTTGAGGGGGAGTGTTAAAAATAAAGAAGTAAGCTCGTATATATTTTTGCAAAAAGGATTTTCTTAAAGTAGAAGGAAAATACAAAAATGAAAAATAGAAGCATTTACTTCAGCAAGTAGTGGAGGCCAAAAGAGAATCATTCAAAAGAGAATCAAATCCAAAATCTGAATTGTAAGAGGAGTGGCTGTCCAAAGTAGTGGAGAAATGATGGAGAAGAGCTCTCAAACTCATCATGAGAGTTTTTGGTCACTTGGCTATAAAAGAAGCAAGGAAGGACACTCAAGGAGAGAGCAAGAAGGCGTGGAAGCCCCTTTGTATCTACTTCATTTGGTTTGAGTCATTTCGTTCAGTTCACTCTCATAGAGTGTGTCCAGCTGCACACCCATTATTTGGGTAGTCTACTTGTGAGAGTCATATCTCTCAACATATGTATCCAAATTTAGTGTTTAAACATTCGTTGGAAAGCTTATCTTAAGTACTTCCTCTGTCTAGAACAGTTTTATGAAATTCTTTATGCTCTCTGAGTTATTCAGGTTTTAGTGAAGTCCAGTTTTCAGCCTAACTGAGTGGACAGGTAGTCTGTTTTGAATCAAATAGTTGACAACTCAAATCTACTCCAAATTGAGTGTTTGATATCTCATTTGAAAGCTCTAGGTGTCTAGTTTGAGTGACCAAAGTTTCAAGTTCATTGGATATTTCAGTTGGTACCAGTTTTCATTTGAAGGTTCTGCTGTTGGCAAGAGTCTTCATCCTGAGAAGGTCTTCTACACTTTCCGCTGCGATTAGGAGAGGAATTCTCCAACAGTTTGGACTCTTCTAGCTCCATTATCATTCTATTTAGTTCTCTACCATCATGGCATGAGAGGCCTTAGGCACATCCGGTGGATGAGGGTCTAGTGCTAGTATTCCGAGGAGGATCTATAACTTGTAGGGAAAAGATCATTTTGAGATTCAAAAATTTGATGGAACAAATGTTTCTCTATGGAAGAATCAGATTAAAGATGTGTTGACTCAAAGGAGGCAATGGAAGCTAGTAAATGGAATTTCAAAGAAGCTTGCTGACATGGATGAAGATGATTGGGATGCGTTAGATGAAATGGTCAGGTCTACCATTTGCTTGCACCTGACAGATAATGTTTACTTTACAGTATTAGACTGTGAACGTGTAGAGGAGCTTTGGAAGAAGTTATACAATACATATGAAAAAGAGACAACATCAAATAAAGTCTATCTGATTAGAAAATTATATGACCTTTGTATGAAGGACACAGATAGTGTTGCTACTCATCTAAATTATTTTGATGCTATATTCTCTGAGTTACAGGCTCAGAAAATGGATATGAATAATGAAATGAAAGCAATATTGTTGTTATGCACCTTGCCATCATCATGGGATACGTTTTGCACAGCTATTAGCAATAGTGCACCTGGTGGTAAACTCCTCTGTCATGACATATGTGGAGCACTCTTGAGAGAGGATATTCGTAGAAAATCTATGGTTGGCACTCAGAGTGGAGATGCATATAATGTTCATGATTCTTACCAAGGAAAGAATCAACAATGTGGCAGGAGCAAGAACAAGGAAAAGAATGGTCAACGGAATAAGAGTAGAAGTAAATCAAGGAAGAGGGATATCGAATGCCATTATTGTCATAAGAAAGGACACATGAAGAAAGACTCTTATGCATTAAAGAATGCTAAAGGTAAAGGACAGAATGTTGATGGGCATGTTAAATAGTTACTTGCACCATCTACTTCGACTATGAAGATTGAAGAAATTAATGCTATTTCTAATGATGCTGATGTGTTGACACTTGATAGTACTATGCCAACTGAGGCTCTTACAGCTAATTCTCTTTCCCACACCTAGCTGCTAGATTTTGGTGCTTCTTTCCATGTGACACCATATAGAGAATGGTTCTCTAATTATGCAGCAAAGTCTCTTGGTACCGTGAGACTTGGTGACTCTTACGAGTGTGATGTTATGGGGATTGGAGATGTGGTTGTGCAGTTCATTGATGGTTCAAAATTTAGTATGCATAATGTACACCATGTACCTCAGCTATCACGTAGTTTGATGTGAGTTCGTCAACTTGATGACCTTGGTTACAAGGTATTCTTCTATGCTCAGTCCTTTCGCATATCAAAGGGCAATATGGTTATTGCAAAAGGAAGCAAAGTTGGCTCACTTTATCCTTTATTTGTATCACACAAAGAACACTTGTTAACTGTTACTGAACACCCTATGGCTTGTATTTGGCATGGTCTTTTGGGACATATATCTTGTAGTGGAACAAAAAATCTTTCTCGTTCTGGCTACTTGCCTATGTTATCTTTCTCCGATTTTTCATTTTGTGAGCATTGTGAATATGGAAAGCAAACCAAAAATGTGCATAGAACACACATTGACTCTTCAATTCAGCCTTTAGATCTAGTTCACATAGATGTGTGTGGTCCTATGCCGACTAGGTCCTTAGGTGGTTCTCTGTACTTTGTCACTTTCATAGATGATGCTACTAGAAAAGTTTGGGTATATCCTATCAAATCGAAGGATAAGGTATTCCCTACTTTTAGAAAATGGCTTGCTTCTGTTGAGACAGAAAAAGGAACTAAGCTTAAAGCTTTACGTTCAAATAATGGGAGTGAGTATACCTCACATGAATTCAGCCTTTTCTGTTGGTCTAGAGGGATTCATAGAGAGTTTATAGCTCCTTATACCCTAGTACAGAATGGTGTAGCTGAGAGGATGAATAAAACTACTCAAGATTGAGTAGTCTCTATGTTGCATCATGCAAACCTCTCACAAGGTTTTTGGGCAAAAGCAGTATTGACTGCAGTTCATATGATTAACCTTCACCTAGTACTGCCAAAGGTCCGAAAGTGGCACAAGAGTTATGGACAGGGAAGCCACCATATTATGATCATCTTTGAGTTTTTGGGTGTGAAGCATATGTTCATATACCCAAGAATCTTAGACAAAAGTTGGATCATAAGTCAAAGAAATTCATTTTTCTTGGATATGGTCAAGAATGAAAATTTGGATATCGCTTATGGGATCCTGAAACACGATCTATGATTAGAAGTAGTGATGTCATTTTCAATGAGTCTAAGATGCATAAACAGCCCATTAAGGAGGTTGAAGTGAGAAGAGTGGTGTTTGAGGATACTAGTCCTCCAATTAGCATGCATAAAAATGCTGCACATCCGGATGTTCAAGAGAATGTCCATTCAGGTCAGTCTACACATATTCTTGTTCAACAACCATTCAGATGTTCTGCACATTCTCACATCCACCTGATAGATATGTTCCAGGTTTAGATTCTGTTATGCTAACAGATACTGGTGAGCCTTCTTGCTACAAAGACGCTATGTAGACAGAGGATCATGTGAAGTGGGAGCGTGCCATGAAGAGTGAGCTGGATTCTATTCACAAGAATGATACTTGGGATTTAGTACCTTTGCCAAAGGGCAAGAAAGCTTTACCATGTAAATGGGTATATAAGCTGAAATTCACATCAGATATTGCTTCTCCAAAGTATAAAGCACGACTTGTTGCAAAGGGTTTTAAACAACAACATGGTGTTGATCTCGAGGAAATCTTCTCTCCAGTGGTCAAGATGACTACCCTGTGCATGTTGATTGGATTCGTTGCAATAGAGGACTTAGAGCTAGCCCAAATGGATGTGAAAACTGTTTTCTTGCATGGAGATCTTACATATGAGATCTATATGGAACAACTAGAGGGTTATGTAGTTCGTGGCAAGGAAAGTCTAGTTTATAAGCTTAAGAAGAGCTTCTATGAACTTAAATAGTCCCCTAGACAATGGTACCAAAAGTTTGATGCTTTTATGAAGTCTCAAGGCTATTCTCAAAGCAAGGAGGATCATTGTCTCTACACAAAGAGATGCTCATATGGAAGCTTGATATGCTTGATACTTTATGTCGATGATATGTTGATTGCTGGGAAGTCCTGTTATGATTTGTCAATTCTCAATAAGAAGTTAAGTCAGACATTTGATATGAAGGATTTGGGGGATGCCAAACATATTCTTGACATGCGCATTACTCGTGATAGGAGCAAAAGATGCATATACTTGTCTCAAAGTGAGTACATATCCAAAGTACTTCATAGGTTCAATATGCAGGGTGGAAAGGCATTGAGTACACCTTTACCCACATATGTAAAATTGAGCAAGGATGATTGCCCCAAAGTCAGATGGGGAAAAGGAATTCATGACCTAAATTCCCTATTAGCTGTTGGTAGTCTCATGTATGCTATGGTAGCTCGAGACCAAACATTGCATTTGCAGGAGTTGTGAGTAGATATATGTCTAATCCTGGCAAGAAACATTGGGAAGCGGTCAAGATGGTTTTAAGATATCTGAGTGGCACTAAGGACAAGTGTCTATGCTTAGGTAGAGGAAAAGCATCCATAATTGGTTCCATAGATTTTGACTATGCTGGTTGTGTAGACAATCGTAAGTCTACATTAGGGTATATTTTTCATTTGGTTGGAGGTGCTATCTCTTGGAGATCTCTTCTTCAAGAATGTACAACTGTTTCCACCACAGAAGCAGAGTATGTTGCAGCGAGTGAGGCATGTAAGGAAGCATTGTGGATTTCTTGTCTTGCTTGTGATATGGGTTTACCTCAGCATGTACCTCGTTTTCTCAGTGATAGTCAGAGTGCCATCACTTTGGCTAAGAATCCGGTCTATCATGCAAAGACCAAGCACATTGAGGTGAGGTATCACTTTATTAGAGATTGCTTAGCTACTGTACTGAGCGCATTATTCTTGAGAAGGTTCACACTCAAGATAATGTTGCAGATGCTTTGACTAAAGCTCTACCACAGGATAGCTTTTGACACTGTTGTCACTTGATGGGGGTTACTTGATTCATGATGGTATAAAGACCTCGAGCAAGTGATGTGCACAAGTGGTGATGGAGAAGCACACAAGCATGCACACACATACACACACATGTGCACACAAGTAAGAACAAAGAGTGGCACAATGGAAGCTTTGATTAAGATCAAAAGACCATTACAAGAGCTCTTCTTAGTTCAAAACTACAATTTTGCTCTCCCAAAAATGAGCATACTAGCTCCTTTTTTAACTTTTGACTAGCTAGTGGCCTTGTATAGACCTAGTGTCTGGCCTCGTTAAAAATCAGGTTCCTAGGTTATTTTGGAGGGTCAAATGAGCTCAAAAAATTATGAAAATTGGTACATAGATAGTTATAGTACTCATCAAGCTCAAGGACTCCTCGGCTTGAACAAAATGGAGTCTAATCTACCAAAAATGATATTTACAATGGTCATGTAGTGATGAAAATCACTATTAAAAGGGGATTAGCTAAGAAAAAGTGAATGGCCTATTTGTCGGATCTTCTTTGAATTCTCTGCCTGCTTGGCCCTTCTCTTTGCTTTGATTCCTTATGTTGGCTCCCTTGTCTTGAGATGCCTTGACTGTTGCCAACACTCCTCCCTCTCTCGCGTCTGTCATCTCTGGCAGACCCTTGCTGAGCCAAACGTTTGATGTAATATGCGACCACATCTATGGACAAGTGATGTTCTTCGAGCCTCACTCCTCTGGCTAGATCTATGAGTAAGGCATCCCAATTGATTGGCCCGGGTACCTCTTGATGTGGCATACACAACTTGTTTGAGTGTAGGGCTTGCTCCACAACAAATAAGTGTAATAAATGAGAAGGTTTGGGAATGAATATTTCTGAGTGATACTCCCAGAACCCTGTGATAAACATTTCTTCAAACGTGTGTTTGAAGCATGTTGGGAGACATTTGACACGAGCGTGCCATGCATATAAAACATTGATAGATGGGGCGGTGCTCATATCATAGACTAGATCGAGGTTGCTTTCATTGAAGCCTAGGGCCGAGAGGTGAGGTTATTTAATGTTTTTGAATGTACGGAATGTGACAAGCATGAGTTCGAATATTTTGAGGCACATCTATGCCATTACATCTTGTATGTTCTTGAACCTAATGCCCCAATGCCAAATGGTGGAAATCATATATGCTACCATTGTTGGACCATGTGGTGGTGCCAGATATACATAGTTGATCCATTTCTCGCATCCTTTGACATTCTTTACTGTGTTAGCAAACTCAGGCCATGATCATCGTCGAAAGACAAGGCAATAGCAGGGGTTATACTTAATGTACAAGGGCATGTTGTTCCATGTGCGCACCATCTCTGGGTAGGTTTCTAGTAAACATATTCTCCATGTAGGCTAGAAGATATTGCCCTCTGTGGTGCTCTCAAGAATGTCGTTCGGGGCAAATGGGTGGCAAAGGTTGGCTCCTTCGTGGTGCGGTGCTTGATCTCTGCATTATAATCTGCCATTAACACAAAAAATGGTACATACTGATCGTCGGAAGTGCCAATCCACCGATGATGAGATAAGTTCTTGAAGTAGTCGGATTTGAGGACAACATCTTCTAGACGAGACATGGATTGGATCTGAACGACCACTCTGTCATCATGAGTGGGGCCGATCTTTTCTAACTTTTGCAGCCATTCTAGAGCTTCAATCTTGAATGTATCGATCCCTTCCTCTATTCCTCGACCTCAAGGTGCATGCATGGGTACGTAGGGGTCGTCAAATGTCTCTTCCACTTCAATCGAAACTAGCTCTTCAGGCTCTGGCTCCACCATTCGAGAAGGTTGCCATTCATATTGTAGAAGTTTACTTTGCAAAGCGGCAACTTCTGCTTTCAATTCTACCTCTTCAAATGTGATAGTTGTAGGTGCTACTTCCTTTTGTTGCTTTCTTTGACTCGCCAATTGCTTTCGTAGTTCATCATGCTCTTTTTCTAATGCATAATATGCCTCTAGGAGGTCTGGATGTGTATCCAATATTATCTGCATGTTGGCTGAAGGGAGGGCTTTGAACCACTCCGGGTCAATCTCTTTAGGTGAACCTTCCATCGGTGCTTCTAGATTTTCTTCATTCTGTTTTTGGAGTCTTTTGTTCTCTTCTAATGGTGGTGAAATGTGTTTTCTGAGTAATGCGAGGGAACAATGTATCTTGAGATTTTCATTTTGTTGGGTGCGTAGCATTTCCTCGAGGTGTTGTTGTGCCTGTGTATCTGGTTGGGGGGGATTGGCCACCAATTCCTCATATTGTCTTTGTAAGGTATCATAGTTACGTTGTAGTTCCATCTTGTTCTTCTCCATGACTGTGATTCGTTCTTGTAACATCTCATGGTCTTTGAAGAGGTTCGTATGCTATTCATCTAAATGCTATCAATTTTGTTGTAACTGAGAAACACATTGATATAAAGTGTTGAATACATTATTTAGAGGGATGGATGCTGGGAAGGTTTGGAATGCAGGGGGATATGGAGGAGGGAAAGGGGTGGTGAATGTTGTGGTGAGAAGTGGTGATGTTGGTGATGGAGAATGGGAGATTGTGGAAATATGGGGGGAGGGAGAGGTGCAGTTGTGGGTGATATGTCCATTTGGTCGTGCGTGGATGCAATCATGGGAGTTACCATATACATGGGAATGGTAGGTGTGGTGACTTTGGTGAAAGTGTACAATGGTGTGCCTAATGATGCCTGTGGGCCTCCTAGATGCGAGACATGGGTAATGGGATTCCTTGTAACCATGGTTAAAGCCCTATAGCCCATGGTGATAGTTACAACAATAGTGGTGTCAGATTGTGAGAGTTGTGAGGGTTGTCCTAGATTGTATGCTTCACTAAGAGCGATGGAGACCGTGGCAATGACAGTATAGACAATGGTGGTTGTGGTAGGAGGTGAGGGGGTGGAGTTGGAGGGGAGGGTGGTAAGGATGGGGATGGGGGTGCACTTGACATGTGGGGTTCTTCAGTATGTTGAGTGGAGTGTGCCATGACGCTAGTCGTGAAAGTGGTGTCATGTGGTTCTGATGCTATAATATGTATCTGCTTTCTTGATTTAGGAGGGAATCTCCCGTGTCTTCATTCAAATATATGAGAGTGGGCAAGTGCAGTGTGCACAGCCTTTGGCACCCCAATGCATCAGCGAGCATGTCGAGGGAAGCTATGAACTAGTCATCCACACCTTCTTCTTCTTCAAGTATCTAGTTCATTAGGGCCTTCCCAAATGCCAAGGATAGTTTATGTTGTTCCTGAACTAGGTTCAAAGTATCATACAATCTCTTTATTTGTACTGTGTATGTTGGGGCTCCTGTGCCTATGCATGTCTCTCCTTTGTGTGAGTAGAATAGTTGCATTTCTTGTATTTTCCTCATGGACTAGGATCCTTGACTCCCTATTCTCCTTGTTTTCAAGCATGTGGCATAGCATGGGGCTGATGCCAATGGCTTGAACATGTGGGAGGTAGGGGTGGATGAGAGGAGAGTCACTCTTGAGCTTTCCTTCTTGCTTCCATGCAAGGTGGTGAGGGTTCTTTGTCATTCCTTGCTACAACCTCAATAGTGCAACATCCATATAGCACTGATTTCTATTTCTTATACTAGCATTGATATGCAAGATGGATCTCGACGATAATCCAATGTGGCATGTTGATTGTTAGGTTCAGCGTGTCTACCAAGTATAAGCTAAACCAGATCTTCTCGCGTGGCATTGTAAATCTTTCTTGGGCTGGGAACGTGAAGTGCTGCATGCACATTCAGATGTGGATGGCAATAGTTAGGGTCATTTCCACCATGTCCTTCAGCTTAGTGAGGTTCCTGTTCTTCATACTGTCGAGGATCATTGTCTCCTTCTCACTAGGGATGTGCATATCTCGCATTTCTAGAGCTTCCCTCACCAAATTGTTGGTTAATTTAAAACGCTTAAGTTCATTCCTTCGTGTAAGAGAAGGAAGTACAAAGGTGCTTGTTCCCTTCTTATCTCTGCTAGGGGTGAGTGAGCTAACTAAGTATGAACACCTTAGGAAGTCAGGCTTAGGTAATTGAGCACGGAAATAGTCATCCAATCCGGCCTTCCTCTATATTGGTCGCAATCCTTTCTTGTTCTGAAGCTTTTCAAACTCTCGCATAAAGAAATGGTAACGACCCATCCATCCATTAAACTCTATCTCAGATTCACATAAATAGGTGCCATCCCCAAGGGGTCCTGCGACTTCATTGAACCAAATGAGAGTTCTTGCTATCTTGCAATGTGTGCCGCTGGGGAGGGTTTTGAATAGGTATGATGTGTACTGCTCTTAACTCCTGTGGTCATTCCTTCAACTCCTCCTGGATAGGGATACTTTCAATGTCCATTATTTGAGGACTAGTGCCTACCTAGGAGCTCGTTCTTGCACCCTCTGCCATGTTGAGGGTATTGATTGCTGCATCTGTGAGAATATATAAATACATGTTAACATTGCAATGGACACAAAATGACCATTTATCTCCGTTACAACATTAATGTGATGAACTATGATGTGGTTAGCAGGTTAGTTAGTGCTCATGTGGTCGTGAGTGTGAAGTGTGGTTAGTGGATGAAGGGTTCCTAGGTGCAAATTGGAGTAGTGCAAGGTAGTGTGGATACAGTTAGTATGTGGGGGTGGGTTTACATAGTGGGGTCAGGGGGTTTATTATAAGATTTGAGTTGCCAAATATAGTGTATGGCTTTGCATTTTGATTTTCTAGAGACTTCAGAAGGCTTTACAATAGTGTCTACTTGGATATGAGGCTTTTTAGGGACCCATTTACAAGTGATTCTACTCGTACTCGTGGATGAATATGTGATTGTGCATGTCAAAAAATTGTGGGTATCGGCTATTCGAGTGTGTGAATCATGCTTTACATTTTGTGGTTTAAGTGTGTCTATTTGAGCCCGCAAGCAAGCCTTAGGCACCCAAATTCATCTTGATTGTGGGTCGGCCTTCATTGACTTCTTGGGTACCCCGGTAAGAGTACTATACTTTGAATTGTTTAAACTTGCAAATAAGTTTAAATTCTTTACTAATCATCAAGCTCTAGTGTACTTTGAGGTAGTGGTGAGGAAAGGCAAGACTCACTTGAGAGTAGATCATCTCTTGAGGCTCACATTTGGAGAGGTGCCACAAGGAGTATCAGATGATCTTCCTGTTGCATACTTGTTTAATTTGGAAGTTATACAGCAGTGGGCCAAGACATTAGGGCCAGAATTGACATATAGGCCTAAGCATTCAGTAATAAACACTCAACATAAGGAGTTGGTAAAAGCCCAAACGTACCATATCATGGCAAGGACTATGTACAAGCATACAAATCAAGGAATATTAGCTTGTTGTGTGGAAGAGGAGCATGCGAAGTGGTTGCAATTAGCACATGTGGGTGCATTACAACAACACCATTCAAAACAAAGAACCCTTCAAACTCTACAAGAGTTAGGGGTATATTGGCCAACAATGGAAGCAGATGTCCACAAATTATGCAAAGAATGCCCAAAATGCTGCACTAGACCTCCAATGGAACATGCCACTCTTTATTGAGTGTCTTTACTTCTAGATTGGAGCAAACCGTTAGTAGCCTTTTTGAGGAAAAAAAATTCCCTCAAGAGATGACATTGGCTAGACAAAGGAGCTTAGAACAGGAGGCACTAGACTAGTCACTCATTGGAGATAATTTATACAAGCGTGGTAAAGATGGTTACCTAAGACTATGTGTCCATGAGAGTGAATATCTTAAGATCTTGGAAGCTACTCACCAAGGTGTAGCAGGAGAACACTTTGGACCAGACCATGTGATTAAGGCAATCCTATTTGCAGGCTTGTGGTGGCCAACCCTTCACATGGATGCACATACCTATGTGAAGAGATGCGATGTTTGTCAGCGAACTCAGTATCCAGTACGTAAAGATGAGATGCCATTGAAACCTATGATGGGTGGATAGGCATTCTCTAAGTGGGGAATAGACTTTGTAGGTCCTATTAATCCCCTAGCTAAGAGTTCACATGCTGAATACATCATTGTTGCCACAAAATATCTAGCCAAGTGGGTAGAAGTGAAGACCACAACGAATAATGATGCTCAAACAACAACGAAGTTCTTATTTGAGAATGTGTTCACTAGATATGGGCTACCAATAGAGCTAGTAAGTGATAGAGGCGTTCACTTCTTGAATGAATTCATTGAAAATATTCTCCAAGAGTTCTTGGTGATACACAAGAAATCCGCCCCCTATCATCCACAAGCTAATGGGCAAGCCGAGAGCACCAATAAGATTCTATGCAATGTGTTGACCAAATTAGGGACTAATAATTGCTCTGATTGGGACAAATATTTACATCACGCTGTTTGGGCATATTGAGTTGCCTATAAAATGGTACTCTAAGCCACTCCCTTTCAGATGGTGTTTGGCCAAAATTCAGTGCTACCATTAGACTTACTGATACCCACACTGAAGGTAGCACATGCTTGTTTACTAATTATCAAGCTCTACCTGTATTGCATGGCTTGTTTACCAAGTATAGTAGAGCTTGATGATCAGTAAGGAATTTAAACTTATTTGCAAGGAAATAGTGTCTAAACTTTTTTTATCGCATACATCATGCCTAATTGTTGCAGAGAAAGGAGGCACAAAAAGAGGAGCCCCAAAATTTTCAAATTAATGGGCATAGTTTTCTTCTTCAAATCCTAGGAAATTCCCTCAAAAGCTATGTAAATGCATTAGAGGAGTCCTCTAGATGCATAATCCCAACTCATTGTAATATATTTCTTGTAAAATAGTAGGAAATTAGAGATTAGCCAATAAAGTGCCGGTCACTTGTGTGAAAGGACCATTTTTAGGGCACATGTATATAAGTCACTTTGTGACTCTTTGTAAAGACTTTTTTCCATTGTGAAGAAGGAGAGCCAAAATTTCAAATTTGCTTCTTTCGTGCAGATTTTCATATTCTCTATGATCTTTTGTGTGTGTGTAAAGCTTGCAATGTGTGTGTAGGACTATTGTCTATCCCTCACCATCACTTTTGAACTACTATAGTGTCTGTGTGAGCAAATATGAGTTGCACAATGAGTGAAGGTGTTTCCCGCCATTCACTATTTTGGCCATAACTTGAAGAGCGGTTGTCAGATTCAAGTGAAAATACACGAGTAGATGCGTTTTCTTTGAGACTTCAAAATGAACCCGCTACTGGCCATATTCGGAGTTCGGAGCTAGGAGAAACATTCAAAATTGTATTTGCTACTTTAAGTGGTATCGCGACAAACACTTCCAGAGATTGAGTGAGTTGGAGAGGTAGTTAAGTCTTTTCTCATGCATTTTAACTGAGCCACTTCACTTTCCATCATGTGTGCACATGTGCTCATACACTTGGTTCAAGAGGTTATTTGGATTGATAATTAAGCATGTGTCAATCCACCACTATATACACTTGTGTGGCAAATGAGATTTAGCCTCTTTGACACAAGTCCCTAAGACCTCGTGACTTAGGTACACATGTTTTTGGCACCGTTGCTGGGGAAGAAACTCAACCAAGGTGCCTTCATGATGGTTATAGCTATGGAGTGAAGGAATCATACTTGTAGGAGTGAATTCGTTCCGTGGCAAGTAGTCAGACACTCAACACTTATTACTTCACATCCTGGAGGTGTGTGTAATGAGTTTTTAGGTTTAGGGTTAGGAGTGAAGGAGAGAAGGAGGAGTTAGGGTTAGGTCAAGGAGAGAAGAGGAGTAGGAGTAAGTTGCAATCACCAAGAAAAAATCCTAAAAAAATTTGCCAAATTAGTGTAGAATAGGCTTCAAGCATCATAAACTATAAAAACCAAAAATTGTTTTTAGTTCATTTGACACTTGCTCTAGAACTGGTATCGTTTGCAGACAACAACCAGTATCACCTCAGTAGTATCGCACCCTACAAGCCCAAAAAGCTAACTTGTGAGCTCAAGACTTAAGCAAGATATCCTAAAGGTAAGCTACATTAAGAGTTCAACATCAAAATTTTCTTGAAAGCACATATACACGTGATTAAAGACATTTTCAGTATTGTGGGATGTGATAGAGAGATTAAAAAGGTTTTTTGAGTGAAACAGAGGGTCAGGAGTGAAGAGGAGTGAGAGATAAGCAAAGGGGTATAAAAATATTTGTGTTTGAAGCGATTTTGGCTGTAGTATCGCGATCGGTTGAGTTTTGGTATCGTGATACCAAAATTCCCTAGTATCGCGATACTTGCCAAGTATCTTATCATCGCATACCACTTGAGGTATTGCGATACCACTTTTGGTATCGTATCATCAAGATTGGTATCACGATCACGATCTGCCAGTGGTATCGTATCGCGATCCACTTGGTATCGTATCATCCCAGTCACGGTATCGTATCGTCAACCGAGTGGTATCATATCGCGCATAATGCTAGTATTGTATCGTTGAATCTTCTGGTATCGTATCGTGAAAAATTTTAGTATTGTATCGTCCGAACCAGTATCGTATCGTGCAGGTTTGCGGTATCGTATCATGACTTGCACCGGTATCGTATCGTGAGGATTCCAAGTATTGTATCGTGCATTCACGTGGTATCGTATTGCCTAAGCCACATAGTATTGTATCGTGTAGTGCACTGATATCGTATCGTGTAGACACGCAGTATCGTATCGTGAGCATTGTGGTATCGTATCGTCGACTGTCCCAAGAATCGTATCATCACTTGCAAAAGTATTGTATTGCAGTAAATAGTGGTATCGTATCGTGGCAAGAGTGGTATCGCCTAGTGTAGTATCGCCAGAACGGTATCGCCCAGAAGATTTTGAGTTTTTTTAAGTACAAAATTTGAGGCAATTGAGGAGCCAATTAGGGGATAGTTAGGAACCAAAATAGCCCAAGAGGGTGGATGAACTTGAGGTCAAGAAGGGTGCTAAGTAGGTGGAGAAGTGTTATCTCATCGGTAGGAAGTGCAACTCAGGCAACTCACCACTCTATCTATTCTGACACCTCTAGCGACTCAGAGGAAGTGATACGTCAAGTAATTCTTAGGAGATTCCCATCTACCTGGATGGTTTAAATAGATCAGTAGCTAGGATGGTAATTGCCACTGATTCCGTAATTGTGCCCAGATTGGCAGCCAAGTACGAGGGAGGAATGTACATGGACAAGCTAGGTCACATCTATGTGGTAACAGAACACCCAGACCTGATCAATGAGAGAGGAGAGTTAGAAGGACAAGAAAATTCAGGAAGACCGGACCATGAAGAGTTGGTCACCACTCCTAGAGGCAAATTAGTAGTAACTCGAGTCTTGAGAGGGGATTTGATACCTCAAGATGATTACTTACTGGAGGTCTACTTGGTCCATGGCTCAGACTTATTGTTACAAACTGACTCACCTACACACGGACAAGAAGGAAGTCCAATGACCTTTTATGAGTTAAAAGATCTTGAAGATGATTCTAGAGTCAGATACCTAGACAAGAACCAAAGAAGGTATTGGATAGTTGATGCCATTGATAGGGCTCAATTGAAATAAATGGGGTTGCTAGTATTCCCTCAGAGAGAGCAGTCAACCACCTCTCAGAACCCCTTGGGGACACAACAAGAGTGAAAACATACAATGTCGGGATAGAAAAGCCATCGGAGTGTTCCAAACTGAACTCATGTGCAATTTACAATGCCAGGATGGTAAGCACACAATCAAACTCACCCTGGACTAGGTAACCAATATCGGCCACCGGTGAGACCAAGAACACCACTAGGAGTGTAGCCTGGGATACCTCCAATTAGACCAGCAATTCCTGTAATGCCTAGACAGCTAGAGCCCATAAGAAGATTAAGACCGATTCAAGTGGCTAAGTGTATGAGAAACCATTATGACGGGATGGGAGAACCTTACAATCACATAGCTGAATTTAAATAAGTTCTAAGAGCTGAACAAGTGGATGATTTCTTTGTGTAGTATGAGTCCTTTGGACTCACTCTCATAGGAACGGCTTTGACATGGTTCCAGCCACTGGATCCCAACCAATTTGGGGATATTGAGCAATTCTTTCAAGAATTCATAGGGGAATTCACTAAGGGAGTAATTAAACACAACTCTTCATCTTTAATCCATAGCTTCAAATAGAACCCAAATGAAACTGTGAAAACTACTTCCCGAAGATTCAATCAATATGTTGATAGGTGCCCAGTAGCAGAAAGACCTACGCAGCAAAAAATGATATCATTATTCTTGGATGGACTCTCGAACGGAACCTTGAGAACTTTAGTCTATGTGAAGAGGCTACAGATGTTGAGTGAATTTCTTCAAGAATGTATTGACCTAGAGGAAAATGTAGCAGATGATCTCAAAGGTACACCTAGTCCTACGAAATCAGAAGACACTAGAAGCACAGTAACATCCAACTCTAGTAACGTAGAAGAGTTAGTAGAGCTGGTAGCAAAGAAGTTAGCAAACCACGGACAAAGGAACTACCAACATCCATCACTAAGAATACCCATGTTATGAAGATGCAGCCTATGTGGAGGAGATCACCCCACTCACATGTGTGCAAGAGGAGGAACAAGCTTGCCCCAAGCTTACCCTTACAATAGGCACCCACATCAAGGAACTGCTTTGTATTGTCACAAAGAACAAAAGTACACCAATCATACCATTGAGAATTGCCCATTCAACAGGCAAACATGACCTTTAAATCCACCTTAGTACAGGCCATAGGGATACCCACCTAGAGAGCCAACAAGGGCGATTCCTAGGTATAACCCCTATCCAGGACCACCAGGAGCACATAGACGATATGAGCAAGGACAAATTGGAAACCCTGAGCCAGTGTTAGGACCACAACCGCCACTTCCTCAACACATAGTACCTGTCAAATATGCTCAACCAGAGGAAAACTTAGAAAGAGCCATAGTGGGAGCATCACCAATAGCCAGTGCAGAATCAACGAACCCAGGATACGAGTAAACCCAAGGAGATTACTATTCCTATGATGCCAGTATGATAGAGTATGAGCAAGCTTATGACCCTCAATACTATGGATATGAAGGATATGACAATGTCTATGGACCTGAGGTGACAACACTAATGTACACTGCACCCAAAGCACGAGTACCCATAAGACCACCCATCAGGCCACCTATGCCAAAAGGACCGTGTTATAGATGCAGAGGAGATCACTTTATTAAAGAATGTACTCTCCCTTACAACCCACCACCCCCTAGGACATGGGAAGGGTGTTACACTTATGTGTTCCTCGAGTAGCTTTGATGTGAACCTTTTCCCTATACATGGGCACTTTTTACTCTAGTGCTGGCTAGAGGTTTTTTCCCCATGTTACCACATACTTGATACTCTCATTTGTGGTGGTACTTTGCACTTAGGGATATTATTCAACTCTTACTTCAGTTCAATTCATCGTCAATAGAGAGCTATTCCAGCCATCATCTTCTCCGTGTGTCTTTCTGCATTTGTGCTCTTTGTGTGTGCTTCTCGTGTGTATCTCGCACTTCTACACACACCCAACAGTGGTATCAGAGCAGGTTCAACTTCTTCTCAAGTTTCGGTTTTTCGCATCGCAGTGCGCGCGCACTTCTAACAGTGCAAATCGACTCCGGAGCATAGAACTGTGAATTTCAGCAACCCGAAAACATTTCCACTAGGTGTGCTGGAGTTTTACCCCCATTTCAAATCCATTCGTGCAGTCAGAATCGCCATCAGAGTGACGGTTTGTGAGCTGAAATTTCAGCACTCATTTCAGCTTTCATCAAAGTGAAGATTTTGTCACATTCTTGTTCCTTAGTGAAATGGCAGGCAACAATGACTTGTTTGGCATGCTTCAAGCTGAATATAAGCTTCATGGGACCAACGATCCGATGTGGTCTTACATGATGAAGCATGTTCTTGTTGCAAAACAACTTTGGAACATAGTGGTAGATGTAGATCGAAGATCGGCAGGTGCTTCTACTTCACAGTCTACTGTCACAGATGGAGCTTCTTCTTTGAGTACAGTGGTTTCTCCTTCTCCACCTACACAGGATCACCTTAGATGGGATGGAAAAGATGGTCAAGCTCATGCTTTTATTGCGCTTTCAATGAAGTGTCATATAGTTCTACACATTCGGTCATGTTCTACATCGAGACAGACATGAGACACTCTTGCTTCTTTGTATGCCGTGCGTAATGAAGCACGTGTTGCATACTTGAGGAAGCAACTTGAGGATGTATGTATGACTGAAAATGAGTCAGTGGATGTGTATGTGACACGCATCAAGGACTTGAAAGAGCAATTGGAAAACATAGATGAGATCATTCCGGATGCATCACTCATTTCTATATTTTTGAAAGGATTACCGGAATCTTTTCAAAGGTTTGCTACTACACTTCGTTTGGCTGCTGTTGGCATAAAAGTCAGATGAAGAGCATACTAGCACAACGGAGCAGTCATGCACAATACGGCAACAAGGCCCAATCATTTTTTCCATGGACCATTTACAACTCAAGTGATTTTAATCACTACACAAACATTGTAAATTCCGTTTTTGGTAGAATAGACTCCATTTTGTTCAAGCCAAGGAGTCCTCGAGCTTGAGGAGTATTAGAATTAGCTACATATCAATTTCCATAATTTTTAGACTCCGTTTGAGCCCTCAAATAGGATCTAGAACCTAATTTTTAACTAGGCTGGACACTAGGTCTGGACAAGACCAAAGCTAGTTAGAAAACTATAAAAAGAGCTAGAGAGCTAATTTTTGAGGGTAGATTGTTTGTGAATTGAGCTTATGTAAGAGACTTTTTGACTAATGCAAAAGACTCCATTGTGCGTGTGTGTGTGTATGTGTGTGTATGTGTGTGCATGCTTGTGTGCTTCTCACTCACACACTTGTGCCTTCACTTGCTCATAGTCTTCATACTAGTCCTCACGTCTCCACGGATTGACAATTATGAGGTGGATCTTATCATGTTGGTACTCACCATTGTGCTAGAGTGACACCAAATTTGGCGTCCATGCCGGGGAGAGAGCCTCGAGGACGAGCGTGTGATGGTAAGACGTCGAGTTGAGACATTGGAGTTATAGGTAATATCCTTTCTTTTCCTTATTTTTCTTCATTTTTTCTTATTTTTGCATCACCATCATCACCATCATCATCCCCACCATTTCCCACCTCCATCTCCATCTCCACAAAAATTTCAGTTTTTTGGTCATATTCCACTCCCCACCTCATTTTCCTCATTTCATTGTGAGAGAGAGCGAGAGAGAGCTTGCATGCGATTTGTTTTTGTGTGTTTTTTGAGCTTTTGTTGCCGAGACTAGCTGTACCACCATCTCCAGCAGCTTGCGCAGGTACAACAGACTCTGCACAGATCCCGAGACAACGACCTCTGTCTGTCGTGACAGAAAGAAAAACTTGATATTTTTTGAATGCATGTTTGGCACGGTAACCTACATCATTAGAACACTCCAAAGCACTAGAAGTTTCTAAAAAATTTGTGTTTTTTCAGTCTATCACAACAGACACCGTCTATCACGACAGACCAAACCACGACAAACGATAGACACCATCTATCGGAACAGACACCGTCTATCGCGACAGACCCATCTATCGCGACAGACCCATCTATCGCGACAGACACCGTCTATCGCGACAGACCCATCTATCGCAACAGACACCGTCTATCGCGACAGACACCGTCTATCGCGACAGACCCATCTATCGCGATAGACAGACATTTTTGGCAAAAAATTAAGGGGTAATTTTTTTGGAAATTTAGGCTAAATTTTGGGCATATTTGCATACTCAAATACTCATACACTTACAAAGGCTTTAGAAAAATGCATTAAAACTTCTGAAAGGTTCTGTTTGTCTGCCTAACCCCCTAAACCCTGAACGGTCATAACTTTTTCATACGAAATCCATTTTTTGAGCTCTAGGGGTAGGTACACCAAGGGAGCTCTAGAGGAAATGCTTTAGCAATACAAAAGGGGGAACAAGGGTCATTAAAAAGTGTCTGAAATAAATTGTCTGTCAATTGAAGGATCATATTGAAGCCAAACTTGGGGTTCTTACAGGATCATCGAGAGCTTTTGGAGAAAGCAAAGTAAGTGCCACGGCGAACAAGCTTGGGAACGTGCTTCCTAGGTAGACAAGCATCACCAGGAGGAGCGATTTGAGGTTGGAACATCTCTTAACTCCCTCAGTCCATTCTTAGCATAGGCTAAGTTTGAGTAGTTGTCCTCATTGACTAGGGATACGATAGGAACACTCAAGTTTGAAGAGCCTTTAATTTCTCAAGTGCAAGGATAGGCTAAATTGCAGTCTAGGGACAACTTAAAGGAAAATAAATTAAACTAAGTGGGCGAGGAACATCAAGTACGACACACTAAAGTGCTCGTGACGATGCTTAATTAAAAACAAGAAAACACATATAAAGGAACTCAAAAGGAACAAGTGATTGGTACCAACAAATCAGCAACGTACAAAGGGCATATGAACCTGAGATCAGGTAGACACCTAGGGAGAGACCGTCAAAGTGTTAGATCATCCGAGGCTAGCGTCAACCATACAGCCAGATCTTGGACCCAACAATTGAGTGATTACCCCTACGCTCTAGACTCAGAAACTAGTGACTCTGACATGTCATATAGCATGGAAAGACCTGTAGGTAGCTCAGGAATGGCATACCTAGAAAGACCTGAAGGTCCCTACAAGACTCAATTGGAATACATCCAGACCAACCGCCTAGGTGCAAGCATCTATGAGGATGGTCTGCGAAGATTTGTTGTCCTAATTAAAAATCCTAATCAGCCCATTGGACTAGAACACCCTGTAGTCAAGTTTGAAAATGGTTCATACATAGATAAAGAAGGAACAATGTATGTGGTCACCAGCCAACCTGAAAGGACAGATGAGTTTGGCAACATAATCTCTGAACCTGAATTAGGTGACATAGAGCAAGGGAACTTAGGAAAGGAGCCGAAAACCCCTTGAGGCAAATCGGTCCTAACAAGGATAATCACTCCAGAGTTAATTCCCCTGGATAATAGGAGCATAGAATTGCTTTGGAACCAAGAAACGGATGAGGCTTTTTGGAGGTACAAGCTTGAAAAGTCTAATGAAGTGGGAGGTCTTGCTATCTATGAATTCAAAGATCCTGATAGCCCAGGCAAGGTGACCTACTTAGATGATGCTTCTAAGAGAATCTTTGTGGTCTCTGAGCATGGAAGACACGCATACACTTGGAAGGGAGAATTTGTTTTTCCCCAACCTCGATCCAATGTGTCTTATGGTCACCAAGGAGCTGGAACATCTCAAGCTCATGGGACTCAAAGAGAAAGGAGTAGAGAGAGACATGAGGTAAAGCTTTGCCAACTCTTGGGGAAGAGAAAGAACGAGAACGGAAACAAATAGAGTGGAACCTGAGGGACATAGAGTCCCAGGGAACCGAAGAAATGCCGATGATTTCCCTTTGCCAAGACCGAGAGATCACATGAGGACCTTGAGACCGACCCAGCTAGTTAAGTCCATGAAAAACTACTTCGATGGCACTGGAGACCCCTACGATCATGTAGTTGAGTTTAGGCAAGTCTTAAGAGCTGAACAAGTTATGACTTGTACTGGGGCTGTGGAAGTCACACTTCCTGTGGAGTCTACCACTAAGCCAATAACATTGATAGGAGCAATTTTCGGTATATTGGCGGGGTTCTTGGGGCACTCTCGTAACAAATGCTCCTTTCCACAATCGGGACAAAAGCCTTGAATTGTCACAGATTGGGTTTGTGTCGGTGAAGGTAGAGGGCAATCAGGAATGAGGTGATCTCCTTGACAGCGATAGCATGGCCCTCTAGGAAATGGAGGTCTCATCGGCCTAGGTTGGGATCTCGCGTTGGGGTTTGCGTACATGACATTTGCGTATTCTGTCTCCCAACTAGATTCACTCGGTTCTTCATAATAATATGACTCACTCTGCTCCGGTGATTGCATGTAGTAGGCCTGGGGGCTCTCAACATGGGTGGAGTCAAAACTATGATCACTTGGATCACTTTCGGAAAGCGAGGATGTCACTGGCACTAAAGCTCTGTTTAGATTTTCTTCTGCCGCTGCATATTTCACTGGAATCACGTTGGTGGGGCCAAGGGGTTGCTGCGCTAGGACTGGTTGTGGTCTTTGTTGCCTTTGATAGGGTGGTTGATAGATTTGCTGGGGCCTAGCATACTGTTGTTGTGGGTACTGATTAGGTTACTTTCCTTGTTGTGGATATGGTTGAGAATAATTTTGTCTAACAGCTTGTTTGTTATATGGGCAATCTTGTGCTGTGTGATTGGTGTACCTCCTTTCTATGGTGCAGTACTGGTTGTTAGGGTTCACTTGGGGTTGAGCCATGATGGGGCACACATTAGCCATATGGTCTCCTCCACAGGTATAGCATCGTTTTCCGGGAGCAAATCTAGGAATCTGCTTGCTAGAGACACCTAATTTCAGAGCTACCTTTTTTGCTAGATCCTCAATTGACGTGGATTGTGAGGAAGTGAGGCTACTAGAACTATCTGAATCTTTATAGATTTTTGAGAGCTCTAATTCCTCCCCTAGATTATCCTCAATGTCTATGCACATGCGTACACAAAGGCCAAAATCCAAGAAGGGCCCAATGTAACAGATCATGAGAAATGTTACCCTAGAGCCGATCTAGAGATAGAGCGAACAAAGCTTTGTGCTAAAATGGTCGAATTGGCGCAAGCCATGTTTGAAGCCAGTTGCTTATTCAATGGCTCTAACCCCATCAGAACACCATTGCACTTTGATGGTCTATTGGATAGATTGGAGAGGTTACTTGCAAAGTCTGGAAAAGGAGCCACCTCCCAGGCTAAGGAGAGGGCAAGTGATAGAATAAGCATTCCTCCCCAGGGAGCATATGTGCCTAACTCCACTGAACTAGACACCTGTTCTTCTATGAATAGGTATTCACCAGAGTTCCTGAGAGAGAATGAAGAAGAGAAGTGGGCAAAGGAGAGTGAAGTCCCTCCTCCCATAGAACTTGTGGATGACGCACATGATCAATTCCCACAAGATATTCCTTTCATTTATGGAGAGCAGGAGAGCACCCAGTCCCAAGAGAGATTAGACTTTGAGTCTAATTCTTTACAGGAATTACCCCATTTCATGGGCCCATGGGAAGCCAAGTCTACTTGTATGAGAGCCCCCACAGTCATGGTAAGAAACAAAGACTCAGTCATACCTACGAACACAGAGGTAGTGAAAAACACTAAAGTGCAGTGCAACCTCACTTTAGAAGAGCTACTCAAAGTTAAGCCAGGAGTGTGGAAACACGTAGCCAAACAAGTGCTAGACATAGCGAAATCGCGTTCCCAGGTAGGATCTCATAGAACAGTGCCTGAAATACCATTGGATAAGATAGGAGACATGAGTGAAGGAGAAGAAGGAAATACCTATCTCCCAGTTACCCATCAGGGATACACAACCAAGGCAATTTTGGACTCAGGTGCAGGAGTTGCAATTGCTACCACTTCCTTATGGAAACGTTGGGGCAAACCAGCACTCAGACCAACGAGAATGAAATTGCAGATGGCTGACGGTCACATAGAAAGACCCTTAGTACTACTAGAGGGGATAACTCTCACTACTTGTGGTGTAGAGTTTGAGCACACATTTGCTATCTGTGACTTTAGTAAAAATCAAGCCTATGAGATGATTTTGGGGAGACCATTTATGCGGTAGTTGCAAGTGGTACAGGATTGGGGAACCAATTCCTTGTATTTGCAACACTTAGGTGTTACAACCAAAGTCAATCTCAAGGATTACTCTCATAGAGATGTCCCTCCTATCCAATGGAACCCCATCCATAGAGCCAAAGATGATACAGAATCGGTGCATTCCATAGGATCAGGATCCTCATGGATGCATGGAGACACTCACTTATGGATGTGTAAAGTGGCAGTGGAAGAGGAGAAAAGAGAAAAAGCCAGAGAGGTAGGTGCGAAGGAAACACATAGATCAGTTCAAGACCCAGCCTATGCACCTGTAGTGTTTCCGGACGAAGAATTTGAACCTCACGACTGGGCAGAAATTCTAGCAACTATGGATGTAGCCATCAATGAAGAGCAATCGATACCCCACTGTGATGAGGATGGCTATGACATTTTTGTCTTCTCCATAGAGCCAATCATGGGAGATGTAGTTTTAGAAGAATGCGAACCTAGCCCTGATGCATTTGAAGATGGAAGTGACTCCGATCTTGAGTCAATCATCATGGACCCACCCTTTGCATCAGGCGAAGAATATTTCTATGAAGTAGAAGTTTACCCTCAGAGACATGAAGAGCTCACTAATGATGTGAGATTAACCACATGAGTGACCACTAAGAGTGAAGGAAAGAAAAGGAAGAAGAGAGAAGCCGCACCAGAGGAGGAAGAATCCCTGTTTGAGGTCCCTGAAAATTTCAAGTAAGTATGCAATAGAAGATAGGAGAGTCATGGTAAGAATGCCAAAACGCGATGCACAAGCAGGAGAGGCCTATGATAACAAAGAAACCACCAAGAAGGTAGTGGTAGCCATAGAAGAAGGAGAAGAGAGGTGCACTTACATAGGACATGACCTCACTGAGGAAGAGGAGCATGAGCTGATAGCTTTGCTAAGAGAGTATAGAGATGTATTCGCTTGGAGCTACAACGATTTGAAAGGTGTAGACCTTGACATATGCGCCCATACGATTCCCATGACCACAGAGGCCAGACCTTCTAAACAAAAGCCATACACATACAATGACAACTATGCTGCCAAGATCAAAGAAGAAATAGACCGCTTGGTTGAAGCTGGATTTATCTATGAAATCGAGCACACTGAATGGGTGTCCCCCATTGTAGTGGTGCCCAAAAAGAATGGTAAATTACATGTATGCATTAACTTGAAGAAGGTTAACGCAGCCACTATCAGGGATAGTTATCCGCTTCCTATCACCGAGCATTTATTAGAAAGGGTAGCCGGCAAGGAAGTGTACAGCTTCCTAGATGGGTTCTCTGGCTACAATCAAGTAGCCATTGCACCAAAAGATCAGCATAAGACGGCTTTTGCCATAGAGTGGGGCATATTCGCTTTTAGGGTAATGCGATTCGGGCTTACCAATGCACCCGCTACCTTCTAGAGGCTGATGTGCCATGTATTTAAAGAGTTCCTGAGGAAGAACTTAGAAGTCTATGTTGATGATCTTTGTGCTCATTCCAACATTAGACAAACCCATATTCCTGAACTCACACAAATTTTTGACAAATGTAGAGAATATGAAGTCTGCCTGAACCCAGAAAAGTGTGTTTTCATGGTCAAGCAAGGCAAGATTCTAGGGCACATAGTGTCAAAGAATGGCATATCCACTGATGAAGAGAAAGTGAGAGCCATAGCAGAGTTACCTAGGCCAAAGAACGTCAAGGAAGTACAAGCTTTCATGGGGCATTGTGGTTATTACCGACGGTTTATACACATGTATGCCATCATAGCAAAGCCTCTGTACGGACTTCTGACTAACTTTGAGTGGACTGGTGAGTGTGAGGACTCATTTAATGAACTCAAAAGAAGATTGTGTTCAGCACCAATCTTGACCACACCAGATTGGAATAAACCCTTTCATGTTCACGTGGATGCATCCAATTATGCTATTGGATGTGTACTCGCACAACCTACGGGCGAAGGTAATGTGGATCTCCCAATTGCCTATGCGAGTAGACAGTTGAATGCAGCTGAACGAAACTTTACGACCACTGAGCGAGAAGGATTAGGCATGGTATATGCAGTTAAAAAGTTTAGACACTATTTTCTTGCAAATAAGTTTAAATTTTTTACTGATCATTAGGCCCTGTTGTACTTGGTAAACAAACCATGCAGTACCGGTAGATTAGTAAGATGGTTTCTCTTGCTAATGGAATACGACTTTGAGGTTGTGGTAAGAAAAGGCAAGACTCACTTGAGAGCAGACCATCTCTCTAGGCTCACATCGAGAGAAGCCCATAAGGAGTATCAGATGACCTTCCTGATGCTTACTTGTTTAATCTGGAAGTTGTACCTCAGTGGGCTAAGCCATTAGTGCCAGTACTGACCTACGGGCCTAAGAACCCAGTCATAAACACTCAAGGTAGAGAGGTAGTAAAAGCCGAGAAGTACCATATCATGGCACGAAGCATGTACAAACAGACAGATCAAGGGATATTGGCTTGTTTTGTGGAAGAGGACGAGTACGCAAAGTGGTTGCAGTTAGCACATGTGGGTGCATTAGAGCAACACTACTCAAAGCAAAGGACTTTACAGACACTTAGGAGATTCAGAGTGCATTGGCCTACTATGGAAGCTGATGTCCAAAAATTGTGCAAGGAATGCCCAATCTGTTGCACTAAACCACCTGTGGAACATGCCACTCTATATCAAGTGTCCATAGTGCCAGATTGGAGTGAACCATTAGTAGACTTCCTGAGGACGAGAACATTCCCTCAAGACATGACACTGGCCAAACGAAGAAGTCTAGAACAAGAAGCCCTAGATTACTCACTCATTGGTGATAATCTATACAAGCGTGGTAAAGATGGTTACCTGAGACTGTGTGTCCATGAGAGCAAATATCTCAAGATATTGGAAGCAGCTCACCAAGGTGTAGCAAGAGGACATTTTGGACCAGATCGGGTGATCAAGGCAACACTATTTGCGGGCTTCTGGTGGCCGACCCTTCACATGGATGCACATACCTATGTGAAACGGTGTGATGTCTGTCAGAGAACTCAGTATCCTATACGCAAGGATGAGATGCCACTGAAACCCATGATGGGTGGACGTGCATTCTCTAAGTGGGGAATAGACTTTGTTGGTCCTATTAATCCCCCAGTTAAGGGCTCACATGCTGAGTATATCATTGTGGCCACAGACTATCTAACGAAATGGGTAGAAGTGAAAGCTACGACGAAGAATGATGCCCAAACAACTGCTAAATTCTTATTTGAGAATGTGTTCACTCGATATGGGCTACCCATAGAGCTAGTAAGTGATAGAGGGACTCACTTCTTGAATGAAGTCATTCAAACTCTTCTTCAAGAGTTCTTGGTGATACACAAAAATTCCGCCCCCTATCACCCACAAGCTAATGGACAAGCCGAAAGCACTAATAAGATTCTATGCAATGTGCTAACCAAATTAGTGAATAACAAACACTTGATTGGGATAAACAGCTACACCATGTTGTTTGGGCATACAGAGTTGCCTATAAAACGGTACTCCAAGCCACGCCCTTTCAGATGGTTTTTGGCCAGAATGCAGTGCTACCATTGGATTTTTTGATACCAACCTTGAAAGTAGCACAAGAGCATGATTGGATAGGCCATGAGTTGTCCTCTAGAATCTTCGATCTTGAACGACTAGGTGAAACACGATTGAGGGCTGCAGCAGGAATTTATGTAGCCAAGAAGAGGCAAAAGGCATATTTCAATGCACACGTCAAGGATAAAGGCTTGAAAGCAGGAGACCTAGTCCTAGTCTGCACCTTGAAGCAACATGCAGGGAAATTAGAGAAGAGAGGTTATGGGCCAATGATTATCAATAGAATCTCCACAAGTGGAGCAGTTCAACTAGCCACTCTAGAGGGTGATATTCTACCAAGTTACATAAGTGGAGGCAGAGTCAAGTTATATCAAGAACCCCTGACTGAAGAGATGCTAAATCGACTCAACACTGCCAAGAAACGTAAAGAAGAAGAGAAAAGAATTAGAGAAGAAGCACAGACAGAAGCTTTAGAACGCATCCGACGAATGAAATTGAGGAGACAAGGCAGAGACCCGCCTATGCCTGACACTCAAGAATCTGTAGGCTATCCTATGGCCATGTGCGAGGCTTTAGGTGGACGTTCCCATAGAATAATCGATCGACGGCCTTTTGTAACCCTAGAAGTAGGACAAGGAGAGAGTGTAAGGACAGTGAGAGCGTTAATTGACTCAGGGGCCGCCACTAGTGCAGTTCGACTTTCTTACTGCCAAGAGCTTCAATTACAAATCAATCCTATAGAGGCATATCTCATAGGATTGGGAGGTGTGGAAACCCCTTGCATTGGCGAGGTGGAAGTTCCCCTCTACATTCAAGAGGTGCTAATGGCAGTCAAAGTGCTAGTGTGTGAAGACGAGGATCTTACCGAACCTGTTGTCCTGGGCCAAGACTAGATCTATGATCATGCAGTCAGCCTCAACCTAAGAAGTGGACTTCTTCAGGCATGGGTAGGCCAAAACCACATAATGATTGAATTAGAAAATCAAGCACTTAGGCCACTACAAGAGGCACCAAATCCTGGTCCTTCTAGGAGTCCATCTGAAATGAACTATGCTACTCTTGACCAAAGTCCTATGGTGCAAAAGATTGCCACTCATGACGAAGGTACAGAAGTCAACGAGGAGTTCCCTTCTTTTCCAAAGAGAATTCGAGAAAAGCAAGCCAAAAAATACACGATACAGAGGAGCCCGAGGACCAAGAAGAAGGAACACCAACCGGTACAATACAGAATACCCCATAACATGAAGCAGATCTGGATAAGCAAAGGTGAACAACTCTCGGCTTTGGAGACAGGATTCCAAAGAAGCATCAAGCAAGCTACAGTGTTGTTGGAAGCAGCCAGAGGCATAGAAGACACGGAAGCATGTAACAACGGAGCAGGAAGCTAGTGGAATCTTTTTTCAAAGAATCATGTTTTAGAAATACTTTTCAAGAACCTCCAACAGGGATTTTTATCACTATTGTAACATATGTAACATAGAAAAACCCTTTTCTTAATTTCTAGCTCCATTTTGTGCAAGCCGAGGAGTCCTCGAGCTTGAGGAGCTTAGGTAGAACAAGCGTATCAATTTTGGTTATTTTTAAACACCGTTTACCCTTTCAAATAGCATTTAGGACCTATTTTTTAACTATGCCGATCACTAGATGTGAAACCGGTCAAAACTAGTCTAGAAACTATAAAAAGAGCTAGAGAGCTCATTTTTGAGGTTAGCTTGTTTGAGTAGAGAAGAGCTTAGAGCTATTTTGAACTTGTAAGAGTGTTCTTGAGTAATAGAGTTAATTTCTCACCATCCATTGTGCCTTGCTTGTCTCTTCGTTGTGTGTGTGTGTATGTGTGTGTGCATCTCTATGCTTCTCACCTTCACTCTCACTTCATCTCACATTCACGATCTTCATATCACTCCTATCTCTTCCGCGGATTGACAATTAAGGAGGTGAAGCTTCTTAACGTGGTTCTCACCATTGTGCTAGAGCAACACCAAATTTGGCGCCGTTGCCGGGGATCGACTCTAGGACGAATGTGTGATGGTAAGAGTATAGCAAGAAGTGGCGTTGGAAGGTAAAAATTTCAGTTTTTGTTGTTGTTTTTACTTAGTTTTTGTTGTTTTTCACCTCCCCCACACTCCATCTTCATCACCGCATCATCATCTTCATCTCCAAAAAAAATCAGAAAATTCACCATATCCACCCATTCTCCTCATTTCCCCTCATTTGTGCATGCGAGAGAGTGAGAGAGAGCTTTTGTGCTTGTGTGTACTTTTGTTTTCTTGAGTTTTCTTGCAGGTACAGAGCTCCAGTGCATCAGGAAAGCTTGGAAAAGGTAAAATTTTCAGTTTCTATCAGAAATTTCCGACTGTGTCAGACCATCGCGATGGTCTGCAAAGTTTGGATTTCGAGGAAGGCGAGTTCACCACCGTGTAGGCGACCCCTGCGTGTATAGGAATCCATAGCTGCATCTCAAAAAATTGCATTTTGATGGACCATCGCGACGGTCTCAGACCATCGCGATTGTGTCACACCATCGCGATAGGCTCACGCCATCGCGACGGCTCGGCCGGACCATCGGGACGGTCTCACGCCATCACGACGGTTCATTTGGACCATCGTGACGGTTCGCGGACCATCGCGACTGTTCGGTTGACCCCACACCATCGCGATTGGCTCACGCCATCGCGCTGACGGTGCCACGTGGCAAGTTGGACCATCGCGACAACTCAAATTTTGGCCCATCGCGATTGGCTCACGCCATTGCGATCGAACCATCGCGATTGGCTCAAGCCATCGCATATGTGACCATCGCGACGGTTCACTTTGGACCATCGCGATTGTTCACGTTGACCGTTGACTGACGCCATCGCGATTGTCCACCTGATCGAGCCATCGCGACAGTTCACATTCACGCCATCGCGATTGGCTCAAGCCATCGCATCTGTGACCATCACGACGGTTCACTTTGGACCATCGCGATTGTTCACGTTGACCGTTGACTCACGCCATCGCGCTTGTCCGCCTGATCGAGCCATCGCGACGGTTCACACTCACGCCATCGCGATTGCTCACTTTTGGACCATCGCGACCGTGCACTTCAGACCATCGCGATTGTTCACCCTCACGCCATCGCGACGGTCCCAGACCATCGCGATTGTCTCACGCCATCGCGATTGTGCACCCCCATCGCAAATTTTAGGGTTTCATTTTTTGGCCAATTTTGGGGCTATTTTTGGGAAATTTTTGGGTGATTAGACTCATAGGAGACCCCTTAGCTCATATTTGGAGAAAAACCTATTTGTCAGTTTTTACCCCCCAGGGCCTGAACGGTCATAACTTTTTCATCCGAAGTCCGTTTTTTGAGCCTAATAGCTCGTTAGAAAGCTCTTTACGAGTACTTCTATTTTTAGATAAGCTATTTTGAGGTTGACCTAGTTTGGGACTAGAAAGCCAGGGGGCAAGCATTGAAAAGTTGGGCAAAAGGGAAGGGACTTAAAAGATGTATATACTCAAGTGCTTGATCATCCAACTGTGAATTGGTCTAATATTGGATTTCTCTAGGTCTAGCAAGGGCAATCAAGGGCAACCAAAGCAAGGCAGTGAAGGGCATAAAGCTTGGGAAGCGTGGCTTCTTAGGCAGCAGAGCAACCAGAAAAGCTGACTCGAGGTTGGAAGATTACTCAACCCCCTCAGTCAATTTGTAGCCTAGGATAAACGGTAGTATTATGGATTAAAGACGATAGGAACGCCTCAAGTTCAAGAGAATTAAATTTATCAAGTTCAAGACTAAAGTAAAGGTGTGTGACACGAAAATCTAAAGGAAAGAACATAAGTCTGACAGAACAAGAACTCAAAGTACCACAGAAAGTCGAATTCCTGACGCATACATTAAGACAAGAATCTAAAGAAATCTAAAAAGAATCAAGAAAGTAATAACAAAGAATCATTGACGATCTAAGCGTGTACTGAGTGTGCAAGGAAGAAAATTAATGAACCTTAGATCGGGCAAACATATAGGTAAGTCAGACCGACGAAGCCTTAGATCATCAGAGGCAAGTGTAAGAACTACTGCTCGATCGTGGGCTCAGTAATTGAATAGTAATTACCCCTACGAGAGCTCAGACACTAGTGATTCAGAAATGGCATTTAGCACAGAAAGACCAGAAGTAGGGTCAAATGTAGCATACTTAGAAAAACCAAAAGGACCCTATAGAACACAACTAGAGTTTCTCCAAACCAACCGATTAGGTGCTTGCATCTATGAGGATGGTTTGCGAAGGCAAGTGGTGCAAATGCACAACCCCGATCAACCCATTGGATTGGAACGTCCAGTGGTGAAATTCGAGAGAGACGCATACATAGACAAGGAAGGAACAATGTACATCTTAAGTACGCAGCCAAACAATACCAATGAGTTTGGCGTGATTCAGCTAGAGACGAAAACTAAATCTCAAGGAAAAGAACCATTAGAAGAGCCTAGAACACCTAGAGGGAATCTGTACTGACACGAGTACTAATCCCAGAATGGATCCCTCAGGACAGCAGAAGCATAGAGTTGTTTGTAAATAAAGAAACTGATGAAGCCTTTTGGAGATACAAGACAGAACTACTTAGTGAGGTAGGTATCATCACGATATACGAGTTCAAGGACCCGGATACACCTGGAAAGGTTGTATACCTGGATGAGACTTTAGAAAGAGTCTTTGTGGTGCCTGACCACGCTAAAAACACATACACATGGAGAGGTGAATTGGTATTCCCTCCATCTAGAACGAACATGAACACAAGTCAACAAGGGGCAGGAACATCATCAGCCCATGGAAATCAAAGAGAGAAAAATAAAGAAAGACCCGAAGTAAGCTTCACTCATCCCGTAGGGAGAGATAGAACAACCACGGACACTAATAGAGCGGATAGACAAAGAGATCATGGAATACTAGGTGGTAGAGATGATTTTCCTCTACCCAGACCACGTGAACACACAAGAATATTGAGACCCACTCAGTTAGTGAAATCCATGAAAAATTATTTTGATGGGACAGGAGATCCCTATGACCATGTCGCAGAATTCAAGCAAGTACTAAGAGCAGAACAAGTCGAATACATGTTCACGCAATACAATGCATTCGGGCTAACGTTAAAGAATACCGCTTTAACTTGGTTCCAACCATTGCAACAAAGGCAATTTAGAGACATCCATCACTTTTTAGAGTCATTCATCACTGAATTCTCTAAAAGTGGGATTAGACATGACACGTCTTCGTTGATTCATAGCTTTAAACAAACCCCTCAGGAAACAGTTAGACTGGTAGGACGTAGGTTTAGACAATATGTTGAACGATGTCCAATGCAAGAGCTACCCTCATAGGCCAAGCAAGTGTCATTGTTTCTAGATGGCTTGTTGAGCTCTAAACTACGCTCCTATGTGTACCTAAAAGAACCCAGAACGCTAGAGCAATGTGTAAGAATTTGTATAGACATTGAGGACAACTTAGGAGACGAGTTGGAACTCTCAAAGGTCTATAAGGACTCAGATTGTTCATCTCTAGCATCCACAAAATTGTCTAGCTCAATAGAAGACCTAGCAGAAAAAGTGGCTCAGAAACTAGGAGTTTCTAGTAAACCTAGGGTGCTAATGAACAAGCGTTGTTACACCTGTGGTGGTGACCATATGGAAAATGTGTGCCCCAATGCACCACAACCACAAGCCAACCCTAGTGGCCAATACTGTACAATTGAGAGAAGATACACGAATCATACGGCTCAGGACTGCCCATACAACAAACAAACCATGAGATAGAACTACCCGCAAGCATACCAGCAGCCAGGTAGGTATCAAGGCCATTACAATGCTCAGCCTTATTACTATAGGCCTCCTCAGAACTACCCATACCAGGCTCAACAGAGACCTCAACCTATCTTAGCTTAGCAGCCACCCCCACCAGCGAATGTCATCTCAGTCAAATACGCTGCTGCAGAAGAGAACCTAAGTAGGGCTTTAGTGCCTTCTTCACCTTTGATCACAGAGAGTGACCCACACTCAAACAGTTTTGACTCTACGCATGTAGATAGTCCACCCGCATATTACACAGAGTCACCAGAACACGTAGAAACATATCATTATGATAGTCCACCAGTGGAACCTAGTTGGGAGCCAGACTATGCTAATGTGATGTACACAAACCCAAACCCACGGCCCCAATTAAGACAACAGAGACCACAGGGCCCTAGAGGACCATGCTTTAGGTGCCAAGGAGATCACTTCATAAAGGATTGTCCACATCCTTCAATAGCAGGGCAATCATAGTACTATAACATACAAGGCTTTTGTGCCAATTGTGGCAAAGAGCACATAATCAAAGATTGTCCTAAGAACCCTGTTAATGCTTCGAATGTGACACCGATCAACGTGATAGGTATTGTAAATAATGCAGATGGATCCAACCCTACATACGTGCCTATCCAAGCTATCACAAGAGCCCAGGCGCTCTTACAGAACCAACAACTTAATCAAGGGAAAGTAGCTGGCACCAGTGAAGTTGCAGAATCTAGCAGTAAAAAGACAAAATCTTGGAAAGATTCTAGAGAAAGGATAAAGAGAAAGTGGAGTAAAAAGATAACTGAGTTGGAAGGAAGCTTAAAGGAATCTAGAGCCAAAATTCTAGAATTGACATCGCAGGAATCGAATCAAGAGAATCCAACTCAAAAATCAGGATCAGTTTTAGCGGAACCCATACCGGAAAATCTAGACATGATGTTTCGTGCATATTAGGCTAGATTAAAGAGGGACCTCAAGTAGCTGAAATGAGTAAAAACTACCCTCGAGCTGATCTAGAAATTGAGAGGACTAAACTGTGCATGAAGATGGTAGAACTAGCACAAGCTTTGTTCGAAGCCTCTAGATATCTTAATTGGAATAACATGGCAAAACCGGAATTACATTTTCAAGGACTAATGGAGAGGCTAGAATATTTGATTGAAAGCAAAGAGAAAAAGGATCAGCATAGGAACCCTATTGTCTCAGAGACACAGGAAAGGAATGCACCATCCCTGTCTCAAGTACCCAATACAGAAAGTCAAGACAATTTGTCTTCCATACATAAATATTCACATGAATTTTTGAGAGAAATCCAAGAAGAGAAATGGAGAAAGGAACAAGGAACCCATCCTCCTATTCAAGAAATAGACGACTTGCAGGAACAATTTCCCCAAGATATTCCCTCTATTTACGATGATGTAGAGGAGGAACAACTGAGTGAACACACGGGATTTGAATCCAATTCTTTACAAGAATTACCTCAGTTCACAGGACCTTGGGAAGCAAAGTCTATTAGTATGAGAGCACCCACGATAATAGTGAGGAATGAAGAATCAGTAATCCCTAGAAACACGGAAGTCATCAAGAATACTAAAGTACAATGTAATCTCACTCTAGAGGAATTGTTAAAGGTAAAACCAGAATTGTGGAAACATGTAGCAAATCAATTCCCCGAGCTTGCTACTACTCCCTCACAAATAGGATCACAAAATAAGGTACCAGAGATACCTGTAGAAAAGATTGGAGATGTGAGCGAAGGAGAGGAAGGTAACACTTATCTTCCGATAACCCATCAGGGCTACACCACGAAAGCCATCTTAGATTCAGGAGCCGGAGTAGCCATAGCTACCACCGCTTTATGGAAACGTTGGGGTAAGCCAGCATTAAGACCCACCAGGATGAAGCTACAAATGGCTGACGGACACGTAGAAAAACCATTAGGCTTACTAGAAGGCATATCTCTCACCACTTGTGGTGTAGAATTTGAGCATACTTTCGCCATTTGTGACTTTGCAAAAAATCATGCTTATGAGATGATATTGGGACGACCATTCATGCGTCAGTTGCAAATTGTACAAGATTGGGGAACCAATTCTTTGTACTTGCAACATTTAGGAGTGACTACCAAAGTCAATCTTAAAGACTATTCACATCGAGATGTACCCCCAATACAATGGAATACCATCCATAAGACACCAGTAGAGACGGAATCCGTGCACTCATTATAATCAGATCCTTCTTGGTTGCATGAGGATACTCATTTATGGATGTGAAAGGTAGCCAAACAAGAGGAAGAAAGATTAGAAGCAAGGACCTTAGGTGCAGAACAACATCCACAAACCCTTCAAGATCCAGCCTACGCACCTGTAGTATTCCCTGACGAAGAGTTTGAACCCCATGGTTGGGCAGAGATCCTAGCAACCATGGATGTAGCCATCAATGAAGAACAATGGACACCCCACTGTGACGAGGATGGCTATGACATTTCAGTTTTCACGATAGAGCCAATCATGTGCGATGCAATTTTAGAAGAGTGTGAACCTAACACTGATGCATTTGAGGATGCAAGCGATTTTGATTTAGAATCAATTATCATGGACTCTCCATTTGCATCAGAGGAAGAATATTTCTACGAAGTAGAGACTCACCCTCAGAGACACGAGGAAATTACGAATGAGGTGAGATTAGCCACAGAAGTGACTACTAAGAGTGAAGGCAAGAAAAGAAAGAAGAAAGAAACCACGACAGAAAAAGAAGAATCTTTATTTGAAGTACCCAAGAATTTAAAGAAATATGAAATCGAAGATAGAAGAATCATGGTACGAATGCCTAATAGAAAGGTGAATGACGGACAAGTATATGATAACCGAGAGAAAACCAAGAAAATAATCGTAGCCATAGAAGGAGAAGAAGAAAATGTACATACATAGGGCATGATTTGACAACTGAAGAAGAAGAAGAGCTAGTTGCCCTATTGCGCGAATATAGAGATGTGTTCGCTTGGAGTTACAAAGACCTGAAAGGAGTAGATCCAGATATATGTTCTCATAGAATCCCTATGACTCCAGATGCAAAACCTACGAAACAGAAACCTTACATGTACAATGATAACTACGCTGCGAAGATTAAAGAGGAGATAGATCGCTTGATAGAAGCAGGATTCATTTACGAAATTGAGCATACCGAATGGGTATCTCCCATTGTGGTAGTGCCCAAGAAGAATGGAAAATTGCGTGTGTGTATTAACCTTAAAAAAGTTAATGCCGCAACGATTAGAGATAGCTATCCTCTTCCTATCACAGAACATCTATTGGAAAGAGTTGCGGGCAAGGAAGTTTACAGCTTTCTTGATGGATTCTCAGGCTATAATCAAGTAGCCATTGCTCCAGAGGACCAACACAAGACGGCATTTTCCACTGAATGGGGCATATTTGCATTTTGGGTAATGCCATTTGGCTTAACAAATGCACCCGCCACTTTCCAGCGACTCATGTGTCATGTTTTTAAGGAATTCTTACGCAAGAGCTTGGAAGTTTATGTCGATGACTTATGTGCACATTCAAATGTAAGACAGACACATATCCCAGAGTTAAGACAAATATTTGACAAATGTCGAGAATATCAGGTTTGTTTGAACCCAGAAAAATGCGTTTTCATGGTCAGATAAGGCAAAATTCTAGGACACATTGTATCAAAAAATGGAATCTCTACGGATGAGGAAAAAGTAAAAGTAATTGCAGATCTACCTAGGCCGACGAACATCAAAGAGGTACAAGCATTTATGGGTCATTGTGGTTATTATAGGAGATTCATACACATGTATGCAATCATAGCCAAGCCTTTGTACTCTCTTTTAACCAACTTTGAATGGACAGATGAATGTGAAAATTCATTCAATGAACTCAAACGACGCTTGTGCTTAGCACCTATATTGACTACACCAGATTCGAGTAAGCCATTCCATGTACATGTGGATGCATCCAATTATGCCATAGGATGCGTGTTAGCACAACCCACGAATGAAGGTAACATAGATCTCCCCATAGCTTACGCGAGCAGACAATTGAACGCAGCAGAAAGAAATTACACCATGACGGAACGAGAAGGATTAGGGATGATCTACGCAGTAAAGAAATTTAGGCACTACTTGTTGGCAAATAAGTTCAAGTTCTTTACAGATCATCAAGCCCTATTGTACCTAGTCAACAAACCATGTAACACAGGACGATTGATACGTTGGTTTCTATTACTCATGGAGTATGATTTTGAAGTCGTAGTCAGGAAAGGAAAGACACATCTTAGAGCTGACCACCTTTCAAGATTAACCTCAAGAGAAGCTCCTCAAGGAGTAGTGGATGAGTTACCAGATGCATATTTGTTTAATCTTGAGATAGCACCAGAATGGGTTAAACCTATAGTCCCTATTCTCACATACGGACCCAAGAATCCTAGGATAAATATCAAAGAGGGAGAGATTACCAAGTCTCAGAGATACCAAATAATGGCAGGAAGCATATATAAACAGGATAATCAAAAGATTCTTGCTTGTTGTGTAGATGAATCAGAACATGCAAATTGGTTGCAATTAGCACACATAGGTGCATTAAAGCAACATCATTCAAAACATCGAACATTACAGACTCTGCATAGATTAGGAGTATATTGGCCTACGATGGAAGCAGATGTCTACAGGTTATGTAAGGAATGCAATGTTTGTTGTGAAAGACCACCAGTAGAGCATGCTACATTATATCACGTGTCTCTCACACCAGACTGGAGTGAACAATTAGTGACATACTTGAGGACGAAGACATTCCCTCAAGGAATGACCTTAGCTCGACAACGCAGTCTAGAGCAGGAAGCTCAAGATTATTCACTTATTGGCAATAACCTATACAAAAGAGGACGAGATGGATATCTAAGACAATGTGTTCATGAGAGCGATTATCTGAGCATACTAGAGACTGCACACCAAGGTGTTGCAGGAGGTCATTTCTGACCCGATAGGATAATCAAATCCATCCTCTTTGCAGGATTATGGTGGCCCACTCTTCACATGGATGCTCATACCTATGTTAAGAGATGTGATGTGTGCCAAAGAACTCAATTTCCTACTCGCAGAGATGAAATGCCATTGAAACCCATGATGGGAGGACGTGCATTTTCAAAGTGGGGTATAGACTTTGTAGGACCCATTAACCCCCCTGCAAAAGGTACACATGCGGAATACATTATTGTTGCCACAGATTATCTTACGAAATGGGTAGAGGCAAAAGCCACGAAAAAGAATGATGCACACACGACTGCAAAATTCTTATTTGAGAATGTCTTTACAAGATATGGACTGCCTATAGAGTTAGTGAGCGATCGAGGCACTCACTTTCTAAACCAAGTCATTGAATATTTGTTACAGGATTTTATGGTGATTCACAAGAAATCCGCACCATATCATCCTCAGGCCAATGGTCAGACTGAAAGCACTAATAAGATCCTTTGTAACGTACTGACGAAACTCGTGAACAACAAACGTTCAGATTGGGACAAACAGTTACATCATGCTGTTTGGGCATATCGAGTGGCCTACAAGACCGTACTCAATGCAACTCCCTTTCAGATGGTTTTTGGTCAGAATGCTGTGCTTCCTTTGGACTTCTTGATACCGACCCTTAAGGTTGCACAAGAACATCAGTGGACCGGCCATGATTTATCAGCAAGAATAATGGACTTGGAACGATTAGGAGAAACCAGGCTAAAGGCAGCAGCAGGAATATATGCAGCGAAGAAGCGACAGAAAGCATATTTTGATGCACATGTGAAAGATAAGGGCTTAAAAGAAGGAGATTTAGTTCTAGTATATACACTAAAACAACACACACGTAAGTTAGAAAAGCAAGGTTATGGACCTATGATCATTAACAGACTCTCAACAAGTGGAGCAGTACAGTTAGCCACCTTAGAAGGAGACGTAATGCCTAATTATATTAGTGGCTGTAGAGTCAGGCTATATCAGGAACCTCTTACTGAGGATATGCTTAGACGACTCACGTTGGCAAAGAAGCGTAAGGAGGAAGAAAATAGAATACGAGCGGAAGCTCAGGTAGAAGCAATAGAACGCATTAAACGCATGAAGTTAAGAAGACAAGGACTAGGGAGAGAACATTATAACCATCTAGAAACTACACCCAGATATCCCATGGCCATGTGTCAGGTAAAGTCAACCACTCATCCTAGTATAGTGGATAGGAGACCATTCATTAGAGTCAGGCTAGAGCACGGCAACCCTTGCCAAGAGCTCAGGGCTTTAATTGACTCAGGTGCTGCGACTAGTGCGATTAGATCTTCCCACTATAAGGATTCAGGAATAGAAATGCGGCCAATTGAGGCATACCTCATAGGGCTAGGAGGCATGGAAACCCCTTGCATGGGTGAGGTGGACCTTCCTATCCTCATTAAGGATGTGACCATGACAGCGAAGCTACTAGCGTGCCATGATGACGACCTGATAGAACCCCTAATCCTTGGCCTAGATTGGCTATACGATCACTCAGTGGACCTAAATCTTAGACAAGGCTCCTTACAAATTGGAACCTTAGAGCAGAAGCGAGTGATACCGCTTGACTTCCCTAATTGCATTCCGATTGAGGTTTGTAACCCTAGACCCTATGAAACGCATGTGACGGAAGACCGGAAGATCTTGGGTCAGACCAGTCACGTTACGTCTACACCAACCCACTCGGGCTTGGCTATAGATAGTTGTCAATCAGAAGGACGACAGGAGATCTTCCTTGGGGCTTCCTGCAAACTAGAAGGGGCAACTACCCAACCGCTAGGGCAGATGGACACAATCAGCGGTCAGGTGGATTGCATCAGCAACCAAATGAGCACAACACCTTGCGGTGCTCATCCTTCCAAACTTGCTGCGGACTGGCCTAGATTAAAGATAAATAACGAATCACTTCCTAATGGGCAGGTCACGCAAGTGTTGGATCTCCCTTCTTTTCCAAAGCAGAGCGTCCAATGGACCTCTCAAACCCAACCACGAACGAGTCAACCACAACAGAGGAACCGAGACCGACGACACCACCAGACAAGGCAAAGAAATCAGCAGTATCAACATCACAGAACAAGTGGCACGAGACAAATATGGGTGCTAAAAGGACAACAACCACAGGCTATTGGCAACACTACTGACAAGAACAGGACAAAGTTTCAAAAAAAACAGAGTCAGCATCCAAAGTCCCCTCGATCTTCTTCTACAGGTACAAATACTCGGCAAATTTGGATCGCCAAGAAGTATCTTATCAATCGACCCACACCCATGCAGATTTGGGTACCCAAACAATGTATTATAGCCCAACCCTCTAGCCATGTAATATATACCCCTCAGAAATCTTTCCATCCTTCAATACCACCGAACCCGATACCACTTTTCGTCCCTCAGCAGAAACACACCACCCACTCAAAGACTCTTAGGAAATGGATACCGAAACGTATCCAGACGTCTTCTTGTACCCCCTTATCTAACAATTCTCCCACCCCGTTGAAACACCACCCTTGTAATAATTCACCCTCAACTAAACCTTGTATGAATTCACACACCATAACCCCACGTCCCGCATAATAAAAGCTCATCAAGAAATGTACGCATAATCTGACAATGTAGGCGTCTAGAGACTTGCATTAGTTTTGCAAATAATCATTGCATCAATCACTTCATGACACTTGGCTACACGGGTTACACATCGGTTATGGAAAGGGATTGTGGTCTCACCTTAATGGGATCATAATTAATTTCCATACTAATGTGCTAATCTTTTGTAGCAGATCTTCTCCATTTGCTCGTCAGTCATCATGCAAACCGAAGAAGGACCATCAGAAGCTGGCCCAAGCACACCAATGGCCAATATTGGAGAATTAATCGCGGAATCTTATCCTACGATGCAACCACCAGAGTTTCAAGGTTTTCCAGGACCCATGCCAATCGACGATCCTCCTAGAGGATATACTGAGAAGATTCATCGTAATTCTCACTGGTTTCAAGGCCTAGCAGGACCATTAGCAGACGCTGATTTCATATTTGAGGCCAATTTGGCATTTGATCTTCGCACATGGACCAAGTACCAGTTCTTTTCAAGAGAATTTGAAGGACTATAGAATACCCAAGATTTAACGCACGTTTGGGCACGAGCGGGATTTACAGAATATTTTAGTGACCCTCTGCCTAAACCTGATTTTTACAGATGCTTTTACTTAGTAACCACCTTGACGGCTTCAGAGAACAAGGATCTACCCCGAACATTCATGTTACCATCCTTGGTAAATGACCCTCCATTCAGAAGGTTTTATTTGTCCAAAGATTTAATTCGTGCAGCTCTCAAAATACATGGAACACATACTCCGACGGAGAGAGAACGGCTAGTCCCAGAGCAGATGAAACGTGGTGACGTTACTAAGTGGGAGGATATTTCAGCTATAACCCCTGAGCTTTCCAAGCCATTGCGGATATGCATGCAGCATTTTTCTTTCCCAGCTCAGGATCGTTTTACCATGCCCCACAAGAGAATCTGGTTTGGTTTATACTTAGCATGTACTGGACCTCAAACGGTTGATCTAGCTAGCTGGATAATTGATCAGCTCTATTTGGCACAACATAGATGGGAACGAAAGAAAGTCATCAATGGATGTTGTGCACTTACAAGGATTATATACATGTGTTTGGCATATGATTTACCTATAGAGCGCGCCATGACTAGTGAGGAACTGAAGGCATTTAAAGGAACCACAAAGAAATCTAGAAAGGCTAGCAAAGGCAGAGCCGGAAAGCGGATGAGAGGCACTATCCCATGCCTACAAGTCCCAGAATCACCCTCGCCACAACCATCTCCAGAGCAGTCACCGACAGCAGCCACTCCCACAGTACAACCTATTCGTATCAGATTATCAAGACCAGTTGTAACGGAGGGCACCACCAGTACTGTTGCACCCCAAGCAGCCACAACCACAGAACCTATCACCACAGCAGCTGAAATTCCCACCACCATTGGTGCGGAAGCGTTCTCTTTTCCAATACCCCATTTAGAAGTAGAACAAACAGCACCACTCGATCCAGCTTTTGATTTTGAGATGCCCGATGCATTCTCCAATGAGTTCCAATTTTCAGAAGGACAATTGTTTTCTCAAGAATTTGAAAGGCCTAGCTACCCTACCACACCTAGGGATCAGCCACAAGGACAGATTGTGTCTAGCTCTGATGATGAAAGAACAGCAACCGATGACGACGAAGGTGATGATGAAGCCAGCCAGGGAACTCAGGAATCCCAAGAGCACGAACAGACAGACGGTCAAGGCCAACAAACAGACACACATGGTGATACAAGTACCCATGAAGATGAAACTTACGAAGCAGCAACTTACACACTAGCTATCAAGAAGCTATATAGAACTATGGAAAAAGTTTGGGCACGCAAAAAGCTGACAGAGGAAGAGAGTCAAGCAATAATAGAACAAGAACTTGTCACAGGCAGATTCGAAGACGCATACATCAAAGGATTCAGAGAGTTCGTCAAATCAGTAGGCTCCAACGAAGCCCTCAGGTACTTGCAACGAAAGCCACTACCACAGTTTGACCCCCGTAGAGTACGACTACTTTCAAAGCCCGGCGAATACATTCGTGTACCAACAGGAGCACAGTCTTCAGAACAAGCCAGAGAGGCACGCCTCGTCACTGAAAGCTCGTTGGCAGTAGAAACCATCCTTGTAGATTCCCCACCCCGCGCTACAACTGTACATACCTCAGTAGTCACTGAAGTACCGACCACCCCAACCACTCCTCCATCACCGCCCATCCCTCCAGCCTCCCCTATTCACCCTCCTTCTCCCAGACCAACATCTTCATTCGCCGGTGGCGTAGCAGAAATCTTCTTTACAACCACTCACCCCACAATTCCTGCACCCATTAGACCCAGTCTACCCCCTCACACATCCACCTTTCCATTCAACCCATTCCTCCATCCATCTTTTCCATCCTTCCCCACAACTCCAAGACCTCTTTTTCCATTCCCACCGCCCTTAACCTTCTCCCCCGTCTCACCTCCCGGACCCACTGTAACCCCTCTTTCCCCTTTCCACCCAGCTGCACCAGCCAGTCCCCCTGTAGATTACTCCTCAACCTTTGTAAATCCCGTATTTACACTAGCAGAAGCACCCATGGTCACACCCATATTCACGGTCACTGCACTGGACACGTCCAATGACATGGACATCTCACCACCCACTGCACCATCACTCACTTCACTCACGGCACAAACATATTTAGGCACCTCACAATTTTCCACAATCACCACAACATCCACCTTCCCATCCCCATTCCCCGTTCCCGTTGCATCTACACCCACTGCATCTTCATTTAGCAACCCATTAATACTATCACCCACTGTAGATAATGCATTTTGACAGATGTTCATATGTATGACGCAAGTCAGAGATGAGTTCACATCTCTTGGCGATAATTACCAACAGCTGCAGAGGACAACCAATGACTTACAATCGCAGCTTAATTTATTGTCTATTGAGAATGCCTCACTGAACAGCCGATACCAGGAATTACGAGAGGCCTATCAGAAATTAGAACTAGAAAGCGAAGAAAAGACCAAGGAAGCCATTGCTGACCTGGATAACTTATTAAGAGCCCAGACAGTCCGCAATGCAACATGGGCTTATTACGAAGACACCTAGCAGCAGCAAAGGAAGAAAACCAGCACTTACAGGATCAGAACCGAGAAAACTTAGAAGCAACTCTTGACCACCCAGACCAACCTTTGAGTCCTAGTCGGTTCAAAGCCATTCCCTTAGACTCAATGAAGATGCTGCTAGAAGATCATGTAAGATTGCTAGATGAATACGACCACATGAACGAGGAGTTACAAAAATTCAAAGAAGATCACAAATTACTCCAGTTACGAGAACCGGCACACCAAGACATACCAGCACCTCTGGACCCCTCTCCTGACATATTAGAGGAACTCAACGCATTATGGGCCCAGGTATCGAACCTTGAATCAAGGATTGCAGTATATGAAGCACCACCAAGGCCAGATTCCCCACCTGAGCTTCCAGCTGAGGAAGAAACTGTCACCATCCCGGTGGAGGAAACGTTGTCGTCGAGATTTTCTCTCCTCTCTCACTTGTGAAGGCCTACAAAAAACATATTTGGTGAAGGTAGCCAAAATTCCCCAAGAAGTCCAGGATGCATCAAGGATGTCAAAGGAAGGTCACATACAAAGTTTGAAAGAAATCAAGAAAGTCCATGGTAGCGGTCAAAGCTGGTCAAAGTTGGGAAATTAGGGCAAAAATTTCATTGTCACCAAATTAGATGAAAATCCATATACTTGTAAAGATTGTCAAAGGCAGTTTATAGCCCAAATTTCAGCAGAAAATGGATTTTGTAGCACATTGATATGCTATGTTCATTTTGTAAAAATGCAATTTTTCTAGTTTGACCCTATAAATTCTTGTATAGAAATTTATGTTAGCCATATGGTTTGGCATGTATAAAGATCATATGTGGCTACATATTTGTACAAATTTTCAAGGCCATCAGAGCTTCCTAGAGACCTTAATGCCACCTTGCAAGCTTCCAAATGTAGTCAAACTTGTACAAGGGAGATTCAGATGGGAGTTATTTCTGCATATTCCTGAAGGAGATCGTTGGAAACATAGTCCTACAAAGTTTCATCTTCATCAAAGCCTATTTGGAGGGTCAAAGAGCACAAAGTCCAGTTTTCAGGATCACCGCAGTTTTCTAGTTTAAGCAAATTGAAGGGTTGAAGGGCCACCACATGGCGAAAGCTGATTGAGCCATGTTGTACGATCAAGATGAGCTCATATTCAAGGGTGGAGATGCACTTATGCTTAAAGCAAGGAGGATCCATGAGTTTTTCCATAAAAGAAGATAATTTTTGACAATCAAAGATCAATAATGCAGCTTTTCTCCAAAAATAGTGGCTTATCTTATCCGAATTGATGTCAGCACTGATCCGACGGTCCAAATCATCCCCAGATCCAATGGTGGAGAATGAGGGCGCCTAACTTTCACTCCCTTACACTAGATTTGATAGAAATAACAATTCCAAGCCATTGATTTGATTAATCAAATGGTTGTAATCAAAAGTAGTGATCCTAGAGTTGAGAGTTGATTTCTCTAGATCCAAGGGCCCAAATTCATTCAAAAAACTATATAAACCCCCCTCCAAACTCCTAGAGCATCATTGTTAGGCATCCATAGGGCTCATGCTAGCTTACGGTTTCCTTGAGACGATCACCCTCGGTTGAGCGAGTGAGGATCCAAGGTGAGCTAGTATGAGTATAGAACCTAGTTTCAAATTTAAGTTAGAACTCCAATCTAGGATAGGCTCTTGAAACCAGCATCTCTATCTTGACTCACCCTCGGTGGAGCGTGTGAGTGAGTTAGAGCTGATTTTAATGAGTCTTAGACTTCTTTAGTTAGACGTTACGAGCCTAGACAGACATAGGGTCACTGGAGTGGAACTCACCTTCTTACGTGTGACATTCGGTTGAACTGTCATGGTTTGAGGGTCGGAACCACCTTTGATCAGTAGACTGCTTAGCATGACGTACCACGACGATCTTTTACATGTAACTTAATTCAAATTCTTTTAATTCATGTCACTTGTCACTTGTCTCTTGTCACCTCTCTCAGTCTCTTAAGTATTTTTACATGTCTTCTATTTCTTCTATGTGTGAGAAGGCTCCGCAGTATTGCGTTGAACCAGTGAGGATGTTTCTTTGAGCTTGTGAGTAAAATCCATCATCATAATTCACTTGCATGCATATAATCCATACATATTTATTAGTTTCTGAAAGTGTATAAGAAGCTCCAATATTGGACCATTCTTCCTTTCGAAACTGATTTATGTGTAAGGATTCCATCTATTCTCATCATGCATACATATCATCCAAAGAAGGCTATACATATGGATTAGAATTAGGAAGTGTTTAAGAAGCTCCTCCAATGGACCATTCTTCCTTCCAAATTTGATTCGTGTGTATGGTTCTCTTTCATTCTTATCATTCATGTCATCAATCTAACTTGCACACCTACATTCCCATTCCCATAATTATTTCAACATCTCTCTCTTCTCCATACTCAACATTAATTTCACCTTCACATCTTTAAACCTTCCAACATTCATTAGCTTCATACACCCTGTGTGTGCCACGACCGGACCTGATCCACCCGGATTGCGATCACCTCCACATTTGAACCCGACGTGAAACGCTTCGTGGCATTTGCTTCTGATCTTGTTGGGAGGTTGTGATCCATATCCTTTGTTTCATATTTTTCATCCTCATCATATCATCATCATCATTCTTGAGTGTTGCACTGGATTTCTCACAGTATCGTGCACATCTTCGTTGCGAAGTAAACACATTTGTAAGAGATCTAGAACATCGTGCATCACTTGCTTATTCACATAAGATGGAGGAAGGATTCAAATCCCTTATTGTTGAGAAACAAGGCCAAAGAATAGTCTCTTCTATGTTGAGAGAGAAGGGAAAATTCAATGGCATCAACATCACAAGCTACTTAGATTTGTTTGAAGAGCAAGCTATGATTTTTGGTCTTCCTGAAGATCTTTTGATATCATTCTTTGAACGAATTGTTGGTAGCTCTATCATAAACCGTGTCACTCAATATGATAGTCTTCCTTGGAGTGATTTTATAAAGGAGATGCTCAAAGAATTCTATCTTGAAGATTATAGCCAACATAATCGAGATGGATTCTTACGATGGGTCAATTCTCCAAAGCCTAGTAGCTCTATTACTCACTTACAAAATGAGTATATTAGACGCTATGAACAACTTCCTGATGATGATAAGATAACTTTGGAACCTGATCTTGTGATCAATTTTCTTAAGCTTCTTCATCCTAAAACTCGTAGGGAAGTTGAACGGCGATTAGAAGAACCAGATAAGCGCTATGGTCTTACTGACAATTGGCAAAAAGTGTGTAAAGTAGTAGAGGCTGTAGCCCATAGACATCAAAGACAATCCATGCTTTATGAGCAAACTAGTCTTCCTCAAGCTAGCCTTCCACAAATTAAGGAGCAATTTAGAGAACAATCCCATGCTATGCTTTTTGACTCTACTCCTATTCCTCAAATGATGGAGCCTACTCAAGGTTTTAAAGTAGAGCCAAATAAAAGTGTAGTTGAACAATCTCAAGTGGATATTCTCACTAAGCAAATGGAAAGTCTTATTGCTACACAATCCAATTTGGCCAAGACTATAGATGCTTTACAATCTAATTACACCAAAACTTTCCAAAATCAAATGAACCCAATGACTTTTCAAGAGCCTAATCAACATGTTATAGCTACCAATCAAAATCCACAAGTAGCTCCTACTCAAGCATATCAAGTTCCTCCAATGCATAATCCTCCCATGCATAATCCTTCAATGCAAAATCCTCATCCTCATGTGCAAAATCCTCAAATGTATCAAAACCTGTATCCTCAAGCTTCTCAAATAGCTTTTCAAAATCCTCAAAATCAAAATTTTCAAAATCATCAACCGTATAATATGGAAGCTCCTCTTGCACCTCAAGTACCACATGTTGCTCCCCAAGCTCCTCAAATACATCAATTGCATTTTCAAAATCCTAATTATCCTGTTCAAGCAATACCTTATCAACAAAATCCTCAATTTCAAAATTTCCCACCACAAGTTAATCAAAATCCTCAAAATCAAAATGGTTTTGTGCGTGGCCCTCGTAGGTGTCCTTGGTGTGATTCGTTAGAGCACTTTTTGAGAGATTGTGAACTATTGAAGGCTGCTAAGGAGCAACGACTAGTAATAGACATAGATAAGAAAATCTGTGACTATCGATCTAGGCTACCTTTGCAAGGAAATTATGGTAAGGGAGGAATGAAAAAACATTATGAAAATATAACCATAATGGACGTAGGAACTAGAGGAGTGAAACTAGAAGCTCTTGATGAACAAGTGGAATCAAGTAATCCCACAAAGGAAGTTGACTTTTCCATAGAGGCTTTAGTAAGAGCACGAGATGAGATTAGGAGAATAACAGCTTGGGAATCACCAATAGAAGATCAATCTCTTATTTCTCACATATCCAATGTAGAAGAAAAACAAAAAAGAGATGAAGCTGAGCCTAGTGAAAGAAGAGTGACTCGAAAACAAACCTCAGAGGGAATAGAAACAATCATAGAGCAAGGAGAAACATCACAATCCAAAGATAAAAAACAAGAATCAGAACCCAATGAACAAAAACAAGAGGAGAAACAAAAAGGGAAGAAGACAAAGCAAAGAAAAACAGAACCAAAGCCTTTAGATAAACAAGAACAATCAAAACAAACTGAAGACCAAACACGAGAACATGAACAAAAACAAGACCCTGAGCAAAAACAAAAGAAACCAAAGAGAAAACCTAAAGCCATCTTGATTTCAGAAATTGAGAGAAAAATAGATCCTATGGAGATTTTAGATGACATTTTGCTTAAGAGTCAAGTGACTATGTCTTTAGAACAAGTTTTCTCTATTGCAAAGCCTGTTTTTAAAGATAACTTTATCGGACTTATTAAAAGGAAGAGGTTTCCACTTAATCTAGATACTGAGATGCAAGATTCTCTAGATCAAGATCAAGCTATGAATGAAGCCTTAAACTTTGATGAATCTGATGAAGAGGACTTTGATGATGATGAAGTAAATGTTAATAAAAATTTCTTAGGACCTATTCAACCTGACCATGAAAATCATGAAAACAATCCTGAAAGTCACTTTAAAAGAACATTTTGGTCTAGAGGTACATCAGAGATGCATGTTAAAATAGGAAATGATAAGAACACTATCACTGTAAATGCATTAGTAGATTCCGGCTCCGAAATCAATGTGATTTCAAGAGAAGTCTATGATAAGTTTCGATGGCCCATAGATAAAGATTGTGGATGGCGTATGAGAACTGCAGATAATGGTGTAGGTACCCTGTATGGAGCTTGTGCTAGTGTGCCCATATCCATAGGAGGAATCACAGAAGAGTTTCACTTTTTTATTCAAGATAATTGCTCCTATGAAGTTCTCTTAGGTCAACCCTTTATTTGTGAGAGTCGTATGGAAACTAAAGCCATGGATGATGGGTCTACCTATGCTAGATTTAAGTCTAAGGATGGAATGCAATCACTTCAAGTCATGACAGTAGGAGTGAATCATCCTAGGAATCGATTGTCAATTAGAAAGAAACCTATTGTTACTCAGGGTCATGAGCATGCTTGTAGTGATTGTGCACCTCGATTCATGTTTGGAGCTACATATGATCAAAATTTTGGATAGAATCCATTGTTGAGCGGGACAACAGTGGATATTGGTTTGACATCTCGCATCCAACCAACATGTACAATAGTTTGTCACTTTGTTTTCCACATTCTAGATTAGATTTTCTTCATAAGAGTCAATTGTCCAAGTCTTTTATCCAAAAAACCCAAAAAAATTATAAAAATAACAAAATCATGGAACATGATGAGAACATTGAGCATGTGATTGAAACATCTCATTGTTTCTCTACTCTTGAGGAGTTAGAGTTATGTCTTCAACAAAATTCTAATTCCCATATTATTCTTCTTTCTTCCCTTGATGAGTATGCTCTAATCCAAGAGTATGCTCTCAATGTTGACAAGTGCTCAAAATTTAACCAAACACATGATGCCTTAGTTGAAACAAAGTACAAAACTGTAGACAAAAAAATCAAACCCATAGCTCAACCGTTACCTCAAGGAAGTAATGAAAAAATTATTGATGTGAAAAATGATCCAATTCTTCGGGATAAGAAAAACATAGGACATACATTCACGGATGAGACAATCAAACAAGTGAAAATTGGTAGAGATGATGACTTTCTTTTGCCAGCAGAGAGAGATAAATTTGAGAGAGTCATACGTAGCCATGGAAAAGCCTTTACTATGTATCCTCATGAGATTGGTTGTGTAGATCCTAAGCTAGTTATTCCATGGAATCTTCGTCCTATACCTGTTCCAAAGGCTCACTTACCTGAGCTAATGAAACTACTTAAGGAGAAAATAAACATGAGAATTTTAGAGCCATCTTTTGCACCTTACTCAAACAGATGGTTCACTGTGCCTAAAAAGAATGGGAAACTACGTTTTATTCAAGATCTCCAACCCGTCAATAAAGTCACCATAAGGAATGTAGGAACAGGACCCATTGTAGATGAGTTTGCTGAATCATTTTCAAGACATTCTATCTATTCGATGGGTGATTTATATTCTGGATATGACCAATTCCAGTTAGCAATTGATAGTCGTGACATAACCACAATGAAAACTCCTTTAGGCTTAGTGCGAATGTGTACTTTACCTCAAGGAGCGACTAATTCTGTGGCTCATATGATGAGTGCTATGAATATGGTCTTACATGACTTTATCCCTCATATAACTATGCCATTCATTGATGATATTCCAATTAAAGGGAGTGAGGAACGTGTAAAGGACATTACTTTAGATTCATCGGGATGTCGTAAATTTGTTCTTGACTATATCTCTGATTGTGAAAGAATATTTCAACGATTTGAAGAGGTAGGTCTCACATTTTCCATAGAGAAATCTGTTTTTGGTGTCAACGAGGTACTTATTGTTGGACAATTATGTGGCCATTATGGTCGAAAGCCATACCCACAAAAAGTTGATGCCATTAGTAAGATTTCTGAAACATGTAACAACGTGAGTGAGGTACGTAGATTTCTTGGTGCTTGCATCTTTTATGTTATTTGGATCCCTCACTTTGCTCATGTTGCTGATTGTCTTTATGACTTGTTGAGGAAGAAACGAAAATTTATTTGGACTGACAAACACACTCAAGCTATGCATAAATTGAAGAAATTATTGCTTGAAGCTCCCATCCTTAAGCGTGTAGACTATTCTGCTAACAAACCTATTATATTGACTGTTGATACTAGTCCTATTGGTATAGTTGGGTCATAAGTCAAGACGATAGTGAAGGGAATAGATATGCAATTAGGTTTGGTGCCAAAATTCTACATGAAACACAACGAAAATATCCACAGATCAAACGAGAACTATGGGGTATGGTAACAGCTTTGAAAACAGACAAAGAATATTTCATTGGTGCAAATGTCAAAGTTGAGACTGATTGTTTGCCTCTCATTGGAATGATAGCCAATTGTTCATCTCCTGATATAGCCATGCTTAGATGGATCTCATATATTAAGTTCATAAATCCTGAGTTAGTTCATATTTCAGGTAAGTCAAACTCAGTTGCTGATATGTTATCGAGAGCTAGATTTGATGATGATCTTGAAAGTGATCTAATAAAGAATGTGAATTTAGTAGACTATGTTCCACATATATATGAGTATGAGAAATTTCATGAGTCTGAGTACGAAGATGAATGGAGAGACATAGGAAAGTATCTCAGTACACTACAACCATTACCTAGCTGGACTACGAATAGATTCCGTAACATTAGGAAACGAGCTTATAACTTTTTCCTATGTAATGGTTATCTTTGGAGACATGCTAAGGGTAAGGTTAAGAATCCACAACGAGTCCTAGGAAAGAGAGGTCTTCAATTGCAAGTAATGAAGGAAATGCATGAGACATTATGGGCAGGTCATAAAGGATTTTTTGGAACATATGAAAAAATTAGAAGTACCTATTATTGGCCTAGGATGTATGTTGACATTAGTAGCTATGTTTCTACATGTTCTACTTGTCAACTTCATTCATCAGTCAAACATAGAGATCCGTTGCATCCTACTTATCCACCTTGTATTCACTACAAGTGGGTAGTAGATCTTGTAACTATGCCTAAAGGTATCGACAAAATGCGTTACATTGTACTTGCAAGAGAAGACTTAACTAATAATGTAGAGGGACGTGCACTACGATCTAAGAACACTTACAATGTTTGCAAATTCTTGCTTGAAGATGTCATAAGTCGCTTTGGGTACATAGAGAAAGTAGTTGCCGATCGTGGAGAGTTAAATGCGAGAGAAGCTAAAGAGTTCTTTGAGCGTCACGGTATTCGTTTGTCTCTCACTACTGCATATAATCCAGAGGCCAATGGTAAAATAGAGAGAGGGCATCCACCTATTGTGAAAGCCATATCTAAAGCATGTAACGGTGACATCAAACAATGGCCTAGACTCTTACCTTTTGCACTTTGGGCAGATAGAATGACATGCACACGTACTACTGGGTATATGCCTGCTGAACTTATGTACTGTCAAAAACCATTGTTTCCAATTCAATCTCATATTTTTGCATGGTCAAATTTGCCTTGGTCTGAAAACATGTCTACTGATGACTTTTTGAGTTTGCGCATTAAACAGTTAGAACAAGGTAAAGTAAGACTTGATGATGCTGTTGAAAAATTAAGAGAATCTAGAATGAAGAATAAGCAGTATTTTGATAAAACTCATCGACTGCGTCCTAATCCAATTGAAGTAGGAGATTGGGTGCTCATTTATGATAGTACATTTGACTCTCAATATGATGCACGCAAAAACTCACTCAACGGTGGTTTGGGCCATACATTGTATCAAAAGTCAACAACAATGGTATGTATGCTCTTTGTGAATTAAATGGTGTTGCACTAAAAACTTTGATTGCAGGTAAAAGGATAAAGCTATTCAAGAAACGTGATAATGACGAGTACATTTTGGATGAGGACATTGAAGAAGATGACAACAATGAGGCCGATTCATAAACAGGAGTATCCATGCTATAAAAAATAAAAATATAAATAAAAAAAGGAAAAAAATAAAAAAAATAAAAAATAAAACATATAAAAATATCATTAATTTTTCAAGTTCATGTTGCTTTGTTTTTTTTCAAGTTCATTCTATTCTATGCTTGTTTCATGCATGTTTTTTTTCAGTCTTTGCATTGCATTGCATATCCACATCACTTGAGTCAAAAAGGGCAAATGATGATTTCTCTACTTGTGTAAAATTGTATCTTAAGTAGCAACTTATCTACTAAGAAATTGATTATAATCTAGGATTGTGGAAAGATAGGGCATGTAGATTTGGAGGTTTATTTTGGTGACAAGACTTTCATATATAAACATGCATATGTATCCTGTATCGAAAGCATAATTGTTGAAATCCTATCTCCTGCTATTGCATGTTTCTACATCCTTAGTCCATCTCACAGCACTTGTATCGGAGTTTAAACGACTGTTCTCCGTCATCAAAAATGGTTGTACCTTGTATCGGGGTTTAATTTTTCCCCGTCATAAAAAAAAAAAAAAGAAAAAAAAAGTTGCTACATGTTACCAAGAAGTTTACACTTTCTTCCACCCCAAAAAAGTGATCGTAACCATAAAGTTGCCGAATCATCATCATCATCAAAAAAAAAAAAGAGAGCAAGCCAAAGGAGGATAAAGAGGCATAGTAGAATAAATCACGAGCTATATAGGCAGATTTATGCATTAGTGGAGTTTAGTTAGATTTCCTTGCATGTTATTAGAGAAAGAGCATTTTCATATTTATGTAGGAAAGGAGTTGATCTAAAATAAGCTAAAGATGAAAGATGTCTCTTGAAAATCCTAAATCTTTGTTTATAATCATATTTAAGGTAGATTGCTTTATGAAAAAGGTACAAAATTTTCTTCAAGATGAGAGGAACTGATGCTTAAAAACGACTCAATACATCCACTCCCACTTCATATTGATGCTTGTTTTTTTTCTTTCTTGTTGCCAATGTTGCTTGTTCATTTGCATATATGTTGCCTATTTGTTCATGCATATTCATGTTGTTTGTTTCAATTCTTTCTTTCATGCAAATTTTGCTTCATGTCACGTTACCTACTTATTCATGCATATAATCAATTTTCCTTCCATGTTTCTTATGTTGCCTATAAAAGAATTTGATGCCTGGAACATTTTGTTTTTCACAGATGCTAGAGTGGCGCTTCCGGAGGAATCGCAGGCTTAGTGGGGGCGAATGTCGTCGAGATTTTCTCTCCTCTCTCACTTGTGAAGGCCTACAAAAAACATATTTGGTGAAGGTAGCCAGAATTCCCCAAGAAGTCCAGGATGCATCAAGGATGTCAAAGGAAGGTCACATACAAAGTTTGAAAGAAATCAAGAAAGTCCATGGTAGCGGTCAAAGCTGGTCAAAGCTGGTCAAAGTTGGGAAATTAGGGCAAAAATTTCATTGTCACCAAATTAGATGAAAATCCATATACTTGTAAAGATTGTCAAAGGCAGTGTATAGCCCAAATTTCAGTAGAAAATGGATTTTGTAGCACATCGATATGCTATGTTCATTTTGTAAAAATGTAATTTTTCTAGTTTGACCCTACAAATTCTTGTATAGAAATTTATGTTAGCCATATGGTTTGGCATGTATAAAGATCATATGTGGCTACATATTTGTACAAATTTTCAAGGCCATCAGAGCTTCCTAGTGACCTTAATGCCACCTTGCAAGCTTCCAAATGTAGTCAAACTTGTACAAGGGAGATTCAGATGGGAGTTATTTCTGCATATTCCTGAAGGAGATCGTTGGAAACATAGTCCTACAAAGTTTCATCTTCATCAAAGCCTATTTGGAGGGTCAAAGAGCACAAAGTCCAGTTTTCAGGATCACCGCAGTTTTCTAGTTTAAGCAAATTGAAGGGTTGAAGGGCCACCACATGGCGAAAGCTGATTGAGCCATGTTGTACGATCAAGATGAGCTCGTATTCAAGGGTGGAGATGCACTTATGCTTAAAGCAAGGAGGATCCACGAGTTTTTCCATAAAAGAAGATAATTTTTGACAATCAAAGATCAATAATGCAGCTTTTCTCCAAAAATAGTGGCTTATCTTATCCGAATTGATGTCAGCACTGATCCGACGGTCTAGATCATCCCCAGATCCAATGGTGGAGAATGAGGGCGCCTAAATTTCACTCCCTTACACTAGATTTGATAGAAATAACAATTCCAAGCCATTGATTTGATTAATCAAATGGTTGTAATCAAAAGTAGTGATCCTAGAGTTGAGAGTTGATTTCTCTAGATCCAAGGGCCCAAATTCATTCAAAAAACTATATAAACCCCCCTCCAAACTCCTAGAGCATCATTGTTAGGCATCCATAGGGCTCATGCTAGCTTACGGTTTCCTTGAGACGATCACCCTCGGTTGAGCGAGTGAGGATCCAAGGTGAGCTAGTATGAGTATAGAACCTAGTTTCAAATTTAAGTTAGAACTCCAATCTAGGATAGGCTCTTGAAACCAGCATCTCTATCTTGACTCACCCTCGGTGGAGCGTGTGAGTGAGTTAGAGCTGATTTTAATGAGTCTTAGACTTCTTTAGTTAGACGTTACGAGCCTAGACAGACATAGGGTCACTGGAGTGGAACTCACCTTCTTACGTGTGACATTCGGTTGAACTGTCATGGTTTGAGGGTCGGAACCACCTTTGATCAGTAGACTGCTTAGCATGACGTACCACGATGATCTTTTACATGTAACTTAATTCAAATTCTTTTAATTCATGTCACTTGTCACTTGTCTCTTGTCACCTCTCTCAGTCTCTTAAGTATTTTTACATGTCTTCTATTTCTTCTATGTGTGAGAAGGCTCCGCAGTATTGCGTTGAACCAGTGAGGATGTTTCTTTGAGCTTGTGAGTAAAATCCATCATCATAATTCACTTGCATGCATATAATCCATACAAATCCATACATATTTATTAGTTTCTGAAAGTGTATAAGAAGCTCCAATATTGGACCATTCTTCCTTTCGAAACTGATTTATGTGTAAGGATTCCATCTATTCTCATCATGCATACATATCATCCAAAGAAGGCTATACATATGGATTAGAATTAGGAAGTGTTTAAGAAGCTCCTCCAATGGACCATTCTTCCTTCCAAATTTGATTCGTGTGTATGGTTCTCTTTCATTCTTATCATTCATGTCATCAATCTAACTTGCACACCTACATTACCATTCCCATAATTATTTCAACATCTCTCTCTTCTCCATACTCAACATTAATTTCACCTTCACATCTTTAAACCTTCCAACATTCATTAGCTTCATACACCCTGTGTGTGCCACGACCGGACCTGATCCACCCGGATTGCGATCACCTCCACAACGTTTGAAGAGGCATACGAGCCACAACCCATCCCAGGCAGACGCGTCATGGCCGAAGGCCAAATGACTTAAGAACTCCCAACCCCCGCGTGGATGAAGACAATTGAGGAACTTGGAACAACGCACTCAGCTAGAGTAGAGGCACAATTACATGCCATGGCGATGATAGAAGAAAGAATTTTACGATCTCCATTCTTTGCTCTTTTGGCCCCGCTACGATACATATCTAGGCACGAGCTACAGTATAAACCGTATTTTATGTTAATGGCCGAATACCAGTTAGCCATTGAGAAAGAAAGAGGTAAGAAACCATCGCATGCGACTCAGTTCGAGGAGGATGATTTGCCACTAGATGCGCAGCAAGGAGAGATCTATAAACCAGAGTGGCGAAAAGATTTACTACAGAAGTATCCAGAAATGATGAGTACATGGGTAAAGGCACCTTTGCACTTAAAGTACAACCCATGTTGGGGACCAGTACCACGACGCCGCTCCTGGACTGCCTTTGCTATTAAGGTACAAAACAATAAGCAGTGCCAAGACTGGTTGAATTACCCCTATTTTAAGCCACCCATCGAGTTACCAACTGTAGGCTACATGATGGCTACAATTTGCCACTGGATCCCTAGATTAAAGCATATGGACGATATAGCAGCGCATATGACTGTCAAAATCTTTGACATGATGCAAATGGTTTTTAAAGTCTTCCGACGCGTCAAGGCACCCCATGTAAACACCCCGGGCTTTGAGCATGGCAATTTCGATCTGGTATATGATATGAGTACAACGCCATCGCTACGGGTGTGTTATGCTTGGCATTACAGAATAAAGTACCTACCGGCGTGCTACAAGCAGACTTTCGAAGAGATGTTCACAACCGGCTTCTGGGAATACCATTCAGAGGTATTCATAAGCAGACCTACACATTTATTACACTTATTTGCCTGTGAACGAATGGTCTATTCCACACACTATCAGCTCCCGCCACTGGAAGAACCACAACCAATAGACTGGGAGAAACTCGAGGCCGATCTGGCCCGAGGCATTCGTATCTCCGAGCACACCCTCGCTCAAGACCTCCTACAGAACTATATCCGGCAGACCTCACAACAAGGTTCTGTTAGGGACGACAGAAGCGAGAGGGAGGGGGGTGTTGGAAGCAGCCAGAGGCATAGAAGACGTGGAAGCATGTAACGACGAAGCAGGAAGCTAGTGGAATCTTTTTTCAAAGAATCATGTTTTAGAAATACTTTTCAAAAACCTCCAACAGTGATTTTTATCACTATTGTAACATATGTAACATAGAAAAACCCTTTTCTTAATTTCTAGCTCCATTTTGTGCAAGCCGAGGAGTCCTCGAGCTTGAGGAGCTTAGGTAGAACAAGCGTATCAATTTTGGTTATTTTTAGACACCGTTTACCCTTTCAAATAGCATCTAGGACCTATTTTTTAACTATGCCGGTCACTAGATGTGAAACCGGTCAAAACTAGTCTAGAAACTATAAAAAGAGCTAGAGAGCTCATTTTTGAGGTTAGCTTGTTTGAGTAGAGAAGAGCTTAGAGCTATTTTGAACTTGTAAGAGTGTTCTTGAGTAATAGAGTTAATTTCTCACCATCCATTGTGCCTTGCTTGTCTCTTCGTTGTGTGTGTGTATGTGTGTGTGCATCTCTATGCTTCTCACCTTCACTCTCACTTCATCTCACATTCACGATCTTCATATCACTCCTATCTCTTCCGCGGATTGACAATTAAGGAGGTGAAGCTTCTTAACGTGGTTCTCACCATTGTGCTAGAGCAACAAGTGTCGAGGACTACAACGAAGGAGTACCCTAGGCATCAATCTAGACAAACTATTTCTATTTGGGTTCCAAAGCAATCAATGAAGGATATCCCAAAGACTAGACAAATATGGGTGCCCAAGACCTGCTTACTAGCTCAAATAACTTCACCTCCAATCACAAGATCAAACCAATACTCACGAGTCCTATTGGCTCCCATCCAAAGGCAACCATCTACACTCCACACCACCACATTCTCGGTCACACCTCGGAATGTCTGGAAATGGGTACCCAAAAAGTCCCAAACCCAACACACTCCAGTCCGCAAACCCTCACACATCATCGCCAATAAAAGCAACGATTCCAGCATCAAAGTTTGGAGACCTAAACCCCATGTCAAACCCCCTCACCCACCTCTGTAAATCCTTCCCCTTTGAGGTAGGTGCATTTTGAGAACATTGCACAACCAAAGTATGCATCTAGAGTGAACGCTAACCTACTAACCCACATGTACACACATCACTCACACTTCACCCACTAACCTCTAACCACTCGGAATGTCATGTTGGTATTGTGGAGGGAACACCATAACATCTTGTTTCCAATGCAATGCTAATGTGCCTCTCTCTTCTTCTAGCAGATAAGCATCAGCAACTACAAGCACTCTCATGGCAGAAGCAACAGGTCCGAGCTCACAGGCAGGACTAATTACTGCAGGAATTAATGTGGATAGTCTACCTGTTGATGTGCCACCAACGGAACAACCTGTGGAGCTGCAACACCTTCAGCAGGTCCTCGTACCGGATCCACCCACAGGGATCACAGAAAGGGTCCATGCCAATTCTCATTGGTTCAATGGCATGCCAGGCCCATTAGGAGAGGCCAAGTATATATGGGAGTCTAAGTGCGACTATGATAGATCTTGGGTCAGATTCCAATTCTTGTCCAAGGAGTTTGAGACTCTACAGAACACACAGGATCTTCAGATCATATGGCAACGTGCAGGGCTAGCTAAGTACTTCGAGGCACCATTACCCAAACCAGACCTCCTCCGATGCTATTATCTGGTCTCAACATTACAGGCTAATGCAGAAAAGGACAAACCAGGATCGTTTGTTCTTCCTTCCTTGCTGGGCAACAACGAGCTAAAGAGGTTTGAACTTACCTTGGAGTTGGTGAGCTCTGCTTTGAATATGCACGGCACACATGTACCTTCTGAGAAGGATGCTCTCGTTCCTACTAAGATGAAGGATAGGAAACTACTGAAGCTTAAAGATATGGCAGCACTCACACCAAACGTGTCCATCCCTCTCCATATGTGCATGCAACATTTTGCTTTCCCCGGTCAAGACCGCTTCACACAACCGCACAAGAGAATTTGGTTCGCTCTCTACTTAGCGAAGACAGGTGCGTTACCAATCAAGCTTCCTGTATGAATTATAGAGCAGTTGTATGAAGCAAATAAAAGGTCTTCTAGGAAATTAGTGGTGAACGGTTGCTATGCAATCACACGCATTATCTACCGGTGCCTAGCATACGATGTTCCCATTGAACGTGCCTTAACTTGGGCACAATTACAAATGTTTAAGAAGCTCAAGACGTCCACACATCAATCCAAGCGCATGAGGGGTTTGATCCCTTGTGTCCAGACACGTGAAGTTCTGACTACTCCTGAAGTATCGCCATGAGGGGAGACCACTGTACCTCCCTTTACCATTAGAATACCCAGGTCTGGATCTGAAACTACAACACAAGCAGCCCCTTCGGCTCCTCCTGCTCCATTTGAATTTGAATTTGCTACAACTGGAGATGCTGAAGGGATGGATCCACATGAATTCGAAGCATTCTTACAAAGTACACAACTCTCTGATGTAGAGTTTTATTCAGATATAGAAGAACAAGGCACATCTTCACAAAGAAGGAGAAAATCCACAGAAAGTCGCCATGTACATTGGGGTGACGATCAGCAAGGTCAACAACAAGAACACCTAGAAGAAGAAGGAGCATACGAAGAGGAGACCACTAAAGCCCCAGCTTATACAGCAGAACTCCGAAGGCTGTATCAAATCATGGAACGAGTGCGCTCACAACAACTGCTCACCGAACAGAGTAGTAGGGTACTCATGACTCAGCTGTTGGAAGAAGCAGGAGTTGACTCAGAATATAGTGAAGGTCTCTTATTAATGGCAGAGACATATGGGGTAGTAGAAGCAGTTCAGACTGCCATTAGGAGGTCTCCAGCTCAATATGATCCACGAAGATTCCAAACACGACCACGGTCAGGTAAAAACATCCAGATCCCCATTACAACGGCAGAAAGGCCGATTATTACATCCGAACCCATTGGGACAACCTCCCAAGCAAAAAAAACTGCTAGCCAAGAGCACCTAGTCACCCATGAGGAATCAACCGAGCCACTACCATCCACACCCCCACCATCGCCTCCTAGAACAGAAGCCGTGGAGATCACCTCGACCACTCAACCCACCGAACAAACCTTCATCTTCCGTACTCCCATCTCTAGTTCGACCCTATTCTCCACCTCTGATAACCCAATCTATGAGGCAACCACCATCACTACACAATCACTCATAGAGCCTGCCCTAGGACAACCATCCCCCATGCCCTCAGCCATAGGTCATCCTGACTCCTGATCCATATTCATGGGTTTCCCTACTACCACACCACCCTTCATGACCTCCCCGCCTCTACGACCTCAACCCCCAACCCCCATCAACCCACTTCTCCAATCCATCCATGCCTTTCTTGCTAGAACTTTTCAACCTAGGTCTCAACCATTCCCTTTATTTTCAGCTCCCCACCCCACTTCTCATCTATTCACCACTTTCACACACCCACCACCTACCATTCCAATGTATATGGTAGACACCACACTTGCTTCCACTCCTGAAAGCATGGACATTTCACCACCCACGGCACCTCCCCCTCCTTCCACACTTCCACCTTCTCCCATTCCCCCTCCACCAATTTCACCCACACACACATCTCCATTAGACACATCATTCACGCTTCCCATTCCCCAATCCCCTCCCCATGCATTCTCCATTGTACAAACAACACCATCATCTATAGGCAATGCATTGGACAATATGCTAGCATGTATTTCACAGTTAAGGACAGCGTACAATCAACTCCAGCAACATAACGCACGACTGCAAGAGCACTCGGAGGTGCTACAAAACCGTCTTGCTGCAGTAGAAGAGGAGAATGCTCGCCTCCATACACAATTCCAAACTTTACAAGAGGCTCATAGTGTATTGGAAGTACAGTTATAAAATACAGACTAAGAAGCAATACAAGTGGTAGAAGGCCATCTAAAAACACAACTAGAATGCAATTCAAAACTTCAACGAAATATGGCACTTCTTAGAAGACACCTTGCAGCTGCTCACGAGGAGAATCGACGCCTACAGCAACAGAACCAAGAGAACTTAGAAGCAGCCATCGAAAGCACACCACGGGCACCCATCAGCCCATCAAAGTTTCAAGCAGTGACCCCCGACAATATCAAGATCATATTGGAAGACTATGCCATGCTGCTTGAAGCACATGACCAGCTCTCGGAGGAACTGAGTCAACTGAGGCAGAAACAACAAAAAGACACAATGACTACCCCTCACACCACCTCATCAGTGGCTTCACTTCTCATAGACTCAGAGGCCCTACAAGATCTTCAGACACAGGTCACAAAGTTGAAAGCACGCCTACTACAATATGAAAGGCCACCTTCCCCTCCAGAAGCTCCCACTGACGATGAAATAGTACAAATTCCTGTGGAACAAACCTTCGAAGAAGAATACGACCCACAACCCTTCCCAGGAGGTCAACACACGGAAGAAGCTTAGGACACATTCGAAGCACCGCGGCCCCCATGGCTACGACAAGTGGAGGAAATCGGGAGTTCTCATGAAGAGCGCACAGTAGTGCAAAATCAGGCCATGAGGGTCATAGAGGAAACTGTGCTACAATCTGATTACTTCAAGAACCTGTCATCGAGACGCCTTATCCTCTCATCTTACTCCAATACAGGCCTTACTATATTATTCTGGTTGATTATAATGCAGAAATACAGAGAGTCACGGGTAAGATTCCTACCTTCGCCACTCAATTTCAACCGGAAGACCTTCCTACAGAGGTGCAAAAAGGCAAAATTCGTCAACCAACCTGGCGGTAGAAACTTCTAGAGACATATCCAGAAATGCTACGCACATGGAACAATGCGCCTTTACATCTCCTATGCAATCCGTGCTACGGTCCAATTCCACGCCGCAGGTCTTGGAAAGCATTCAACATCAAAGTGCAAAACAACGCGCAATGCAAGGAATGGCTAAACTACCCGTACATAGAGCCACCACAAGGGCCACCATCAGTAGCCTACATGATGGCCACAATTCGCCATTGGATGCCTCGATTGAGGCCCATGCCGGATGTTGCGGCCCAGATGATGCTTAAGATTTTGGATATGATGCAGGTAGTACTCAAAACTTTTCGAAATGCAGCAGCACCACAGATACGGCTACCGGGGTTTAATAATGGAAACTATGATTTGGTGTACGACATGAGCACCACCCCCAGCATTCGAGTAGCTTATGCCTGGCATGCACGGAATAAAGTATCTTCTCGCATGCTACAAACAGACATTCGAAGAAATGTTCAGATCAGGTTTCTCGGAGTATCACTCGAAGGTCTTCGCACCGAAGCCAACACACATGCTCCATCTCTTTGCTTGTGAACAAGCCATGTACTCTGAGTACTACACAACACCGCAACCAGATGCCCCTGGTGCAATAAATTGGGATGCATTGGAAGCTGATCTAGCACGAGGCTTAAGAATAGGAGAACACGAATTAGCCATCAATGTCATACAATACTATATCGACCACCCTATAGAACAGAGGTCTGTCAGGGGCGACAAACGCTAGGAAGGGGGGAGTGTTGGCATACAAGTCAGATGAAGAGCATACTAGCACAACGGAGCAGTCATGCACAATACGACAACAAGGCCCAATCATTTTTTCCATGGACCATTTACAACTCAAGTGATTTTAATCACTACACAAACATTGTAAATTCCGTTTTTGGTAGAATAGACTCCATTTTGTTCAAGCCGAGGAGTCCTCGAGCTTGAGGAGTATTAGAATTAGCTACATATCGATTTCCAAAATTTTTAGACTCCGTTTGAGCCCTCAAATAGGATCTAGAACCTAATTTTTAACTAGGCCGGACACTAGGTTTGGACAAGACCAAAGCTAGTTAGAAAACTATAAAAAGAGCTAGAGAGCTAATTTTTGAGGGTAGATTGTTTGTGAATTGAGCTTATGTAAGAGACTTTTTGACTAATGCAAAAGACTCCATTGTTCCTCTCCTTGTTCTTGACTTGTGTGCGCGTGTGTGTGTGTATGTGTGTGCATGCTTGTGTGCTTCTCACTCACACACTTGTGCCTTCGCTTGCTCATAGTCTTGATACTAGTCCTCACGTCTCCACGGATTGACAATTATGAGGTGGATCTTATCACGTTGGTACTCACCATTGTGCTAGAGTGACAACTGCAAAAGGAAATCCTAATATGTATGCATTTGATGAGGTCGTGTCTCTTCTTTTGCAAGGAGAGCAATCTAGAGTGAATAGGAGTGGTTTGATTGAGGGAACGCAAGCACTTCCTATCTCACAAAAGGGGAAAAGCAAGTATGTTTCAGCTTTGGGTTCATCAAAACCAAAGCCTCAAGTTCCTCTTCCACTCATTCCTCTAATGATGGTGATGTGCAAAAGAAGAAGAGATGCAAATATTGCCGGAAGGCTGGTCATACTATTGATGAGTGTAGAAAGCTTGCTAAACGCAATGGAAAGAAGAAGGAATTTGGCATGTCTATTGCTGAAAATTCAGCAAATGCAAAGAATGATGAAGCTAACATGGCTCAAGATTTTTTCTCATGCGTTGTTACATGCCATTATGATGCTTCTTTACATTCTAAATGTATGGTTGTGAGTGAGGCTGATTCGGATTGGTTCTTTGATAGTGGTGCTTCAAAGCACATAACATCATGCAAAAGATTTTTTGCCTCTTTGAAAGATGCACCTAAAGGAGGACATGTGGTGTGTGCAAACAATGCCTCTTATCCTATCATTGGAGTAGGAGAAATTGAGCTTACGGCTGCAAATGGAGGTGTGATTCTCTTGAAAAATGCATTGTATGTGCCCGATATAAAGAAGAACTTAATTTCAGTTCCGTTGATTGCCAAAGCTGGACTTCATGTACACTTTGTTGATGATAAGTGTATGGTTCATGATTTCAACAATGGTGATGTTATCGTGATGTCCGGTACATTATGTAATGGTTTATATCACATGGATACATACAAGAGGGCTGCCTCGAATGCCTTAGTTGCTCATACTTCTTCCATGGCTGAAATGGAGCTTTGGCATGCTCGTTTTGGTCATTTAAACTTCAATAGTTTGCTCTACTTGCAAAAGAAGGACATGGTTATTGGATTGTCTACACTTGAGTCCATTGAAAAGCATGCATGTGAAGGTTGCATTCTTGGAAAAATGCATCATGCTTCTTTTCCAAAAGATGGTCATACACGCACTACAAGAAAATTACAGCTTGTTCATAGTGATGTATGTGGTCCCTTCAAGACTCCATCTTTTGTGAAGCATGTATATTTTGTTACCTTCATTGATGATGCTACTCGCCATACATGGGTGTATCCTATGAAAGCAAAGAATGAGGTATTTTCTTGCTTCAAAGCATTTTTAGCTATGGCTGAAAATTTTTCTTCACAAAAGCTTTTGACTCTATGCACGGATCGTGGTGGTGAATACATGTCACATGAGTTTAATGCTTTTCTTCGTCAAAGAGGTATTTCACACCAATGTACGGTGCCATATACACCTCAACAAAATGGTGTTGCCGAGCGTAAAAATAGAATTCTACTTGAAATGGCACGATGTATGGTTAAAGGAAAGCATCTTCCTGATAAGTTTTGGATGGAAGCGGTCATGTGTGCAAACTATGTGTTCAATCACTGCCCTACAAAAGCATTGAGAGTCATCACTCCTTATGAGGCTTGGAATGGTCATAAGCCTATGGTTAGTCATATGCATGTGTTTGGTTGTTTGGCATATGCTCTTGTGCCATCACAACAACATCACAAACTTGATGACAAGGCAAAGAAATGTATATTTGTTGGTTGTAGTGCTGAAAGTAAGGGATATCAGTTGTACCATCTATTGACGAGCACAATTATTGTGAGTCGAGATGTGATATTTGCTGAAAATTCAATTTTCCCTCTACTTGAATGCAAAAAATTGCCAACAGTTAGCTCACAAGATGTGTTCGATACACTCATGCCTTTATTCCAAAATGGTGCGCTTGACTATGGCCATGTAGACCAGCCAACTGAGGTTCAAAGGGCTGAAAAATTCCAGCCAAATAGGGCTGAAAATGCAAAGGATTTCTAGCCAAACATGGCTGAAAAATTTCAGTAAAAAAATGTCCAAACTGCTGGAGATTTCCAGCCACATATGGCTAAACATTTGCATCAAAATATGCCTGAAACTGAGCATGAAATTTAGCCCATGCATGATGTACATATTGAAGATGTTTTACATAATGAACGCATGTCTATCAAGAGTGCATAATCTATGCCAAAGTGGCTGAAACAAACTTTGCAGGACAACAAATTGAGTGCACCTTTACTTGGTAGAACAAGATCAAGCTCTCACCATGCATCAAGTAATTTTGTGGATTATTCTCTTATTGCTACAACATGTAATGAAGAGCCACTTTCTTTTGAAGATGCATGTGACGATCCACAATGGATGAGTGCTATGCAATCAGAAATGGATTCCATACATAGGAATGGTACTTGGGAGTTATGTGAATTGCCAAAAGGAAAGAATGCCATTAGTGCAAAATGGGTTTACAAAATTAAGGGAAAATTTGAGGGTAGCATTGATCGCTACAGAGTTAGATTGGTTGCCAAAGGATATGCACAACAATATGGCATTGACTATGAGGAAACTTTTGCACCTACTTCACACATGACTACCATTCATACCGTGGTTGCATTGGCTGCCCATCGAGGTTGGAAAGTGCATCAGTTGTACATAAAAACCACCTTCTTGAATGGTGATTTGCAAGAAGAGGTCTCTGTGAAGTAACCTCTTGGATTTGCTATGAAATGGAAAGAGCATATGGTTTGTCGCTTGCATAAAGCCTTGTATGGTCTCAAGCAAGCTCCACGTGCATGGTATGACAAAATACATAAGCACTTGATTGCTCTTGGCTTCCCATGTAGTCCGATTGAAAGCACACTCTATGTACACAAAAATGGGGTTGATCTTATAGTGCTCGTTCTTTATGTCGATGACATACTCTTGATTGGGTCATGTGAGGCAAAACTTGACATTCTTATGGCTGATTTGCAGCATACTTTTGATGTCACTTATCTTGGTCTTTTGAGCTACTATCTTGGCATCTAGTTTGTATCCGTTGAGGGAGGAATTGTTATGCATCAAGCAAAGTATGTTGAAAAACTACTTCTGTGTTTTGATTTTGAGGATTGTAAGCCAGTTTCCACACTAGTTGAGATAGGATTTAGGTTCTCAGTTGAGGATTCCAGTGATGCATTTGACACTTCTCTTTATCAACAAGCTGTGGGATGTCTTATATATGCATGTAACACAATGCCGGATATACAGTATGCAGTTTCCCAGTTGAGTTGATTCATACATAGCCCTGGCACTAAGCATTGGCAAGCAGTGAAACGTGTGTTTAGATATCTCCGAGGCACTTTGAGTTTAGGTCTATTTTATGGCAGAGATGTTCAGCCATGCTTGCATGCTTTTATAGATAGTGATTGGGTTGGTTGTTATGATACTCGCGTGTCCACTAGTGGTAATTGCTTTTTCCTTGGAGACTCATGCATATCTTGGTTGAGTTAGAAGCAACCTACAATGGCGACATCGAGTTGTGAAGCTGAGTAGAGGGCAGTTTTCACAGCGACAATGGAGTGTATATGGCTGAGACACCTATTGATGGATCTTTGCATGGAGATTGATGCTGCTATGCATATTCTCACTTCAGAGTGCTTTGGCTGTTGCATGAAACCCAGTGTTTCATGCACAGACCAAACATATTGAGGTGCATTATCACTATGTGAGAGAGCGCCTTCATGCAAGAGATATTGATTTGGTATATGTACCTACACAAGATAATGTGGCAGACATATTCACCAAAGCTCTTCCACGGGAAAAGTTTGAAGCTTTTCGCAAAGCTTTAGGCTTATTACCTTGTGGGGGCTGATCTGTCACTCCCTGTATGTGTTCACATCATTTGCTCTAGGGGGGTTTGTTACACTTATGTGTTCCTCGAGTAGCTTTGATGTGAACCTTTTCCCTATACATGGGCACTTTTTACTCTAGTGCTAGCTAGAGGTTTTTTCCCATGTTACCACATACTTGATACTCTCATATGTGGTGGTACTTTGTACTTAGGCATATTATTCACCTCTTACTTCAGTTCAATTCATCGTCAATAGAGAGAGCTATTCCAGCCATCGTGTTCTCCATGTGTCTTGCTGCGTTTGTGCTCTTTGTGTGTGCTTCTCGTGTGTCTCTCGCACTTCTACACACACGCAACAAAGGGTATTGCAATGATTGTGGAAAGGAAGATCTCTTTAGAGATTGCCCAAAAAATCCCAATAAGACTCATGACACTGCACCCATTAACATGATAGAAGTAATAGAAGCATCAGGAAGTGAAAAGGAATATACTATGCCATTGAAGGCCATTAGACGAGCTCAAACGAAAGGAAAAGAAAGAAAACGAGTAGACTCAGAACAAGGAAAAGGTAAAACCGTAGATCCCAGAATACAAGTCGTGGAAGATTTAGAAGACCCACGTGAGAGTATCCAAACAACAAAAATCCAAAAGTGGAAGGATAGGAGAGAAAAACTCAAGGAAAAATGGATGAAAAATAAAAACAAGGAAGATAAAAAGCACATACGAATCAAGAAGAAACCCAAAGAACCTATATGTACATACATAGGAAAGGATGTGTCAAGAGAGAAGGAAGAAGAATTGATATGATTGATCCGAGAATATCGAGATGTATTTGCTTGGACCTATAAGGATCTTAAAGGTGTGGAACCCTCCATCTGCTCTCATAGAATACCAATGACATCAGAGGCAAAACCATCAAAACAACACCCTTACACGTATAACGAGGTTTATGCTGCAAAAATAAAAGAAGAAATAGACAAGCTATTAGCGGTTGGATTCATTTATGAGATAGAACATACCGAATGGGTGTCGCCATTAGTTGTTGTGCCCAAAAAGAACGGAAAACTGAGAGTGTGCATTAATCTAAAGAAAGTCAAGGCATCCACAATACGTGATAGTTACCCATTACCTATCACCGATCACCTTTTGGAAAGAGTTGCAGATAAAGAAGTCTATAGCTTCTTGGATGGATTCTTGGGATATAATTAAGTAGCTATTGCTACTGAGGATCAACATAAGACCCTGCATTCGCGATTGAATGGGGGGTCTATGCTTTCGGAGTGATGCCTTTTGGGCTCACTAATGTCCTTGCTACTTTCCAAAGGTTGATGTGTCACGTTTTCAAAGAATTTATAAAGAAGAGTATGGAGGTATATGTAGACGACCTATGCACATACTCACATCGGAGGCAAGAACATATTCCGGAGTTGCGAAAAATATTTGATAAATGTCGACAATATAGAGTATGCCTAAATTCTGAGAAGTCATGTTTATGGTAAGGCAAGGGAAAATCTTAGGACACATCGTATCTAGGAACGGAATATCTACTCATGAAGACAAGATCAAAGTGATTCTAGAACTTCCTTGACCAAAGAATGCAAAAGAAGTGCAAGCCTTTATGGGTCACTGTGGATACTATCGCCGATTTATCCACATGTATGCTATAATTGCCAAGCCTTTGTATGGATTGTTGACTCAATTCACGTGGACAGACAAATGTGAGAAGGCATTTGATGAGCTAAAGAAACGGCTTAGCACAACTCCAATTTTGAAAACACCCAATTGGAACAAGCCTTTTCATATTCATGTGGACGCTTCCAATTACGCAATAGGATGCATCTTAGCTCAGCCAGCATATGAAGGAAAATTGGACCATCCAATTGCCTATGCAAGTAGACGACTGAATCAAGCCGAGAGAAACTATACAACTATAGAGCAAGAGGGATTAGGGATGGTGTACACTATAAAGAAATTTAGACACTACCTCTTAGCCAATAAGTTCAAATTCTTCATAGATCATCAAGCTTTATTGTACTTAGTCAATAAGCCTTGCAACATAGGAAGACTTGTGAGATGGTTTATGTTACTAATGGAATTTTATTTTGAGGTAATTGTGAAAAAAGGGAATACCCATGTGAGGGCAGACCATCTTTCTAGGTTAACACATAGAGAACCACCAAATGGAGTACCCGACGATTCGCCAGACACTTGTTCAATTTGGAGGTGTGTCCTAAGTGGGGAGAGAAGCTAATCCCAATACTCACTCATGGATCACAACATTCAATTAATATGGAGAGTAAAAAGGAAATCGTACAATCACGTAACTTACACATTATAGCAGGAAGTGTGTATTATAAGGAATCCAATGGAGTACTGTTGAGATACGTAGAGGGAGATGAACATAAGAAGTTGATTGAACAAGCCCACATAAACAAATGGAGAATGCATATGGGAACTCATGGAACACTAAGAGAATTGAAGCGGTTCAGGGTATATTGGCCTGATATGCCTAAGGATGTCCATGAATATGTCAATAGTTGCACAGAATGTCAAGAAACCACTCCAGATGACCACACATCTTTACCTTTCTCTACAATAGCACCCAACTGGAGTAAGACGTTAGTGCAATTCCTGAAGACACGAGAGCACGAGGAAGGAATCAGTTTAGCAAGGAAACGATCCCTAGAAGAAATGAGTAAGGACTACGTTATCATGGGAAGACAATTATTCAAGAAAGGGAAGGATAATCAACTACGACTGTGTGTACATGAAGGAGAATACTTACCCATATTAGAAATGGCCCATGCAAGTGCCACAGGAGGACATTTCTCATCTGAAAGAACTGTAAAAATGATTCTCTTTGCATGCCTGTGGTGGCCAACTCTACATATGGATGCAGACATCTATGTACAAAGTTGCGAGACTTGCCAAAGAGCCAAATATCCGATTAAACAAGATGATATGCCATTGTGACCCATGGTTTGCACAAGAGCATTTTCTAAATGGGGTATTGATTTCATAGGACCCATTAACCCACCAGCCAAAGGATCACATGCCGAATACATAATAGTAGCAACGGATTACCTAACTAAATGGGTAGAGGCAAAAGCTACTAGAAAAAATGATCCTCAAACCACCTGTTGGCAGCAGTCAGGGAACTGAAGGAGCCACAAGACAAAGAGGGTCGGAACGAAGAGATAGCACAAGCAGACACAGTAGCCAAAGAAGATCTGGCAAGTAGGCCATCTAAATTTTTCAGACATCAAGGAGTGGAGCACACAAGAAGAAAGAGCAAGTAGGGAGCTGAAAGATGTGTACGACAAACCAACAGAGAAAATCCCTACACAAATAGTGATTTTAATCACTAAAAACCATTGTAAATACCATTTCGTATTTTTGTAGCTCCATTTTGTGCAAGCCAAGGCATCCTTGAGCTTGAGGAGCCTTAGAAGTGCCTACATATCAATTTTCGTATTTTTTAGACTCCGTTTAAGCCCTCAAATTGGCCCTGGAACCTAATTTTTAACTAGGCCGGACACTAGGTCTGGACAAGGCCAAAACCTAGTCAAAAACTATAAATAGAGCTAGAGAGCTCATTTTTGAGGTTAGCTTGTAATTGAAATGAACTTGTAGGAGCTTTTTGAAAGTAATCTAAGAACTCCATTGCTTCTCACTCTTTGTCTTGTTGTGTGTGCGCGTGTGTGTGTATGTGTGTGCATGCTTGTGTGCTTCTCACTCACGCACTTGTGCCTCTACTTGCTCGAGGTCATCATACCATCCTCACGTCTTCCCGGATTGACATTAAAGGAGGTGCTACTCATCACTAAGCTACACCAAATTTTGGCGTCGTTGCCGGGGAACGAACTTTGAGGACGAGCGTGTGATGGTAAGACGTAGAGTTGAAGCGTTGGAGTTATAGGTATTTTCTTCACTTTTATCTATTTCCTTTTGTTTCCTTCATCACCATCATCATCATCACCATCTCCCACCTCCATCTCCATCATCGCAAAAATTTCAGTTTTTTGACTATATTTCCTTTCTCCTTCCATTCCCCTCATTCCACTTGTGAGAGAGAGCGAGAGAGCAATATTGTGTGTGCTATTTTTGCATGTTTGTTGAGCTGTCTTGCAGGTATAAGCTGCATCATCTTCTCCAGCACTTCGTGCAGGTACGGAAATCTTGGCAACTGTCTCTGTGTTGCCGGTCTCTGTCAATTGCGACTGACAGAAAAAATGCTCCATTTGCCAAACAAAGTGCAAAACCATGATCTACAGGCCTAGAGCTTCCCAAAACTGTGTTTAGATTTTTGAAATTCATCAAATTTCTGTCAATCGCGATCGCTCAGTCAATCATGATCGACAAACCACGACAGACAGACCTGTCAATCACGATCGACTAGTCAATCGCGATTGACAGCCCACGACGGCTCTGTCAATCGCGACCGATAGAGTTAACGACCGATTGACCACGACGGACAGATCATACGCATGACACGTGTCAATCACGATTGAGTCATCAATCGCGATCGACCCATCAATCGCGACTGAGAGCCCACGACGGCTCTGTCAATTGCGATCGACACAGTCAACGATTGTTTGACCATGACGGACAGACCCTCACGACCGACCTGTCAATCGTGATCGACCCATCAATCGCGGCTGACAGAGTCAACGACCCTTTGACCACGACTGATTGACTTTTCGAGCCACGTGTCAATCGCGATCGAACCATCAATCGCGACTGACAGTCACGACGGACCTGTCAATTGTGATCGACACATCAATCGCGCCTGATAGCCACGACGGACCTGTCAATCGCGATCGACACATCAATCGCGACTGACCTGTCAATCGCGACTGACAGAACTTGCGAACGCGTTAGAAGGGCAAATTTGGCCAATTTTCTAGGGTAAAGAATAGGGGGCTAATTTGGTCAATTTGTGGGACAAACACTCGGGGTTAGCATTGCATGTTGAGGCCGCAACCCAAGTAATTCAAGAATTTCTGCCTGCTTGATTAAACTGTTTTGAACCCTATTTTAATCCCTGAAGCCTGAACTGACATAACTTCCTCATACGAAATCCAATTGCTGTGATTCTTGTTTTGTCGGAAAGCTCGTGAGGAGTACAACCAAAACTTCCTGAGGTATGTGAAAATTAAGATCAGGATTATTAGATAGGGTTTTTTGAAGTTAACCATACCCGAGGTAGGAAAACTGAGGGATCCTTGGGACTGTTTTTTATAAAGGCAAGAGATAAGTTGGTCGGTGAGTCACATGCATGAAAGCGGTTTAGTCTGTCATTTGAATTTAAGTCTGGAGCTAATCTTGGGACTGATGCAGGTCTATTGAGAAGTGTCCAAGCAAGGGCTTTGTGCAAGCTTGAGAATCAACTTCTCGAGCACTAAAGAGCAAGGATCAGCAAGAAAGGTCGGAATATTCTCAACTCCCCTTCGTCAATTCCTAGCTTAGGCTAAGAACGACTAGAGGTAGGAGTAAGTCAGGGCGACGATAGGCAATTATCAAGTTAAAGAATACCTAAACTTTCAAGTTCAAGCTAAGGACATAATCTTTGTACTGTCGAGAACTTTAAAGGAAAAGAACTTAACGTGGAACGATAAGTGTGGAACTACACTCAAATATACCTTACGACGTGATATCAGACAAGAATTTTAACACGGGAATCAACTAAAAAGAATCAAGTAACTGATACAAAAGGACTCTGCAACGAGGTTGTACTTGGAAAAATTTGGGTTATTCAATTAGGCTTATGAACCTTAGATCAGGGCGACATCTAGGGAGAGATAGACAAAGCCTTAGGTCTTTAGAGGCTAGTATCAATCATACTGCGAGGTCTTGGACCCAACAGTTGAGCCATCATTCGTATTACCCTAGCTCTGAGACTAGTGAATCAGAGATGTCTCAAGGCATGGATAGATCTACGAGAAGTTCAGGAGTGCCATACTTGCACAGGGTAGAAGGCCCGTACAAGACGCAGCTGGAATACCTTAGGACCAACCGATTAGGTGCTAGCATCTATGAGGATGGTCTAGGAAGATCCGTGGTCCAGATTAAAAACCCTGACCAATCTATTGGACTAGAGCGCCCAGCTGTCAAGTTCGAAAACGGAGCGTACTTAGACAAGGAAGGGACAATATATGTAGTCACTAGTCATCCAGATAGGACTGACAAATTTGGGAATGAGATCCCAGGAACGGACTTAGGTGACCTAGAGCAGGGAAGCATGGGTGAAGAACCAAGGACCCCCCGAGGCAAATCTGTTCTCACTAGGATTATCACACCAGAATGGATTCCCCAAGATAATAAGAGCATAGATCTGCTTCTGAACCGAGAAACTAACGAAGCCTTTTGGAGATATAAATCTGATCGGCCAATTGATATAGGAACAATCATGATCTATGAGTTTAAGGATCCTGATAGCCCAGGCAGAGTGACCTACTTAGATCACGCTTCGGAGAGGATCTTTGTGGTGACAGAAAATGATAGGCATGCTTACACTTGGAAAGGTGAAATTATTTTCCCCCAACCAAGATCTAATGTGTCCTATGGTCACCTTGGAGCGGGAACACCCCAAGCTCATGGAACTCAAAGAGACAGAAGTAGAGATAGGCCAGAAGTAAGCTTTGCTAACCCAGGGGGCAGAGAAAGAACGAGGATGGAAACAAATAGAGTAGAGCCTGAGGTACATAGAGCCCCAAGAAATCAAAGGAATATGGAAGACTTCCCTCTACCACGACCTAGAGAACACACCAGGATTTTGAGACCAACTCAGTTAGTCAAGTCCATGAAAAATTACTTCGATGGCACAGGAGACCCATACGATCATGTGGCAGAGTTTAGGCAAGTCTTGAGAGCAGAACAAGTGGAGGACCTATTCACACAATATAATGCCTTTGGTCTAACCCTTAGGAACACAGCCCTCACGTGGTTCCAACCATTGAATGAGAGACAGTTCAGGAGCATAGACCAACTCCTAGAGGCTTTCATTATTGAATTCCCTAAGAGTGTCATAAGACATAATACCTCCTCACTGATTCACAGCTTCAAGCAAACCCCTCAAGAAACCGTGAGACTTGCAGGAAGAAGATTTAGGCAATACTTAGAAAGATGCTCTGTTTCGGAGCTACCCACGCCAGCTAAGCAAGTGGCTTTATTCTTGGATGGATTGCTAAGTACCAAATTGAGATCTTATGTGTACTTGAAGGACCCTAGGACCATAGAAGAGTGTGTACGCATGTGTATTGACATTGAGGATAACCTAGGGGAGGAGTTAGAGCTTTCCAATATATACAAAGATTCAGATAGTGCCTCTAGCCTCTCTTCCACGCAATCCACATCAATTGAGGAACTTGCAGAGAAGGTAGCTCAAAAACTAGGTGTCTCTAGCAAACAAATTCCAAGATTTGCCCCAGTTAAGCGGTGCTACACTTGTGGAGGCGACCATATGGCGAATGTCTGTCCCATTATGGCTCAACCCCAAGTAAATCCTAGTAGCCAGTACTGCACCATAGAACGAAGGTACACCAATCACACCGCGCAAGATTGCCCATACAACAAGCAAGCAGTTAGGCAAACCTACCCTCAGACATACCCTCAACAAGGAAGATATCAGAACCAATATCCACCACAACAGTATGCTAGGCCTCAACAAACCTACCAACCACAATATCAAGCCCAGCAAAGGCCTCAGCCTGTGTTAGCCCAACAACCTCCAGCTCCATCCAACGTGATCCCTATAAAGTATGCCGCTGCAGAAGAAAACTTGAATAGAGCTATAGTCCCCGTAACACCATTGCTTTCAAAAAGTGATCTAAGTGACCATAGCTTTGATTCTACACATGTCGATAGTCCCCATGCTTACTACATGCAATCTCCTGAACATGGTGAGTCCTACTATAGTGAAGAGCCAAATGAACCCAGTTGGGAACCGGAGTACACCAATGTAATGTATACAAACCCTAACTCAAGACCTCAACCTAGGCAAGTAAGACCCCCATTTCCTAGAGGACCGTGCTACAGGTGTCAGGGAGATCATCTCATTCGTGATTGTCCCTTGCCTCCACCTCCACAACCCCAATTAGTGACGATCCAGGGCTATTGCCAGGAGTGTGGAAAGGAGCATCTCTTACGAGATTGCCCTAAGAATGCTAATAATATTCCAAAAATCACTCCCATGAATGTTATTGGGTTAGTGGTAGATTCCACAGGAAGTGTCACTTCCACTGCACCCGTACAGGTAGTCACTAGAGCTCAAGCAGTGCAGCAAAACCAAGGGGTAAGCCAGGAAAAGAGCCCAGACGCTAGCGATATTGAGAGCCAAAATAAGAAGAGAACAAGAGCTTGGAGAGATAGCCGTGAACGTATGAAAAGGAAATGGGCAAAGAAGATGAGTGAACTTGAGGAAAGTCTACGAGAAACCAAGGCCAAAATCATAGAGATCACATCTCAACCGCTCTCTCACACATTCCCACCGCTACCATCCCCATCACCCTCCATCCCTCCACCCTCTAATACACCCCACGAAACCCACCCAAATACCACCCCAAGCAGAATCAGTATTAGCTGATCCCACTCCTGAAGACATAGACATGATGCTTAAATCATATCAGGCCAGAATCCAAGAAGGGCCAAATGTCATGGATCATGACAAGTGCTACCCTAGAGCTGACCTAGAGATAGAAAGAACCAAGCTTTGCACGAAAATGGTCGCATTGGCTCAGACTATGTTTGAAGCCAGTCGCCTTTTCAATTACTCGGGCTCAGCCAAGACGCAATTACACTTGGATGGACTTCTAGAGAAGTTAGAGGGCATAATTGCAAGATCTGCCAAGGAAGAAAAAAATCAAGAAAGAGATAAAGCAAGCAAAAACATGACCCATCCCCCATCGAAAGCTTATGTGCCCAATTCCATGAACCAGACAACCCCCCCTCCCTAGAAAGAATAGAGAATCTAATTGCGCAATCACAAAAGGAACCCGCCCCTCAACACCATGACAAGGCTAGTGAAAGAGCAGGTCTTCCTACCCAGAAAGCCTACGTGCCTAACTCTACGGAGCCAGACACCTCTTCTTCTATGAATCACTACACACCAGAATTCTTGCGAGAGATTCAAGAAGAGAAATGGGCTAAAGAGAGTGAAGTTCCTCCTCCCATTGAACTTGTGGATGACACACACGATCAATTCCCACAAGACCTTCCTTCCATTTATGGAGAGTAGGAGAGTACCCAATCTCAAGAAAGATTAGACTTCGAGTCTAATTCTTTACAAGAACTACCCCATTTCACAGGCCCATGGGAAGCAAAGTCCACCTGTATGAGAGCACCTACAGTCATGATAAGAAACGAAGATTCAGTCATACCTAGGAACACAGAGGTAGTGAAGAACACCAAAATGCAGTGCAATCTCACTTTGGAAGAGATGCTTAAGGTTAGACCAGAAGTGTGGAAACATGTAGCCAATCAAGTGCCCGAGATAGCAAAACTTCGTTCCCAGGTAGGATCCTAGAGGAGAGTGCCAGAAATACCCTTGGATAAGATAGGAGACATGTGTGAAGGTGAAGAAGGGAACACCTATCTTCCCATTACCTACCAGGGGTACACCACCAAGGCAATTTTGGACTCAGGTGCAGGAGTTGCAATTGCCACCACTTCCCTATGGAAGCGTTGGGGCAAGCCAGCACTCAGGCCAACGAGAATGAAATTGCAGATGGCCGATGGTCATATTGAGAGACCCTTAGGATTGCTAGAAGGAATAACTCTCACCACCTGTGGTGTCGAGTTTGAGCATACATTTGCTATATGTGACTTCAGCAAAAATCATGCCTATGAGATGATCTTGGGAAGACCCTTTATGCAACAGTTGCAAGTGGTACAGGATTGGGGAACCAATTCTTTGTACCTGCAGCACTTATGTGTTACGACCAAAGTGAATCTCAAAGATTACCCTCATAGAGATGTCCCTCCCATCCAATGGAATCCCATCCATAGAGCAAAAGATGATACAGAATCGGTGCATTCCATAGGGTCAGAATCCTCATGGATGCATGAAGACACCCACTTATGGATGTGCAAAGTAGCAGTAGAAGAAGAGAAGAGAGAAAAAGACAGAGAGGTAGGTGCAAAAGAAACACATAGATCAATTCAAGACCCAGCCTATGCACCTGTAGTCTTTCCGGACGAAGAATTTGAACCCCACGGCTGGGCAGAAATCCTAACAACAATGGATGTAGCCATCAATGAAGAACAATGGACACCTCATTGTGATGAGGATGGCTACGACATTTCAGTTTTCTCCATAGAGCCAATCATGGGAGAGGCAGTGTTAGAAGAATGCGAACCTAGCCCTGATGCATTTGAGGATACGAGTGACTCCGATCTAGAGTCAATCATTATGGATCCACCTTTTGCATCAGATGAAGAATATCTCTATGAAGTAGAATTTCAACCCTAGAGGTATGGAGAGCTTCCAAAAGACGTAAGGCTAGCCACACATGTAACTCCTAAGGAAGAAGAAAAGAAAAGGAAGAAGAAAGAAGTCACACCAGAAGAGGAGGAATCTTTGTTCGAGGTCCCAGAAAATTTTAAGAAGTATGAGATAGATGACAGGAGAGTCATGATCAGAATGCCTAAATGAGAGGCACAATCAGGAGAGGCCTATGATAACAAAGAAACCACAAAGAAAATTGTGGTAGCCATGGAAGAGGGAGAAGAGAGATGCACTTACATAGGACATGACCTGACCGAAGAGGAAGAACAAGAGCTAATAGCCTTGCTGAGAGAATACAGAGATGTATTCGCTTGGAGTTAGAAGGATTTGAAGGGTCTTGATCCAGACATATGCTCACACACTATCCCCATGACCACAGATGCCAAACCTTCTAAGCAAAAGCCATACACATATAATGATAATTATGCTGCCAAGATCAAAGAGGAGATAGATAAACTGGTTGAAGCTGGATTTATCTATGAAATTGAGCACACTGAATGGGTATCCCCGATTGTGGTGGTGCCCAAAAAGAATGGTAAATTACGTGTATGCATTAACTTGAAGAAGGTTAATGCAGCCACAATTCGAGATAACTATCCGCTTCCTATCACAGAGCATCTCTTAGAAAGAGTAGCGGGCAAGGAAGTGTACAGCTTCCTCGATGGATTTTTGGGCTACAATCAAGTAGCCATAGCTCCAGAAGATCAGCATAAGACAGCTTCTGCCACAGAGTGGGGTATATTTGCCTTTCGTGTAATGCCATTTGGGCTTACCAATGCACCAGCTACCTTCCAAAGGCTGATGTGCCATGTATTTAAGGAGTTCCTGAGGAAGAATTTAGAAGTCTATGTTGATGATCTTTGTGCTCATTCCAGCATTAGACAAACCCATATTCCTGAACTCAGACAAATCTTTGACAAATGTAGAGAATATCAAGTCTACCTGAACCCAAAAAAGTGTGTTTTTATGGTCAGGCAAGGCAAGATTCTAGGACACATAGTGTCAAAGAATGGCATATCCACTGATGAAGAGAAAGTGAGAGCCATAGCAGAGCTACCTAGGCCAAGGAATGTCAAGGAAGTACAAGCTTTCATGGGACATTGTGGTTACTACCGTCGGTTCATTCACATGTATGCTGTCATTGCAAAGCCCATGTACGGACTTCTGACTAACTTTGAGTGGACTGAGGAATGTGAGAATTCCTTCCAGGAGCTTAAACGAAGATTATGTTCAGCACCAATCTTGACCACACCAGATTGGAACAAGCCATTCCATGTTCACGTGGATGCATCCAATTATGCTATTGGATGTGTACTCGCACAACCTACGGGTGAAGGTAATATGGATCTTCCAATTGCCTATGCTAGTAGACAATTGAATGCAGCTGAACGAAATTATACCACTACTGAGAGAGAAGGCTTAGACATGGTATATGCAGTTAAGAAATTTAGACACTATTTGCTTGCAAACAAGTTTAAATTTTTTACTGACCACCAAGCATTGTTATATCTCGTGAACAAGCCATGCAATACAGGAAGATTAGTAAGATGGTTTCTCTTACTAATGGAATATGATTTTGAGGTTGTGGTAAGGAAAGGGAAGACTCATTTGAGAGCAGATCACCTTTCTAGGCTCACATCGGGAGAAGCCCCACAAGGAGTGTCAGATGACCTTCCTGATGCTTACTTGTTTAATTTGGAAGTGGTGCCGCAGTGGGCTAAGCCATTGGTACCAGTGTTGACATACGGACCTAACCACCCAGTAATAAACACACAGGATAGAGAGGTAGTAAAAGCCCAAAAGTATCACATCATGGCAGGAAGTATGTACAAGCACACAGATCAAGGGATCTTGGCTTGTTGTGTGGAAGAGGATGAGTACGCCAAATGGTTGCAATTAGCACATGTAGGTGCATTAGAGCAACACTACTCAAAACAACGAACCCTACAGACACTAAGGAGACTCGGAGTGCATTGGCCAACTATGGAAGCTGATGTCCAAAAGTTGTGCAAGGAATGCCCAATCTGTCGCACTAAACCACCAGTGGAACATGCCACTCTTTATCAAGTGTCCATAGTGCCAGATTGGAGTGAACCACTAGTATCCTTCCTGAGGAAGAAAACATTCCCTCGAGACACGACTCTAGCTAGGAAAAGGAGTTTAGAACAAGAAGCCCAGGATTACTCACTTATTGGTGATAATCTATACAAACGTGGTAAAGACGGTTACCTGAGACTATGTGTCCATGAGAGTGAATATCCCAAGATCTTGGACACTACTCACCAAGGTGTAGCAGGAGGACACTTTGGACCAGATCGGGTGATCAAGGCAATACTATTTGCGGGCTTCTGGTGGCCGACCCTTCACATGGATGCACATACCTATGTGAAACGCTGTGATGTCTGTCAGAGAACTCAATATCCTATACGTAAAGATGAGATGCCACTGAAACCTATGATGGGTGGATGTGCATTCTCTAAGTGGGGAATAGACTTTGTAGGTCCTATCAATCCCCCAGCTAAGGGTTCCCATGCAGAATATATCATTGTTGCGACAGACTATCTAACAAAGTGGGTAGAGGTAAAAGCCACAACGAAGAACGATGCTCAAACAACAGCTAAGTTTTTATTTGAGAATGTGTTCACTAGATAGGGCTACCTATAGAGCTAGTTAGTGATAGAGGCACTCACTTCTTGAATGAAGTTATTGAAAATCTGCTCCAAGAATTCTTGGTAGTGCATAAGAAGTCTGCCCCCTATCACCCTCAAGCAAATGGCCAGGCTGAGAGCACCAAGAAGATCTTATGCAATGTACTGACGAAATTAGTGAACAATAAACGCTCTGATTGGGACAAACAGCTACACCATGCTGTTTGGGCATATCGAGTCACCTACAAAACGGTACTCCAAGCCACCCCCTTTCAGATGGTATTTGGCCAAAATGCAGTGCTACCATTAGACTTCTTAATACCAACACTGAAAGTAGCACAAGAGCATGAATGGAGGGGTCATGAACTCTCCTCTAGACTATTTGACCTTGAACGATTAGGAGAAACAAGACTGAGGGCAGCTGCAGGGATATATGCAGCTAAGAAACGACAGAAGGCATATTTTGACGCCCATGTTAAGGATAAAGGTTTGAAGGCTGGCGACCTAGTACTAGTATACACGTTGAAACAACATGCGAGGAAATTAGAGAAGAGAGGCTATGGACCCATGATTATAAACAGAATCTCAACAAGTGGAGCAGTGCAACTAGCCACATTAGAAGGCAACATTCTTCCAAGCTACATTAGCGGATGCAGAGTCAAGTTATATCAGGAACCTCTCACAGAGGAAATGCTAAGCCGACTCAATACTGCTAAGAAACGCAAAGAAGAAGAAAAGAGAATTCGAGAAGAGGCCCAAGCAGAAGCTTTAGAACGCATCCGGAGAATGAAGTTGAGAAGACAGGGTAGAGAGCAACCTCAGACAGATGCATATGCAGACCAAGGATATCATGTGGCTATGTGTAAAGTTTCAAGTATCAGCTCTCATAGGATAATTGATCGACGTCCTTTTATAACCTTAGATATAGGACAAGGAACGTGCAAGGACTGTAAGAGTCTTGATTGACTCAGGTGCAGCCACTAGTGCTGTTCAATTGTCTTACTGTCAAGAGTTGAAATTAACTGTCAATCCTATAGAAGCATATCTCATAGGATTGGGAGGTGTGGAAACCCCTTGCCTGGGCGAGGTGGATCTTCCCATCTCCATTCAAGACGAAGTGATGACAGTCAAAGTACTAGTGTGTCAAGATGAGGACCTCACTGAGCCTCTTGTCTTGGGTCAGGATTGGATCTATGATCATGCAGTCAACCTCAATCTAAGAAGTGGACTTCTTCAGGTATGGGTAGACCATAGCCGAATTACAGTTGAATTGGAAAAGGAGGCACTCAAGGAACTAGGTAAAGCACAAACTCCTGGTCCTTCCAGGGGCGCACCTGAAGTTGACAATGCTATTTTTGTCCAACACTGTATGATGCAGAAAGAGGCTTGTCTCAACAACGGAGCCAGCGAGAGGACGGGACTCCCTTCTTTTCCAAAGACCAGAAGGTTGCAACAACCAACGGCAGATCAAATACAGAAGAAGCAGAACACTACCGATACTGGATGCCAAAAAAGGGAGCAAAGAAGATTGTTTCATCCATGGAAACAAGTATGGAGGTGAAAAGGTGAATTCGCTGTTCAGACCAGGCCAACCCCACGCCCAAAACCTCTTATTAGTAATCAACAACACGACACTAATAAGAAGTCCTTCATTAATTCTTCTGCAAAAGTGAAGTCTATTTGGGTACCCAAGAAGTCAATGAAGGTCAGCCCACAATCACGACAAATCTAGGTGCCTAAGGCTTGCTTGCGGGCTCAAATAGCTACACCACGGCCGCAACCGGTACAACATGTTTCACTCACTCGAACATCTGAGGCCCAGTCTTACACCTCACGCACGGACACATATTCTTCCATGAGCACTAGTAGAATCATTGGTAAATGGGTCCCTAAAAAGCCTCATCTTCAAGCAGATACCCCTATCAAACTCTTCAGAGTCTCCACAAAATCAAGATCAAAGCCCATCCACTGCCTTTGGCAACCTAAAACTTGTAATAAACCCCCGGACCCCAGTTGTAAATCCATGCCCACCTACTAACTACGTCACTCTCACACTACATCATTCCACTTAGTTCTTAGGTCCAACCAATTCCTAACTACACACACAAGCACCGAGCACTTATTAACCTACTAATCTCTCCCGGACCTCATGATAATGTTGTAATGAGGACAAAAACGGTTCTAACTTGTCCTTTACAATGTTAACACATGTTTCTATATTCTCGACAGAACCAGCTAGCAAGCAATAATGATGGCAGGAGCTGGAGGCACCAGTTCCCAGGCAGGGTCTAGCGCACAGATTGTGGACATTGAAACTATTCTTCTGGAACCGCCACTCACCGAAAGGCCTCAAGAACTTCAAGCGGTGCATGTCCTTCCTACCCAGGACCCTCCTCAGGGGCACACTTCTCAAGTGGGGAAACATGCTCATTGGTTCAGTGATGTAGCAGGGCCATTGGGTGATGGCACCTACTTCTGGGAAGCAGAAATTGAATTTAATGGCAAATGGGGACGCTACCACTTTTTCGCTCGGGAATTCGAGAACTATCAGAATGCAGAGGTAATGCGATCAGTTTGGACCAAGGCAGGCCTGGATAGATATTTCAGAGCACACTTGCCTAAACCTGATTTTCTACGCTGCTCCTATTTCATAAGTACCATAACTCCTAGCAGGGTCAAGGGAGGCGATAGTACTTTTGTACTACCATCATTGTTGCCAGGACACGAACTCAAGAGATTCAAACTAACCCTCAACCTGGTACGGGAGGCATTGAACATGCAAGGTATGCACATTCCCACCGAGAAAGAAACAATGGTCCCGGGTAGGATGAAGCATAAGGAGCTCAATAAATTGAAGGACATGGTGGCAATGACGCCTACCATTGCTCTCCACTTACGAACTGTTATGCAACATTTTGCTTTTCCCGCACAAGAACGATTCACTATGCCCCCTAAGAAAATATGGTTCAGCTTATACTTGGCAGAAACAGAGAACCTCACCCTCAACATACCGCACTGGGTCATCGATCAGATACACCTAGCCCATCAGCGCTGGAATAAGAAGCAGAAAAATGTACTTCATGGCTGTTGTGCCCTAACAAGAATAATTTACAGGTGCCTAGCATATGACGTGCCCATTCAAAGAGCACTAGTGTGGTCTAGGGCCCAAGAATTCCAAAGGCGACTATCAACAGCGGGTCCTCCATCGAAGAAGATGAGAGGGGGCGTCCAATTACCATGTGCTCAACCAAGGGGAGCCACTACCACACCTGAGGTGACTCCTCCGCAAACTAGGCGTGTTCGGCCATTCACCATTCGTCTTCCTAGACCAAGCACAGAAGGACCCAACTTGGTGTTTCCCCCCATTCCATTAGACTTGGAATTTCCACAGGGATTTACTCTCAATGACCTCATGGATGAAGAAGTTGCCAGACTAATCTACGAATCTAATCTTGAAACAGAAGCAGACCAAACCCAGGAACCACACCCCACCACAACAACACCAGCCCCGACACAACCAATCGTCGTAGAAGTCAAAGGAGATGAACAAGAGGCAGGAGGAGAAGAAGAAGAAGCTGACGAAGAACAATATCAAGAATATGATGAACTCTCAGAGCTAGCAAGTGCCCCAGCATATTCGGCACAAATAAAAAGATTGTACCAAACCATGAAGCGAGTTCAGGAACAACACAAAATGTCACTTGAATCAGGCAAGGTGCTCATGAGCCAACTATTGGCCGAGGAAGGTGTGGACGATATGTTTATCGAAGCCATGAACCTACACGCAGAGGTAGTCGGCTTGGATGAGGCCATACATGAGGCCATGACATACATTAATCAATTTGAGAAACGTGTGCCTGCCCGCCCTAGGCGATCTGGAAAACAAATACACATCAATGTATCAGAACCGGAAGGCAATACGCAAACAGAAGAACATCAGGAGGAACCACTCTCGCCACCCACCTCACCTCTCGCTACACAATTCACCTCACCAACCGGCACGACCACGCCCTTTTCTACCACTACCACAGTTGTCATGGGAATTCCTCTCTCTCCCGGTATCCAATTTGGAGGAGTTTCCATGCCCACCTTCATGACCCTCTTCACAAATATCACTTCCACCCCACCCACTGTCCCCATCTTTACAGTCACACACACATTTGACACAATGGAAACATCACCCGCCACAGTACCACCCCCACCCCCACCCCCCACACAACCTCAATCTCCCATACCCCCTCCACCAACTTCACCACTTGATTCCACAGCATTCACAACTCCCTTCCCCACCCCCATTCCCCCTGCATCTTCATCTTTACCTGCATCCTTTAATGTAAATAGTATATTCCTATCATTACATCAGTGTGTATATCAACTTCAGCGCGAGTACAGAGATCTCGAAGGCCGCCATCAACAATTGACAACGAATCATCAAAACCTACAGAGGCAACTTACAACGCTAGCAGAAGAAAATGCGAAACTGAACCAGCGATATACAACTCTCGAGCAAGCCCATCAAACACTCTTGGAGACACCCCAACCATCAGCAGAACCCGGTGTCAAAAAACTCGAAGCCTTGCTGGAGGTGTACCAATCAGATAACCTGAGAGTCCGGCGTAATTTAACTCTACTTCGCAAGCATATGGTGTAGCTCAGTGATGAGTAGCACCTCCTTTAATGTCAATCGGGGAAGACGTGAGGATGGTATGAAGACCTCGAGCAAGTGGAGGCACAAGTGCGTGAGTGAGAAGCACACCAACATGCACACACATACACACACGCGCACACATGGCAAGACAAAGAGTGAGAAGCAATGGAGTTCTTAGATTACTTTCAAAAAGCTCTTACAAGTTCATTTCAATTACAATCTAACCTCAAAAATGAGCTCTCTATCTCCTTTTATAGTTTTTGACTAGCTTTGGCCCTGTCCAGACCTAGTGTCCAGCCTAGTTAAAAATTAGGTTCCAGGGCTTATTAGAGGGCTCAAACGAGATCTAAAAAATATGAAAATTGGCAGGTAAATACTTCTAAAGCTCCTCAAGCTCAAGGACTCCTTGGCTTGCACAAAATGGAGCTAGAAAAATACGAAATGATATTTACAATGGTTTTTAGTGATGAAAATCACTATTTGTGTAGGGATTTTCTCTATTGATTTGTCATACATACTTTTGAGCTCCCTACTTGCTCTTTCTTCTTGTGTGCTCAACTCCTTGATGTCTGAAAAATTTAGATGGTCTACTTGCCAGATCTTCTTTGACTGCCATGTCTGCTTGTGCTGTCCCTTCGCTCTGACTCTCTTCGTCTTGTGGCTCCTTCGGTTCCCTGGCTGCTGCCAACACCCCCCCCACTCTCGCGTCTGTCGCCCCTGACAGACCCTTGTCTAGATGTTTGTTGAACGTAGTATTGGACGACGTCGGAAGCGAGGTGATGTTCTTCTAATCTGAGCCCCCGTGCTAGATCTGTTAATAATGCGTCCCAATTCACTGGTCCTGGTACGTCCGAGTGTGGCACCAGCAGTTGTTCTGAATGTATGGTTCTCTCCACAGCGAATAAGTGGAGGAGATGTGAAGGCTTGGGTACAAAAATTTCTGAGTGATATTCCCAGAATCCCGTTATGAACATCTCCTCGAAAGTCTGTTTAAAACAAGCGGGGAGGTACTTTATTCTGGCGTGCCAAGCATATATTACTTCTATTGATGGGGTCGTGCTCATGTCGTAATCTAGGTCTTGGTTGCCTGTAACGAATCCTGCTCTTGAGAAGTGGGGATCCTTAATGTTTTTAAATGTCCTGAATGTGATCAGGATTAATTCAAATATTTTCATACACATTTGTGCCATCACATCGGGTGTATTGCGTAGTCGAGTGCTCCAGTGTCTGATAGTAGAAATCATGTAATTTACAGTGGGAGGTCCTCGTGGAGGTGCTAAATAAACATAATTTAGCCACTTGGCACAGCCCTTGATGTTCTTGACAGCCATGGTGAATTCGGGCCATGTGTGTCTTCGTAGGACTGGGGCATAACAAGGATTGTACTTAATAAAGAGGGGCATGTTATTCCAGGTTCGTACCATTTCAGGATGAGTCTCCAAGAGACGGATCCTCCAAGTGGGTTGATGAATAGATCCTCTTTTTGCACTCTCTGGTATATCGTCGGGGCCAAACTGGGTGGCAAAGGTGGGGGCCTTCCCACATTGTCGTTGGATCTCTGCGTTGTAATCAGCCAATAGTAGGCAATATGGCACATACTGATCATCATTGGTCCCTATCCACCTGTGATGGGACATACGTCTGAAATACTCGGACTTGAGGACAGTGTCTTCTAATTTGGCCAATGATTGGATTTGTATTGCTACTCATTCATCGTGGGTGTTCGCTGTCTTCTCTAATGACTGAAGCCATTCAGGTGCTTCCACTTCTAAGGTATCCATTCCCTCTGAGGTTTGTTGCCCTCCTGGCATTCGCATAGGAACGTATGGTTCCTCGTACGAATCATCTACCTCAATGGGAACCAAGTCTTCTAGCTCAGGTTCTATAACTGGAGAGGGTTGCCTTTCATACTCTAGTAACTTTTTCTAGAGCTCAACCACCTGCTCTGTCAATGCCTTCACTTCCTCTGAAGTCAAGGCCGGTTCTATTACCTTGGTTGGAGCCTCCTGTTCCTTGAGCTGGCCACGTAGCTCATCACGTTCCCTTTCCAACTCATCATGAGCATCTAATAGATCTGCATAGCTTTCCAAGATGGTCTTCATTGTCTCTGAGGGTACAGCTTTAAACTGCTCTGGATCAATTTCGTGGGGAGAGCCTTCCATTGCTGCTTCTATATTTGCTTCATTTTGCTGTTGCAGTCTCTTGTTCTCTTCAAGGGCGGCTGCCATGTGTTTTCTGAGGAGTGCCAAGTTACGCCGGACTCTGAGATTATCAGCTTGGTATACGTCCAACAAGGCCTCGAGTTGTTTGGTGCCTGGCTGTTGTGATGGTTGGGGAGTTTCTAGGAGTGTTTGGTGGGCATGTTCGAGCGTGGTGTAACGTTGGTTGAGTTCTGCATTTTCTTCCTCGATCGCTGTGAGGCGGCTCTGAAGTTTCTGATTGGTAGTGATCACTTGATGATAACGATCGTCGAGAGCTTGATACTCATTCTGAAGTTGATAGACACATTGATTTAAAGCTAGAAATATACTATTTACATTAAATGATGTAGGAAGAGATGAAGATGCAGGGGAAATGAGGACGGGAAAGGGAGTTGTGAATGATGTGGAGTCAAGTGGAGATGTGGGTGGAGGGGGTATGGGGGACGGAGGTTGCATGGGGGAAGGGAGTGGTGCTGTGGCAGGAGATGTTTCCATAGTGTCAAATGTTTGAGTGACCGTGTAGATGGGGACCGTGGGTGGGGTGGATGTGACGTTAGTGAAGAGAGTGGTGAAGGTGGGCATAGTGACTCCCTCGAATTGGATTCCCGGAGAGAGTGGAATTCCCATGACGATTGTGGTGATATTGGACGTGGTGGCGATAGTGTCACGTGGTGGAGTGAGTTGTGTAGTGAGAGGTGGGGAGGGTGGTGATAGTGGTGCTTCCTGATGTTCGTCTGTTTGCGTTGTATTTCCTGGTGCTGATACGTTGATACGAATTTGTTTCCCGGACCTCATGGGACGGGCGGGAACTCCTTTCTCAAATCGGTGAATGTAGGCCATTGCCTCATGAATGGCCTCATCCAATCCTACTGCATCGGCATGTAGGTTGATGGACTCGATGAACATATCATCCACACCTTCCTCTGCCAGCAATTGGTTCATGAGTTTCTTGCCTGCTTCAAGTGACATTTTATGCTGTTCTTGAACTAGCTTCATGGTTCGATATAGTCTTTTTATTTGTGTCGAATACGTTGGGGCACTTGCTAACTCTGAAAGTTCATCATACTCTTGTTCTTCGTAGGCTTTTTCCTCTTGTTCGGTCTCTTGTTCATCTACGTCGACTTCTACAACTTGCGGTCGGGTGGGGGCTGACGTTGTTGTATGGGTTTGTGGTTCCTGAGCTCGCTCTGTTTCCGTTTCGAGATTAGAGTCGTAGATCAGTCTAGCCACTTCTTCATCAATGAGATCATTGAGAGTAAAGCCCTGTGGAAATTCCAAGTCTGATGGGACGGGTGGAAACACCAGATTGGGTCCCTCTGTACTTGGTCTTGGTAGCCGAATGGTGAATGGTCTAATGCGTCGTGTCTGGGGAGGGGTAATCTCTGGTGTAGTGGTGGCTCCCCTTGGTTGAGCGCAGGGTAATTGGACTCCCCCTCTCATCTTCTTTGATGGAGGACCTGCCGCTGATAGCCTTCTCTGGAACTCCTGGGCCCGGGACCATACGAGTGCCCACTGAATAGGCACGTCATAGGCTAGACATTGATAGATTAATTTGGTCAGAGCACAACACCCGTGGAGCACATTTTTCTGCTTCTTGTTCCACCGTTGATGGGCTAGGTGGATCTGATCTATGATCCAATGTGGTACGTTGATAGGGAGGTTTTCTGTCTCTGCCAAATACAAGCTAAACCATATCTTCTTTGGTGGCATGGTGAATCTTTCCTGGGCTGGAAAAGCAAAATGCTGCATGACGGTCCGTAGGTGAAGAGCGATGGTCGGTGTCATTGCTACCATATCCTTCAGCTTATTGAGATCTTTATGTTTCATTCTGCCTGGAACCATTGTTTCCTTTTCAGTAGGAATGTGCATACCATGCATGTCCAATGCTTCTCGTACCAGATTGAGGGTCAGTTTGAATCTTTGAAGTTCGTGGCTCGGCAATAGTGAGGGTAACACAAAAGTGCTGTCGCCTCCCTTGGCCCTGCTAGGAGTGGTGGTACTGATAAGATAAGAACAACGTAAGAAATCTGGCTTCGATAAGTGGGCCCTGAAATAACTGTCCAGGCCCGCTTTGGTCCATACCGAACGCATTACTTCGGCATTCTGATAGCTCTCAAATTCGCGCGTGAAAAAATGGTAGCGTCCCCATTTACCATTAAACTCCAATTCAGCTTCCCAAAAATAGGTTCCATCACCCACTGGTCCTACAACATCACTGAACCAATGAGCGTGTTTGCCCACTTGAGAGGTGTGTCCTTGAGGAGGATCCTGAACTGGGAGCACATGCACAACTTGAAGTTCTTGCGGTCTTTCGGTGAGATGTGGTTCGAGGAGGACTGTTTCTATATCCACAATCTGTGCGCTGGATCCGGCGTGAGAACTGGAACCTCCAGCTTCTGCCATGGCACTGCTTGCTTGTTGGTTCTGTGAGAATATAGAACCATGTGTTAACATTGTAATGGACAGAATAAAACCGTTGTTGTCCCCGTTACAACATTAACATGAGGTAGATGATGAGTCAGTGGGTCAGTGAGTGCTCGATGAGTGTGTGTGCAGTTAGTGAAGAGAAGAGCTTAAATGGAAAGCTATGGTGTCTGAGTGATGTAGTTAGTAGTTGGAGGTGAATTTACAAGGAAGGGTCAGGGGTTTGTCACACATCTTAGGACGCCAGACACAACGTATGGTTTTGTGTCGTGGTTTGGTGGAAGGGCCTGAAAGCACAGTGAGGGTATCGGCTTGGAAATGGGGCTTTTTAGGGATCCATTTCCACATGATTCTTCTCGTGCTTACAGGTGAAAGTGTGTTTGTGTGTGAGGTATAAGAATGGGTATCAGAGGTGAGAGGAGATGGACCATGTTGTACAGGGGGTGGTATCTGGATAGATATTTGAGCCCGCAAGTAAGCCTTAGGCACCCAAATTTGTCTTGATTGTGGCCTAGCCTTCATCAACTTCTTGGGTACCCAAATAGATTTCACTTTCTCAACAGAGGTTTTAGGAGTCTTCTTATTAGTATCAAGTCGTGGATTACTAATAGGAAGTTGAGACCGTTGTTGCGACTTGGTTACAGTCGGCAGCTTGCCCTTTCGCACCCACATTTGTTTCATCGGCTGAGTTGTTCTGCTTCGCGCATTCTTTTGGTCTCTCGCCTGGAGAGTCTTCAGTGATTGATCTGCCCTTAGTTGCTGCCTCCTTCTGGCCTTTGGAAAAGAAGGGAGTTCCATTGTGGTTCTGACTCCTTTTTTGAGATCTTCATTCTTCTGCATCACATAGCCTTGGACAAGAACAGCATGGTCAACTTCATGTGTACCCCTGGAGGGACCAGGAGTCCGTGCCTTTTCTAGTTCCTTGAGTGCTCCATTATTTAACTCAATTGTAATTCTAGTTTGATTCACCCATACCTGAAGAAGTCCACTTCTTAGGTTTAAGTTGACTGCTTGGTCATAGATCCAGTCTTGACCCAAGACAAGGGGTTCAGTGAGGTCCTCATCTTGACATACTAGTACTTTAACTGTCATTGCCTCATCATGAATATAGAGGGGAAGTTCCATCTCGCCCATGCAAGGGGTTTCCACACCTCCCAATCCTATGAGATATGCTTCCACAGGATTGACAGTTAATTGCAACTCTTGACAGTAAGACAATTTAACAGCACCAGTGGCTGCACCTGAGTCAATCAAGGCTCTTATGGTCCTTGCACTCTTTCCTTGTCCTATATCTAAGGTTATGAAAGGACGTCGATCAGTTATCCTATGTGAGCTAACACCTGAAACTTCACACATAGCCACGTCATATCCTTGATCTGCATATGCATCTTGCCTAGGGTGCTCTCTACCTTGTCTTCTTAATTTCATTCTCCGTATGCGCTCTAGGGCTTCTGCTTGAGCTTCTTCTCGAATTCGCTTTTCTTCCTCTTTGCGTTTCTTAGCAGTATTGAGTCGACTTAGCATTTCCTCTGTGAGAGGTTCCTGATACAACTTGACTCTGCATCCGTTGATATAACTTGGGAGAACATCGCCTTCTAATGTGGCTAGTTGCACTGCTCCACTTGTTGAGATTCTGTTAATGATCATGGGTCCATAGCCTCTCTTCTCCAGTTTCCTCGCATGTTGCTTCAATGTGTAGACTAAAACTAAGTCGCCTGCCTTTAAACCTTTATCCTTAACGTGGGCATCAAAGTATGCCTTCTGTCGTTTCTTTGCTGCATATATCCCTGTAGCTGCCCTCAGTCTTGTTTCTCCTAATCGTTCAAGGTCAAAAAGTCTAGAGGATAGTTCATGACCCGTCCATTCGTGTTCTTGTGCTACTTTCAATGTAGGTATTAAGAAGTCCAAAGGTAGCACGGCGTTTTGGCCAAATACCATCTGAAAGGGGGTGGCTTGGAGTACCGTTTTGTATGCGACTCGGTATGCCCAAACAACATGGTGTAGCTGTTTGTCCCAATCAGAGCGTTTATTGTTTACTAATTTTGTCAGTACATTGCATAAGATCTTATTGGTGCTCTCAGCCTGGCCATTAGCTTGAGGGTGATAGGGGGCAGACTTCTTATGTACTACCAAAAATTCGTGGAGCAGATTTTCAATAACTTCATTCAAGAAGTGAGTGCCTCTATCGCTAACTAGCTCTATGGGTAGCCCGTATCTAGTGAATACATTCTCAAATAAAAACTTAGCTGTTGTTTGAGCATTGTTCTTCGTTGTGGCTTTCACCTCTACCCACTTTGTTAGATAGTCTGTCGCAACAATGATATATTCTGCATGGGAACCCTTAGCTGGGGGATTAATAGGACCTACGAAGTCTATTCCCCACTTAGAGAATGCATGTCCACCCATCATAGGTTTCAGTGGCATCTCATCTTTACGTATAGGATATTGAGTTCTCTGACAGACATCACAGCGTTTCACATAGGTATATGCATCCATGTGAAGGGTCGGCCACCAGAAGCCCGCAAATAGTATTGCCTTGATCACCCGATCTGGTCCAAAGTGTCCTCCTGCTACACCTTGGTGAGCAGTGTCCAAGATCTTGAGATACTCACTCTCATGGACACATAGTCTCAGGTAACCGTCTTTACCACGTTTGTATAGATTATCACCAATAAGTGAGTAATCCTGGGCTTCTTGTTCTAAACTCCTTTTCCTAGCCAGAGTCATGTCTGGAGGGAATGTTTTCGTCCTCAGGAAGGATACTAGTGGTTCACTCCAATCTGGCACTATGGACACTTGATAAAGAGTGGCATGTTCCACAGGTGGTTTAGTGCAGCAGATTGGGCATTCCTTGCACAACTTTTGGACATCAGCTTCCATAGTTGGCCAATGTACTCCTAGTCTCCTTAGTGTCTGTAAGGTTCGTTGCTTTGAGTAGTGTTGCTCTAATGCACCTACATGTGCTAAATGCAACCACTTAGTGTACTCGTCCTCTTCTACACAACAAGCCAAGATTCCTTGATCTGTGTGCTTGTACATACTTCCTGCCATGATGTGATACTTTTGGGCTTTTACTACCTCCCTATCCTGTGTGTTTATTACTGGATGGTTAGGTCCGTATGTCAATACTGGCACTAATGGCTTAGCCCACTGAGGTATTACTTCCAAATTAAACAAGTAAGCATCAGGAAGATCATCTGATACTCCTTGTGGGCTTCTCTCGATGTGAGCCTAGAAAGGTGATCTGCTCTCAAATGAGTCTTCCATTTCCTTACCACAACCTCAAAATCATATTCCATTAGCAAGAGAAACCATCTTACTAATCTTCCTGTATTGCATGGCTTGTTTACGAGGTATAGCAATGCCTGATGATCAGTAAAAAATTTAAACTTATTTGCAAGCAAATAGTGTCTAAATTTCTTAACTGCATATATCATGCCTAAGCCTTCTCTCTCAGTAGTGGTATAATTTCGTTCAGCTGCATTCAATTGTCGACTAGCATAGGCAATTGGAAGATCCATATTACCTTCACCAGTAGGTTGTGCAAGCACACATCCAATGTCATAATTGGATGCATCCACATGAACATGAAAAGGCTTATTCCAATCCGGTGTGGTTAAGATTGGTGTTGAACATAATCGCCGTTTAAGCTCATTGAAGGAATTCTCACATTCCTCAGTCCACTCAAAGTTTGTCAGAAGTCCGTACATGGGCTTTGCAATGACAGCATACATGTGAATGAACCGGCGGTAGTAACCACAATGTCCCATGAAAGCTTGTACTTCCTTGACATTCCTTGGCCTAGGTAGCTCTGCTATGGCTCTCACTTTCTCTTCGTCAGTAGATATGCCATTCTTTGACACTATGTGCCCTAGAATCTTGCCTTGCCTCACCATGAAAATGCACTTTTCTGGGTTTAGGCACACTTGATATTCTCTACATTTGTCAAAGATTTGTCTCAGTTCAGGAATATGGGTTTTTCTGATGTTGGAATGAGCACAAAGGTCATCAACATAGACTTCTAAATTCTTCCTCAGGAACTCCTTAAATACATGGCACATTAGTCTCTGAAAGGTAGCTGGTGCATTGGTAAGTCCAAATGGCATTACACGAAAGGCAAATATACCCCACTCTGTGGCAAAAGCTGTCTTATGCTGATCTTCTGGAGCTATGGCTACTTGATTGTAGCCCGAAAATCCATCGAGGAAGCTGTACACTTCCTTGCCTGCTACTCTTTCTAAGAGATGTTCTGTGATGGGAAGCGGATAGTTATCTCGAATTGTGGCTGCATTGACCTTCTTCAAGTTAATGCATACACGCAGCTTGCCATTCTTCTTGGGCACCACTACGATGGGGGATACCCACTCAGTGTGCTCAATTTCATAGATAAATCCAGCTTCAACCAGTCTATCTATCTCGTCTTTGATCTTGGCAGCGTAATTATCGTTATATGTATAGGGCTTTTGCTTAGAGGGTTTAGCATCTGAGGTCATGGGGATAGTGTGTGAGCATATGTCAGGGTCAACACCTTTCAAATCCTTGTAACTCCAAGCGAATACATCTCTGTATTCTCTTAGCAAGGCTATTAACGCATGCTCTTCTTGCTCTGTTAGGTCATGGCCTATGTACGTGCATCTCTCCTCTCCTTCTTCTAGGGCCACTACTATTTTCTTGGTGGTTTCTTTGTTATCATAGGCCTCTCCTGATTGTGCCTCTCGTTTAGGCATTCTTATCATGACTCTCCTGTCGTCTATCTCATACTTCTTAAATTTTTCCGGGACCTCAAACAAAGATTCTTCCTCTTCTGGTGAGACTTCTCTCTTCTTTCGTTTCTTTCCTTCTTCCTTCGGGGTCACATGTGTGGCTAATCTTACATCATTTGTAAGCTCTCCATGCCTCTGGGGTTGAAATTCTACTTCATGGAAGTATTCTTCATCTGATGCAAAAGGTGGGTCCATAATGATTGACTCTAGATCGGAGTCACTTGCATCCTCAAATGCATCAGGGCTAGGTTCGCATTCTTCTAGAACTGCCTCTCCCATGATTGGCTCTATGGAGAAGACTGAAATGTCATAGCCATCCTCATCATAGTGAGGTGTCCATTGTTCCTCATTGATGGCTACATCCATGGTTGCTAGAATTTCTGCCCATCCGTGAGGTTCGAATTCTTCGTCTGGAAAAACTACAGGTGCATAGGCTGGGTCTTGGATTGATCTATGGGTTTCTTTTGCACCTATCTCCCTGGCTTTTTCTCTCTTCTCTTCTTCGACTGCTACCTTACACATCCATAAGTGAGTGTCTTCATGCATCCATGAGGATCCTGATCCTAGGGAATGCACCGATTCCGTATCATCTTTGGCTCTATGGATGGGGTTCCATTGGATGGGAGGGACATCTCTATGAGAGTAATCCTTGAGATTGACTTTGGTCGTAACACCTAAGTGTTGCAGGTACAAAGAATTGGTTCCCCAATCCTGTACCACTTGCAACTGTCGCATAAAGGGTCGTCCCAAGATCATTTCATAGGCATGGTTCTTGCTAAAATCACATATGGCAAAGGTATGCTCGAACTCGACACCACAGGTGGTGAGAGTTATTCCTTCTAGCAATCCTAAGGGCCTCTCAATATGACCATCGGCCATCTGCAATTTCATTCTCGTTGGCCTGAGTGCTGGCTTGCCCCAACGCTTCCATAGGGAAGTGGTGGCAATTGCAACTCCTGCACCTGAGTCCAAAATTGCCTTGGTGGTGTACTCCTGGTAGGTAATGGGAAGATAGGTGTTCCCTTCTTCACCTTCACACATATCTCCTATCTTATCCAAGGGTATCTCTGGCACTGTCCTATGTGATCCTACCTGGGAACGAGGTTTTGCTATCTCGGGCACTTGAGTGGCTACATGTTTTCCACACTTCTGGTCTAACCTTAAGCAGCTCTTCCAAAGTGAGATTGCACTGCACTTTGGTGTTCTTCACTACCTCTGTGTTCCTAGGTATGACTGAATCTTCGTTTCTTACCATGACTGTAGGTGCTCTCATACAAGTGGACTTTGCTTCCCATGGGCCTATGAAATGGGGTAGTTCTTGTAAAGAATTAGATTCGAAGTCTAATCTTTCTTGAGATTGGGCACTCTCCTGCTCTCCATAAATGGAAGGAAGGTCTTGTGGGAATTGATCGTGTGTGTCATCCACCAGTTCAATGGGAGGAGGAACTTCACTCTCTTTAGCCCATTTCTCTTCTTGAATCTCTTGCAAGAATTCTGGTGTGTATTGATTCATAGAAGAAGAGGTGTCTGGCTCCGTAGAGTTAGGCACGTAGGCCTCAAGCACATAGGCTTTGTGGGTAGGAAGACCTGCTCTTTCACTAGCCTTGTCATGGTGTTGAGGGGCGAGTTCCTTTTGTGATTGTGCCATTAGATTCTCTATTCTTTCTAGGGAGGGGGGGTTGTCTGGTTCAGTGGAATTGGGCACATAAGCTTTCGATGGGGGATGGGTCATGTTTTTGCTTGCTTTATCTCTTTCTTGATTTTTTTCTTCCTTGGCAGATCTTGCAATTATGCCCTCTAACTTCTCTAGAAGTCCATCCAAGTGTAATTGCGTCTTGGCTGAGCCCGAGTAATTGAAAAGGCGATTGGCTTCAAACATAGTCTGAGCCAATGCGACCATTTTCGCGCAAAGCTTGGTTCTTTCTATCTCTAGGTCAGCTCTAGGGTAGCACTTGTCATGATCTGTGACATTTGGCCCTTCTTGGATTCTGGCCTGATATGCTTTAAGCATCATGTCTATGTCTTCAGGAGTGGGATCAGCTAATACTGATCCTGCTTGGGGTGGTGGGTGGGTTATGTGGGGTGTATTAGAGGGTGGAGGGATGAAGGGTGATGGGAATGGTAGCGGTGGGAATGTGTGAGAGTGCGGTTGAGATGTGATCTCTATGATTTTGGCTTTGGTTTCTTGTAGAATTTCCTCAAGTTCACTCATCTTCTTTGCCCATTGCCTTTTCATACGTTCACGGCTATCTCTCCAAGCTCTTATTCTCTTCTTATTTTGGCTATCAGTATTGCTAGCGTCTGGGCTCTTTTCCTGGCTTACTCCTTGGTTTTGTTGCACTGCTTGAGCTCTAGTGACTACCTGTACGGGTGCAGTGGAAGTGACACTTCCTGTGGAATCTACCACTAACCCAATAACATTAATAGGAGTGATTTTTGGCATTTTATTAGGATTCTTAGGGCAGTCTCGTAAGAGATGCTCCTTTCCACACTCTTGGCAAAAGCCTTGAATTGTTACTGACTGGGGTTGCATAGGTGGAGGTAAGGGACAATCACGAATGAGATGATCTCCCTGACATCTATAGCATGGTCCTTTAGGGAATGGGGGTCTTACTTGCTTAGGTTGAGGCCTGGGGTTGGGGTTTGCATACATGACGTTTGTGTAATCTGACTCCCAACTAGGTTCATTTGGCTCTTCACTATAGTAAGACTCACCATGCTCAGGAGACTGCATGTAGTAGGCCTGGGGGCTATCAACATGTGTAGAATCAAAGCTATGGTCACTCGGGTCACTTTCAGAAAGCAATGATGTTACAGGGACTATAGCTCTATTCAGGTTCTCTTCTGCAGCTGCATATTTTACTGGGATCACATTAGTAGGAGCAGGTGGTTGCTGTGCTAGCACTGGCTGGGGTCTCAGTTGGTTTTGATAGGGTTGGTAGGTTTGTTGAGGCCTAGCATACTGTTGTGGTGGATATTGGTTCTGATATCTTCCTTGTTGAGGGTATGTCTGAGGGTAGGTTTGCCTAATTGCTTGCTTGTTGTATGGGCAATCTTGCGCTGTGTGATTTGTGCATCTCCGTTCTATGGTGCAGTACTGGCCACTAGGATTTACTTGGGATTGAGCCATAATGGGACAGACATTTGCCATATGGTTGCCTCCACAATTATAGCATCTTTTTACAGGGGCGAACCTTGGGATTTGTTTACTAGAGACACCTAGTTTCTGAGCAACTTTCTCTGCAAGTTCCTCAATCGATGTGGATTGCATGGAAGAGAGGCTAGAGGCACTATCTGAATCTTTGTATATCTTGGAAAGCTCTAACTCCTCCCCTAGGTTATCCTCAATGTCAATACACATGCGTACACACTCTTCTATGGTCCTAGGGTCCTTCAAGTACACATATGATCTTAATTTGGTACTTAGCAATCCATCCAAGAATAAAGCCACTTGCTTAGCTGGTGTGGGTAGCTCAGGGACAGGGCATCTTTCAAGATATTGCCTAAATCTCCTTCCTGCAAGTCTCACGGTCTCTTGTGGGGTCTGCTTGAAACTGTGAATCAGTGAGGAGGTATTATGTCTTATGCCACTCTTAGAGAATTCAATAATGAAAGCCTCTAGGAGTTGGTCTATGCTCCTGAACTGCCTCTCGTTTAGTGGCTGAAACCATGTCAGGGCAATGTTCCTAAGGGTTAGACCAAAGGCATTGTATTGTGTGAATAGATCCTCCACTTGTTCAGCTCTCAGGACTTGTCTAAACTCAGCCACATGATCGTATGGATCTCTAGTGCCATCGAAGTAGTTCTTCATGGACTTAACTAGCTCAGTCGGTCTCAAGGTCCTTGTGTGCTCTCTAGGTCGTGGTAGAGGGAACTCATCCGCATTTCTTTGATTCCTGTGAGCTCTAAGCATCTCAGGTTCTACTCTATTCGTTTCCATTCTCGTTCTTTCTCTGCCCCCTGGGTTGGCAAAGCTTACTTCTGGCCTATCTCTACTCCTGTCTCTTTGAATTCCATGAGCTTGGGATGTTCCAGCACCAGGGTGGCCATAGGACACATTCGATCTTGGTTGGGGGAAAACGAATTCACCCTTCCAAGTGTAAGCATGTCTATCATGTTCTGTAACCACAAAGATCCTCTCTGAAATGTGATCTAAGTAGGTCACGCTGCCTGGGCTATCAGGATCCTTAAACTCATAGATCATGATTGTTCCTATATTAGTTGGCTGATCAGATTTATACCTCCAAAAGGCTTCGTCAGTTTCTCGATTGAGGAGCAAATCTATGCTCTTATTATCCTGGGGAATCCACTCTGGTGTGATAATCCTAGTGAGAAACGATTTGCCTCGAGGGGTTCTAGGTTCTGTACCCATGTTTCCTTGCTCTAGGTCACCTAAGTCCGCTTCTGGGATCACATTTCCAAATTCGTCCGTCCTATCTGGGTGACTAGTGACTACGTATATGGTTCCTTCTTTGTCCAAGTATGCTCCGTTTTCAAACTTGACAGCTGGGCGCTCTAGTCCAATGGATTGATCAGGAATCTTAATCTGTACCACAGATCTTCCTAGGCCGTCCTCATAGATGCTGTCACCTAATCGGTTGGTCCTAAGGTATTCCAACTGCGTTTTGTAAGGGCCTTCTACCCTATGCAAGTATGGCACTCCTGAACTTCCTGTAGGTCTCTCCATACCTTGAGTCATCTCGGATTCACTAGTCTCAGAACTTGGGTAGTATGAGTGGTGGCTCAACTGCTGGGCCCACGACCTAGCAGTGTGGTTGACACTAGCCTCTGAAGACCTAAGGCTTTGTCTATCCCTTACTAGATGTTGCCCTGATCTAAGGTTCATAAGCCTAATTGAATAGCCCAAATTTGCCCAAGTACAACCTCGTTGCAGAGTCCTTTTGCATCAGTTACTTGATTCTTTTTAGTTGATTCCCGTGTTAAAATTCTTGTCTGATATCACGTCGTAAGGTATATTTGAGTGTAGTTCCGCGCTTAAAGTTGATCGTTCCACGTTAAGTTCTTTTCTTTTAAAGTTCTCGACAGTACAAAGATTATGTCCTTAGCTTGAACTTGAGAGTTTAGGTCTGCTTCAACTTGATAATTGCCTATCGTCGCCCTGACTTACTCAGTGCTCATTCCAACATTAGGCAAACCCATATCCCCGAACTCATGCAAATCTTTGACAAATGTAGAGAATATCAAGTCTGCCTGAACCCAGAAAAGTGCGTTTTTATGGTCAGGCAAGGCAAGATTCTAGGACACATAGTGTCAAAGAACGGCATATCTACTGACGAAGAGAAAGTGAGAGCTATAGCAGAGCTACCTAGGCCAAAGAATGTCAAGGAAGTACAAGCTTTCATGGGGCATTGTGGTTATTACCGACGATTTATACACATGTATGCTGTCTCGTTCTTAGCCTAAGCTAGGAATTGACGAAGGGGAATTGAGAGTATTCCGACCTTTCTTGCTGATCCTTGCTCTTTAGTGCTCGAGAAGTTGATTCTCAAGCTTGCACAAAGCCCTTGCTTGGATGTGCTCAATTGCTTCTCAATAGACCTGCATCAGTCCCAAGATTAGCTCCAGACTTAAATTCAAATGACAGACTAGACCACTTTCATGCATGTGACTTACTGACCAACTTATCTCTTGCCCTTTATAAAAAACAATCCCAAGGATCCCTCAGTTTTCCTACCTCGGGTATGGTTAGCTTCAAGAAACCCTATCTAATAGTCCTGATCTTAATTTTCACATAACCAGTGGAAGTTTTGGTTGTAATTCCCACGAGCTTTCCAACAAAACAAGAATCACAGCAATTGGCTTTCATATGAGGAAGTTATGTCAGTTCAGGCTTCAGGGATTAAAACAGGGTTCAAAACAGTTTAATCAAGCAGGCAGAAATTCTTGAATTACTTGGGTTGCGGCCTCAACATGCAATGCTAACCCCGAGTGTTTGTCCCACAAATTGGCCAAGTTAGCCCCCTATTCTTTACCCTAGAAAATTGGCCAAATTTTCCCTTCTAACGCGTTCGCAAGTTCTGTCAGTCGCGATTGACAGGTCAGTCGCGATTGATGTGTCGATCGCGATTGACAGGTCCGTCGTGGCTGTCAGTCGCGATTGATGTGTCGATCGCGATTGACAGGTGGTTCGAAAAGTCAATCGGTCGTGGTCAAAGGGTCATTGACTCTGTCAGTCGTGATTGATGGGTCGATCGCGATTGACAGGTCGGTCGCGAGGGTCTGTCCGTCGTGGTCAAACAATCGTTGACTGTTTTGGTCGCGATTAACAGAGCCGTCGTGGGCTGTCAGTCGCGATTGATGGGTCGATCGCGATTGATGACTCGATCGCGATTGACATGTGTCACGCGTATGATCCGTCAGTCGTGGTCAATCGGTCGTTGACTCTGTCGTTCGCGATTGACAGAGCCGTCGTGCGTTGTCAGTCGCGATTGACTGGTCGATCGCGATTGACACATCTGTCCATCGTGGTTTGTCGATCGCGATTGATAGAGCGATCGCGATTGACAAAAATCTGAGGAGTTTCAAAAATCTAAGCACATTTTTGGGAAGCTCTAGGCCTGTAGATCATGGTTTTGCACTTTGTTTGGCAATTTGAGCATTTTTTCTGTCGGTCGCGATTGACAGAGGTCGGCGACACACAGACAGTTACCGAGAATTCCGTACCTACGCAGAGTGCTGGGGACGATGATGCGGCCTGTACCTGCAAGACAGCTCAAGAAACATGCAAAAACAGCACACACAATTTTTCTCTCTCGCTCTCTCTCACAAGTGAAATGAGGGAAATGAGGTGGAGAAGGTGATATGATAAAAAAACTGAAATTTTCGCGATGATGGAAATGGAGGTGGAAGATGGTGATGATGATGATGATGATGATGGTGGTAAGGTAAGAAAGAGAAAAATAGGAAAAGTAAAGAAATTACCTACAACGCCAACGTCTCCAACCTACATCTTACCATCACACGCTCGTCCTCAAAGCTCGATCCCCGGCAACGGCGCCAAAATTTGGTGTAGCTCAGTGATGAGTAGCACCTCCTTTAATGTCAATCCGGGAAGACGTGAGGATGGTATGAAGACCTCGAGCAAGTGGAGGCACAAGTGCGTGAGTGAGAAGCACACCAACATGCACACACATACACACACACGCGCACACACGGCAAGACAAAGAGTGAGAAGCAATGGAGTTCTTAGATTACTTTCAAAAAGCTCTTACAAGTTCATTTCAATTACAATCTAACCTCAAAAATGAGCTCTCTATCTCCTTTTATAGTTTTTGACTAGCTTTGGCCTTGTCCAGACCTAGTGTCCAGCCTAGTTAAAAATTAGGTTCCAGGGCTTATTAGAGGGCTCAAACGAGATCTAAAAAATATGAAAATTGGCAGGTAAATACTTCTAAAGCTCCTCAAGCTCAAGGACTCCTTGGCTTGCACAAAATGGAGCTACAAAAATATGAAATGATATTTACAATGGTTTTTAGTGATGAAAATCACTATTTGTGTAAGGATTTTCTCTATTGATTTGTCATACATACTTTTGAGCTCCCTACTTGCTCTTTCTTCTTGTGTGCTCAACTCCTTGATGTCTGAAAAATTTAGATGGCCTACTTGCCAGATCTTCTTTGACTGCTATGTCTGCTTGTGCTGTCCCTTCGCTCTGACTCTCTTCGTCTTGTGGCTCCTTCGGTTCCCTGACTGCTGCCAACATATGGCTACAACACTTGAAGAAAACAAACGGTTGCAGAAACAAAATGACGAAAATCTGGAAGCAGCCATGGAAGGTTCCCCCCATGAGATCGATCCAGAACAGTTCAAAGCGGTTCCCACAGAAACAATGAAAACCATCTTGGAAAGTTATGCGGATTTATTAGACGCACATGATGATTTGGAAAGGGAACGAGATGAGCTACGTAGCCAGCTCAGGGAAAAGGAGGCTCCAACCAAGGTAATAGAAACGGCCTCGACTTCAGAGGAAGTAAAGGCATTGACAGAGCAGGTGGCTGAACTCCAGAAAAAGTTACTAGAATATGAAAGGCAGCCCTCCCCAGTTGTAGAACCCGAACCGGAGGATTTAGTACCCATTGAGGTGGATGAAACATATGAGGAACCATACGTTCCTATGCCAATGCCAAGTGGTGCACAGACCTCAGAAGGACTGGACACATTAGAAGTTGAAGTACCTGAATGGCTCCAAACACTCGAGAAGACAGCAACAACCCATGAAGATAGAGTGGCCATTCAAATCCAATCTATGGCAAAGTTAGAAGACACCATCATTAAGTCTGAATACTTTCGAAGCATGTCTCATCATAGATGGATCGGCACCAACGATGATCAATATGTGCCATATTGTGTGCTCCTTGCGGATTACAATGCAGAGATTCAACGCAGTTGTGGCAAACCTCCAACTTTTGCCACACAATTTGGGCCAGAGGATATCCCAGAAGGTGCAAAGAAAGGCTCCATTTATCAACCAACCTGGAGAATCCGTCTTCTTGAAACCTACCCGAAAATGGTTCGTACCTGGACTAACATGCCCCTTTTTATTAAATACAATCCTTGTTATGTTCCAATATTTCGCCGGCGCACTTGGCCAGAGTTTACCATTGCTATCAAGAACGTCAAGGGTTGCACGAAGTGGTTAAATTATGTTTATCTAGCACCGCCACAAGGCCCTCCCACTGTAAATTACATGATTTCTACCATCAGACACTGGAGCACTCGACTACGGAATACCCCCGATGTGATGGCACAAATGTGTATGAAAATCTTTGAACTAATGCTAATCACCTTCAGGACGTTCAAGAATATTAAAGACCCCCACTTCTCAGGTGTCGGATTTCTTACAGGAAACCAAGATCTGGTATACGACATGAGCACAACCCCATCCATAGAGGTAATATATGCTTGGCACGCCAGAATAAAGTACCTCCCAGCTTGTTTTAAACAGACATTCGAGGAGATGTTCATAACGGGATTCTGGGAATATCACTCAGAAATATTTGTACCCAGACCCTCACATCTCCTCCACTTATTCACTGTGGAGAGAACCATCTATTCAGAACAACTGCGGGTGCCACATCCAGACGTACCAGGACCAGTGAATTGGGATGCATTATTAACAGATCTAGCACGGGGGCTCAGATTAGAAGAACATCACCTTGCTTCCGACGTTGTCCAATATTACGTTCAACGAGCATCTAGACAAGGGTATGTCAGGGGCGACAGACGCGAGAGTGGGGGGGGGGTGTTGGCAGCAGTCAGGGAACTGAAGGAGCCACAAGACAAAGAGGGTCGGAACGAAGAGATAGCACAAGCAGACACAGTAGCCAAAGAAGATCTGGCAAGTAGGCCATCTAAATTCTTCAGACATCAAGGAGTGGAGCACACAAGAAGAAAGAGAAAGTAGGGAGCTCAAAGATGTGTACGACAAACCAACAGAGAAAATCCCTACACAAATAGTGATTTTAATCACTAAAAACCATTGTAAATACCATTTCGTATTTTTGTAGCTCCATTTTGTGCAAGCCAAGGAGTCCTTGAGCTTGAGGAGCCTTAGAAGTGCCTACATATCAATTTTCGTATTTTTTAGACTCCGTTTAAGCCCTCAAATTGGCCCTGGAACCTAATTTTTAACTAGGCCGGACACTAGGTCTGGGCAGGGCCAAAACCTAGTCAAAAACTATAAATAGAGCTAGAGAGCTCATTTTTGAGGTTAGCTTGTAATTGAAATGAACTTGTAGGAGCTTTTTGAAGGTAATCTAAGAACTCCATTGCTTCTCACTCTTTGTCTTGTTGTGTGTGCGCGTGTGTGTGTATGTGTGTGCATGCTTGTGTGCTTCTCACTCACGCACTTGTGCCTCTACTTGCTCGAGGTCATCATACCATCCTCACGTCTTCCCGGATTGACATTAAAGGAGGTGCTACTCATCACTGAGCTACACCACCACTAAGTTTCTTTCTGAGCATATCTTTACTCGCTTTGGACCACCTATAGAGATAGTGAGTGATCGAGGAACGCATTTCATTAATGAAGTAATAGAGTCCTTAATGAATGAGTTCTTAGTGATCCATAAAAAATCAGCCCCTTATCATCCTCAAGCCAACGAGCAGGCTAAAAGTTCCAATAAGGTGTTGTGTATTGTGTTGACAAATATAGTCAATAGTGGAAGGTTGGATTGGGACAAACAATTGCATCATGCAATTTGGGCCTTTCGTGTCGCTTACAAGACTGGCATTGGAACTACACCATTTAACTTAGTGTATGACAGAACGCAATATTGCCAATCAATTTTTTAATACCCACTTTGACAGTGGCCCAACAGTACGAATGGACGGGGCATGAATTATCCAAGCAACTAGACCAAATTGAGAAGCTACATGAGACTAGGATACAAGTTGTTGTAGGAATTTATGCGGCCAAGAGAAGAAAAAAAGCATATTATGATGCGCACATCAAAGAAAAAGGACTAAAAGAAGGAGATTTAGTTCTCGTCTACACCTTGAAGCAACATGCCAAGAAGCTACAAAAGCGTAGATATGGACCTCTAATAATCAATAGGATTTCAACGAGTGGAGCACTTAATCTAGTGACTCTCGATGGAGATGTTCTTCCTAATTACATAAATGGATGTCGAATAAAATGTTACATGGAACCATTGACAGATCAAATGTTAGCATGACTTGTAGGTGCACAAAATAGGAAAAGAGAGGAAGAGAGGATTAGAGAGGAGGCAAGGCAAGAAGCCCTAGAACGTATCAAGAAATGGAAAGAGTGGATAAGGCAAAGGGATGAACGGTATCTACAAGGAGAAGACCCTATTCCCATGGCTAACTATCAAGTTCACAAGTCTAACATGAACAACCTTAGCATATCCCAACCATACTTAAATCTGGGAATTGGAACGATAGAGTACCAGCTAATAGATGCCTTGATAGACTCAGGAGCAACACTCAGTTGCATTCAAAGTATAGTCATCACGAAGCTTCAAACGATCATAACACCTACTAAAGCACACATGATAGGTGTTGGGGGTCAAGTCATAGAATGCATTGGAGAAGCTTCAGTATCCCTACACCTAGGAAATTCCACTATGGAAAAACGAGTTTTGGTGTGTAAACATGAGGATCTAATCGAGAACTTGATCCTAGGACAAGACTGGATCATTGAGAACAAAGTAAGAATTCACCTAGCTCAAGGATACATCTCAGCCAAAGTAGGGCACAAAGAAATCTTTAGTCTACTAGAAGAAAGACCCCCACATAGACAAGACATCATCCACCGTGAACAATAAATCTTGGAAGAGGAAATAGCTGATGACTCTATCAAAAACCAACGAGAGGAAGGTTCGACGAAAGAAATGACTACAAATATCAATGCACCAATGGAGAAAGTGAATTCATTCTACATGAATGGTGAAACAAAGAGAAACGATGAGGATGATGTTCTTGAAGTCATCTACAACAAAGGAAGATCTTCAGCATGGAAGCCCACTGTCAGGTTCTCGCGATCAGAAGGTGCTAATTTGAAATGGGTTTGCAAGGATCGAGTGAAGGAAGTAACGAAGTCAATACCAATACTGGTCATTCATCCTAGGAAGACATGGGAGAACAAGGGATCCTCTTCATCTGAGAATATGGCTTCCAAATTCATTACTAGAAGCCAAAAAAACACGACAACAAATATGGATTCCGAAGAAGGTCACATAGATGGCAAATCAAGAGATAGATAAGTGAGAAGAAACATTATATCAATACAACAGGACCATAAAGCCAAACAAAACTAACCAAAGGTATCAGAAGAAAAGGACATCAACCAATCAGACTTCAAAATAGAAAGAGGAACACATGGAGCATGACGAAATGAAGAAAAGACAAGGCCTCAAACTTCAACTACAAAATGGATATGGAAACCAAAGAAGCAGCAATGATCGGAACCATGGAACCAAAAGAATTTTGTTTGCACACGTGAAGCTTCGATTGCACCTAAAGTATGCATGACAGGGCCACATTACGAGGCCGCATTCGGCACATGATGCATGTAACAAAATTAGTGGTGCACATTCCCCACTTGGGGATAGGTCATAGATTCTACTTTCATAGGAATGGACCTACTATGTAAATGAATAAGCTTCAGCTATACTAATTCTTGATTTCTTTCAGGAGTGAAAATGAAAACATATGTGGTAAGAGATCTTACTTATGTAAGCAAGGGGAACGAGTGATGCAATGAACAAAATGTCACTACAACACACCTCACCACAGACATGTCTTTTAATGGAAGCGAATGCTCTTGTCATTATGAGTGTAGATGGCTTTTGAGGATTCTGAAGCTACCATTCAAGAGGAGGTGTTGGAATTCCCTGTACAAAGCGTGACTAAAGCAAAAGATCACTGATTTAGGGAAGATCAACCAGCAGGGGATTATTTGTTCCTAGTGACAATCAAAATTATGGACACTGACCATCAGTTCCCCATAATGTCCCAAGACTTTAATGTAGTGCATGAACTTCCATCAATGATGGAAATTATGAAGAAAGCGGGCATTCACAAGTACTTTGAATTACCGATATACAAACCTGACTTCCAACGATGTATGCAAGTCATGAACACCTTGCAGCGAGCATTGCATGATCCATTGGTATCGGAGGCTAGAGTCTTAGATGCAGTAGGGGAGTGGGTCATTATACGATTCACCCATGACCTGATTAAAGAAGCTTTTGGATGGGAAAAAGATGGGAATACCATTTTGAAAGAGGAAAGTCGAGGAGTGAAGACTACGTTCAACAATAGTAATCACATTGATATAGAAGAGGAAGTGTGACTCATACATCAACACTTTTGCTTTCCCATCATGCATAGGTACACTGCTCCACAAAAAATCATAGTACAAATGCTGTCACATGCAATCAAACAAATTGGGAATCAAGTCAATATGACTCCATACATTCAAGAACAATTATTCGAGGCTAAGAAGTAGTGGAATCATAAGAAGTTCCTAAATGGAAGCGTTGCCTTAACCATATTGATATATCATGCCTTGGGCATTAGAGAACATCTGAAAGAGATGTTGTCATCTGAAGCAATGGCCAAGTATGCAAAGATTTCTACTATTCTCAGAAAGAAGAAAGGAGTCAAGATAGTAGAAGAAGCAGAAACAAGCTCCCAACCAAGAATGAGAGGTACAAAAAGGCTACGGGAAACGATGCAAGCAAAAGCAGAAGCTCCAGTTAAAAAGAAAGCACATGTACTTCCAAGGACTCTACTTGAAGAAAATCCACCGATTACGGAAGAAGAGTTGACATACAACCAAGTCTTGGGCACAACAACTAAGTGGTTATCCTTACGTGCTAAGTTCAGACACAAGTGATTCAAAAATGCCTTTTAGCATGGGGAGACCTGCAGGTGGCTCATGCACTGCCTATCTACAAACACCAAAAGGTCCATGTAAGACACAGTTGGAATATATTCAGACCAACCGATTACATGCTCGCATCTATGAGGATGCTCTGAGGCGACTAGTGGTCCAACCCAAAAATCCAGATCAACTCTTTGGACTTGAACACCTAGTGGTCAAGTTCGAAGAGGGTTCATACATTGATAAGGAAGGAACCACATAGATAGGACATATGAGTTTGGAAACATCATTCCTGAGAATGAGATAGGAGACCTAGATCAGGGAGACCTAGGATGAGAACCCAAGACTCCTTGAGGAAAATCTGTCCTGACCAGAGTGATCATGCCAGAGTGGGTTCCCCAAGACAACAAAAGCATAAATAGAGAAACAGAGGAAGCCTTTTGGAGATTCAAGCCAGATCAACCCAGCCAATTGGGCATAGTCATCATCTACGAGTTCAAGGATTCTGAGACACCAGGCAAGGTTTCCTATTTGGATGACACCTCGGTAAGAATGTTCTTGGTAACAGAACATGATAGACATGCATATACTTGGAAGAGTGAGTTGATTTTCCATCCACCAAGGTCCAATGTTTCCCATGGCCTCCAAGGTGTAGGATCTAAGGCTCATGAGAACCAGAAGGAAAGAGCCAGAGAGAGCCCTGAGGTAAGCTTTACACACAATGTGGGTAGAGACAGATCAAGAATGGAAGGTGAAAGACATCAAACACAAAGACATCAAAGAGATGAACATGATTTTCCATTGCCTAGACCCCGAGAGCATCTAATAACCCTTAGAACCTCTCAAGTGGTCAAGACAATGAAGAAATAATTTGACGGGTCAGGAGATCCTTATGATCATGTGGCCAAGTTCAAACAAGTGTTAAGAGCGGAACATGTCGAGGACTTGTTCACTCAATTTGAGGCATTTGGTTTGACCCTCAAGGGTACCGCGTTAGCTTGCTTTCAGCCCATGAACAATGACAACTATCAGATTATAGGCCAACTGCTAGAAGCTTTCATTGTAGAGTTTTCCAAGAGTGGCATCAGGCATAATACATCATTCTTGATCCACAGCTTCAAGCAAACACCCCAAGAAATAGTGCGACTAGCAAGAACAAGGTTTAGACAGTACATAGAAAGATGGCCTGTTCTAGAGTTACCCACACCACCCAAACAAGTGGCTTTGTTTTTAGATGGCTTACTAAGCACAAAGTTAAGATCATATGTGTACTTTAAAGAGCCTAGATCCATAGAAGATTGTGTACGCATGTGCATAGACATAGAAGACAACTTGGGTGAGGAGCTAGGACTGTCCAAACTCTATAAGGCTTTTAATAGTTCTACTAGTCATACTTTGAGAATCTCCATGGAAATAGATGAGATAGTTGAGCAAGTTGCCAAGAAGCTAGGAGTCCCAAATAGACAAACATCAAAAGTGATCTACTGGAATTGATGTTATACTTGCGGAGGGGACCACATGGTGAATGTATGCCCATTGCTAGACCAAAATGTGAGTGAATCAGGAGAGCCTACTAAAAGGAAAACAAGAACATGGAAGGATACCAGGGAGAAGGCCAATCGCAAGTGGAATAAAAAGTTATCAGAACTAGAAGAAATCCTGAAAGAAGCGAAAACAAAAATAGAAGACATTGCATCTCAAAGTCCCTCGCATGCCGAAACTCCATCCAAACCACCTCATCCCACCCCACCACCCATTGTAAATAGACCACAACCTGGGTCTGTTCTTGTAGACCCAACCCCAGAAGGCTTGGACATGATGTTCAAGGCCTATAAGGCTAATCTTCAAGAAGGGCCAACAACTCCAAACCTAGACAAGAGTTATCCTAGAGCAGATTTAGAGATTGAATGGACAAAAATGTGCATGAAAATGGTAGAGCTAGCTCAAGTGATGCCTGAGGCTAGTCAATCGTTCAATCAGACGAACTCTGTCAAACCAGTTTTGCATTTCTAGGGCTTACTAGAAATGTCATCTCATGGTAGAAGAGCTCCTCAAAGTAAAACTAGAGCTATGGAATCATGTGGCAAATCAAGTTCTAGAACTTGATTCCAATATACCAGCTAAATAGAAAGTACCAGAGATACCTCTAAACAAAATAGGAGACATGAATGAAGGTGAGGAAGGTAATACTTATCCTCCAATCACCTACCAAGGTTACACAACCAAAGCGATCATAGATTCAGGTGCAGGTGTTGCAATTGCAACCACCTCCTTGTGGAAGCAATGGGGCGAACCCGCATTAAGACCAACTAGAATGAAGCTTCAAATGGCCGATGGCCATGTTGAAAGACCACTAGGATTTCTAGAAGGGATAACTCTAACCACTTGTGGTGTAGAGTTTGAGCACACCTTTGCTATATGTGACTTTGGCAAAAATGATGTCTATGAAATAATCCTCGGAAGACCCTTCCTACGGCAATAGTAGATAGTATAGGATTGGGGAACCAAATCCTTGTACTTATAGCACTTAGCGATCACCACCAAGGTGAATTAAAAAGACTATACCTTCAGGGATGTTCCCCTCCTACAGTGGAATCCTATCCACAAGGTGCAAGAAGGTTCAATCTCTATGCATTCTAGAAGTTCTTTTGATCCATCTTGGATGCATGAAGATACTCATTTGTGGATGTGCAAGGTCGTAGAGGAATAGGAAAGGCGCTTAAAGGCAAGAGAAGAAGGAACTCCCCCAGGAGATAGACCAGTTAAAGACCCATCCTACACACCGATGATCTTTCCAGATGAGGAATTTGAGCCTCATGGCTGGCCAGAAATCATAGCCACCATGGACATTGCTGTCAATGAAGAACAATGGACACCTCGTTGTGATGAGGAGGGTTATGATATCTGTGTGTTCATGTGTTAGCCCGTGCTAGAAGAATATGACCCTAGTGATGTCATAGAGGAGGAAGAGGACGATGATGATCTAGAGTCCATTGTGATGGAGAGTTGCTTTAGCTCGGAAATGCACTATTCAGAATATGTAGGAGTGTTTAACCAAAAAGAAGAAGAACCTCTCACGAGCATCAAAATTGTAAATTCCAAGGAAGGAAGTGAAGGAGGTGAAAAGAAAAAGAAAAGAAAAGCAGTGAAACAAGAAGAGGAGGAATCATTGTTTGAGATACCAGAAAACTTCAAGAAATATGAAGCTGAAGATCGAAAAATTTTGGTACAAATGCCTCAGAGAGAGGCCACCAGAGGAGAAGCATATGACAACAAAGGAAAAACTAAGAAAATTACCTACATAGGAGAAGACCTAAGCCTAGCAGAAGAAGTAGAGCTTGTAGCTCTATTAAGGGAATATAGGGATGTGTTTGCATGGCACTATAGAGACTTGAAGGGAGTAGATCCGAAAATTTTCTCTCATACGATCCCCATGACTACTGACGCCAAGCCCACCAAACAAAATCCCTACACATATAACGACACTTATGTAGCTAAAATAAAAGAAGAAATTGATAGGTTGATTGAAGCTGGATTTATATATGAGACTGAGCATACTAAATGGGTGTCCCCCATTGTAGTGGTACCCAAGAAGAATGGGAAGTTGCGAGTGTGTATTAACCTTAAAAAAGTTAATGCCGCTACGATCAGAGATAGTTATCCGCTTCCAATCACCGAACATTTATTGGAGCGTGTTGTAGGTAAGGAAGTTTATAGCTTCCTTGATGGATTTTCAGGTTACAACCAAGTAGTCATCGCCCCAAAAGATCAACACAAAACGGATTTTGCCACAGAGTGGGGAATCTTTGCATTTTGTGTGATGCCATTTGGGCTCACAAATGCACCTGCAACATTCCAAAGGCTCATGTGTCATGTCTTCAAAGGGTTCTTGCGAAAGAGCTTGGAGGTATATGTGGACGATTTATGTGCTCACTCCCAAGAGGGAAGATACCACATCCCTGAGCTTAGATAGATCTTCAACAAGTGTAGAGAACATCGAGTTTGTTTGAACCCAGAGAAGTGTGTGTTCATGGTACGACAAGGTAAAATCTCAAGTCATAATGTTTCGAAGAACGGAATATCAACAAATGAGGAAAAAGTAAGAGCCATAACAGAGTTGCCGAGACCAAGGATTGCTAAAGAGTTACAAGCCTTTATGGGCCATTGTGGATATTACCACATGTTTATCCACATGTATGCCATTATAACTAAACCTCTTTATGCCTTGTTGATAAATTTTGAGTGCAACGATGAATGTGAGAATTCCTTCAATGAGCTAAAGAGGCGTTTGTGCACAACACCAATACTGACCACTCCTGATTGGAATAAGGCATTCCATGTCCATGTGGATGCATCCAATTATGCAATAGGATGTGTGTTGTCACAACCCACAAGAGAAGGAAATCTAGATTTTCCTATAGCATATGCTAGTAGAGAGTTAAATGTGGCTGAACGAAACTATACCACAACTGAAAGAGAAGGTTTAGGCATGGTATATGCCATGAAGAAGTTTAGACACTACCTATTGGCCAATAAGTTCAAGTTTTTCACTGATCATCAAGCTCTATTATATTTTTTCAATAAACCTTGCAATACAAGATGCTTAGTAAGATGGTTTCTCTTACTAATGGAATATGACTTTGAAGTGGTTGTTAGGAAAGGTAGAACCCACCTTAGGGTAGACCATCTTTCTTGTATCACTTCAGGCAAGTCACTGCAAAGAGTTTCTGATTAATTGCCCGATGCTTATCTATTCAATTTAAAAGTTGTTCCTAAATGGGCAAATAAGTTGGTACCTATCTTAACCTTTGGACCCGCAAATAAGAATGTGAAAACAAGCAAAGATGAAATTTTACAATCACAAAACTATCAAATATTAGCAGGAAGTATGTACAAACAAGATACAAAGGGTGTATTAGCTTGTTGTGTAGAGGACGATGAACATAGCAGTTGGTTGCAACAAGTGCATGAAGAGTTGCTAGGAAATCACTATTCTAAACAATGAACATTGCAAATTCTAAAACGTTTAGGAGTGTATTGGCATAAGATGGACAAAGAAACACACGAGTGGATTAAGAATTGTCCAACATGCAAAGAGAGAACCCCAGTGGATTATGCTACCCTTTATCACTGGTCGTTAATTCCAGATTGGAGTGCTCCATTGGTAGAATTCATGCGAACGAGAACACTACCCAATGAGGCTAGTCTCGCAAGAAAACAAAGCATGGAGCAAGAGGCTCAGGACTATGCCTTAGTAGGAGACAACTTATATCAGAGAGGCAAAGATGGTTACTTAAGATTGTGCATTCATGAATCATATTATTTGAAAATCTTAGAGACTACACATAGTGGTGTTGCAAGTGGACACTTTGGGCCTGACTGAGTGATTAAGACCATTCTATTCTCAAGAATTTGGTGGTCCACAATTCATATGGATGCACATACCTATGTAAAGAAATGCGACACATGCCAATGTGCAAAATATCCTATGAGGAAAGATGAGATGCCCTTGAGACCAATGATGGGAGGACGTGCATTCTCGAAGTGGGGCATAGACTTCATAGGTCCTATAAATCCCCTAGCTAGAAACTCCCATGCAGAGTACATTATTGTAGCCATAGATTACCTTACCAACTGGGTAGAAGTCAAAGCCACAACAAAGAATGATGCTCAAACAACGGAAAAGTTCTTATTTGAGAACGTGTTCACAAGATATGGCTTACCAATAGATTTAGTGAGCGATAGAGGCTTGCACTTCTTGAATGAAGTCATTGAAAATCTTCTCCAAGAATTCTTGGTGATACATAAGAAGTCTGTCCCCTATCATCCACAAGCTAACAGACAAGCCGAGAGCACAAATAAGATCCTATGTAATGTATTGACAAAACTGGTCAATAATAAATGCTCTGATTGGGACAAACACCTTCATCATGCTGTTTGGGCTTACCGAGTTGGCTATAAAACGGTACTCAATGCCACCCCATTTCAGATGGTCTTCGGATAGAATGTGGTGCTACCATTAGATTTGCTAATCCTTGCTTTAAAAGTAGCACAAGAGCATGAGTGGAATGGACATGAATTGTCATCCAGGATCTTTGATTTAGAACGCTTAAGTGAGATGAGGCTATGAACGGTACTTCGATGCACACATCAAGGATAAAGGATTGAAAGAGGGAGACCTAGCTTTGGTTTACACACTAAAGCAACATGCCCATAAATTGGAAAAAAGAGGATACGAACCCATGATCATTAATAGAATCTCCACTAGTGGTGCAGTTCAATTGGCCACTCTAGAGGGTGACATCTTGCCAAGCTATATTAGTGGGTGTCGAGTCAAGCTTTATCAAGAACCTCTTATAGAGGATATGCTAACGAGAATCAACACTACTAAGAAGGAGAAAGAAGAGGAGTTAAGGGTTCGAGAAGAAGCACAGGCAGAGGCTAGAGAGCACATTAGGCAAAATAATTTAAGGTGACTAGGCCTAGATGTCAACCCAAAAGCCCCAAAATATCACATGGACATGTGCCAAAAATTGGGCATAATTACTTCTTAAATAATCAATCGAGACCCCTTTGTGACCATAGAGATAGGACAAGGAAAGAGTGAAAGGACTGTGAAAGCATTGATTGACTCAGGTGCAGCAATTAGTGCAGTTAGACTTTCATACTACCAAGATCTACAAGTGACTATCAATCCCATAGAAGCCTATCTTATAGGATTCGGCGGTGTGGAAACCCCTTGTTTGGGTGAGGTGGATCTTCCCATCTATCTTCATGATGTCCCAATGAAAGTCAAAATGGTAGTGTGTTAAGATGAGGACCACACATAACCACTTGTCTTGGGTCAAGATTGGATCTATGACCATGCAGTCAACTTAAAACTAAGAAATCAACTTCTTCAAGTTTGGGTACATGACCAATGCATTAGAATAGAATTAGAGAACTACATGCTCACAAATCTAGGAATCACACATTCTTCTAGTTCTTCTAAGACTAATCTTAGTGAAGAAGATGTTGTATGTGTTAAAAACTCTATGATGTAGATGGAGTCAATCATGGAAGAACAAGGTCGAAGGCGAGTGGATCTCTCTTCTTCAAAGAATAATGGAGCCACAGTAGTTCCACCACAAAGGCAAGCACAATAGTTCAAGACAACTGCTATATCAAATAGAAAGACACCATTCAACAAGAAAGCAGTTTCGGGCATAAAGCAGATCTGGATCCAAAAAGGAGGACAACCACCGGCCTTGCCTCCACAATTCCCATCTAGCCAAGCCAATCAGGCCAGAAGACAAACAAAGAAGCTAGGACAAGCTCAACCACAAGGTATCCGGCAAATTTGGGTGTCTAAGAAATTAGCTACAGCTCAACAAGGACAATTACAAATATGGGTACCCAAGAAGCTCTTATACACACAACAACCTATGCTCTCCCACATGAGGAAAGTCTCAACAAAGAAGCTAGGGCAAAGCAAGGATCAAAACCAAACACCAAGAACAAAAGCAAACCAACTCACCTCTCCAACAAGAGTCAGAAAACTAGCAAAAATGGTAGGGGTATGGAAGCTAAAAGCATTGGTAGGCCTCACAGAGCCAAAGAGCCAACCACAAAGGATCAAACATTCAAGAAGCCATCCAAACATGAAACAGCCAAAGGATATCACTACACAGTCCAAGACCATTCTCAAATGGATCCCCATAAAGAGGAAGGATTAGTTGTCATTCAACAATCAAGTGCTTGTAGCAATTCAAGATCTAAGGGATACCTCCAACAAAGATGGCATCAACATCCGCAAGTAACATTGACAGCCTCGACGAGTGACAACCATGTACTCCTTGCACAACCTTGTCTTTTGCACCATTGAGTTCATGCATTTCCAAAGTATGCATTAACATAGGGCCACATTACACAGCCGTGCATAGACACATTTGAGAGTCCCAGGCATAAGAGCACATTGACATATGTAAACTAATTTTTTTATACTAAACTTTCTCTTCTTGTTTTGTGCCATTGTTCCACAAAAAAAAAAGAGAGAGAGAGAGAGCTTGTTCCCAGGTTTGGCTCAAGGAACATGAATGAGTCATGCTTAGTTGAAGGTGGAACCACTGACGAGTGGGCATTTCTCAGTTTTGATGAAAGTGTGTCTTGGCTAGCAGATGATATTATTGCTGCCTTATCTGTTAGATGTCTAGAACTTGGCATGAACATGGCATCCGCAACTATTGTTTCCCCTTACCATGGTAGGAGGGAAGAGCTTTAAGGTCTGCAACTTGAGTGATGCTTAACTACTGTATGTACGAGAGCATCCAAGGATATATCTGCAACGAGTCATTTTGGTACCCTGAAAATCGTTATATGTATACTGGGTGAGAAGACTCCTGCTTATGGTGAGCTAAAGAGAATATGTGAAAATAGGACTAGGCACTCAAAGAATTTCATGAGTGGACCATCAATACGGACATTCATCGATGACGATAGACCAGCCAAGGATCCATCACAATGACTGGTGCACCACACGAAGAGACCTGCATCGACTGACCATTCACCATGGTAAGAATCTCCTACTTGGAAAACATTATAACAATGATAGATTAGGAAATCTCTTCCTCAGCGTACCGTTGAGCAATTCGCTCAAGATCTAATTTTTGCACCATGTTCTTATATTGCATTTTCCAAGTAAGCATGCATAGGGCCACATTCCAAGGCCGTGCAAAAGGCACATATCTTTTGTAACCCATGCACCAATGCACTTACCCATCATTCATTATGGGTTATGAGTACTTGGCATGACTACTATGAACATCATCTTTGGAAGCTCTAAACAACATCAATGGAGGCTCACAATGACACATTCATGTTGGAATCCAAGGATGAAGCACATACTAAGGGACTACAACTTACAAAGGCTTGCAGTGACAAATGAAAAATTGTACAACCAACGGAGCCACATTTGGGAGCCAAACGGCTCTTGTTCATACAGAAGAGACACTCCCTCTCAAAGCACTACCTGGAACAACCACTACAATAAGGGTCTTTCAGGGACGATAGACTTGAGAGGGTGGGAGTGTTGGAACTCAAGGTCAAGCACAAGCATGGAAGCACATCAGAAAGGTGGACACACAAGAAGAAGGAGCAAGTAGTGAGTTCCAAGAAGTGTATGTGAAATTTTCAAAAGAATCCCCTACAAAAACAATTATGTTGATCACTCGAGCCATTGTAAATATCATTTCACCTTCTTTTAACTCCATTTTGTTCAAGCAGAGGAGTCCTTGAGCTTGAGGAGTATTAGAAGTATCATCCTACCAATTTTCATAATTTTTAGACTTTGTTTGAGCTCCCAAATAAGCCCTGGAACCTAATTTTTAACTAGACCAAACACTAGGTCTAGACAGAGCCAAAACTAGTCCAAAACTATAAAAAGAGCTAGAGAGCTCATTTTTTGGGGTTAGCTTGTTAGATATTGGAGCTGTTGTATTAGATTTCTTTTGTAATCAAAGCTCTTCCATTGTTCCACTCTTTGCTCTTACCATGTGCATGTGTGTGTATGTGCATGCATGCTTGTGTGCTCTCACACACACACTTGTGCCTTCACTCACTCATGGTCTTCATACCAGTCCTCACATCTCCGCGAATTGACAAGTAAAGGAGGTGGTGCTTACGCTTGAGCTACAACAAACTTTGGCGCCGCTGTCGAGGACTCCTCGGCTCTAAATCACGGGGAGATCTAGAGGACATCACCTTTGGGAGATCTAGAGGACATCACGGGGACAACATCAATACCTAGGAAGCAATTCGAAGCCACCAGTTGCTCCAACGCAACCTTGATCACCTCTTTCTGAGCAACTAGCAGTTTTTGGAAGCTACAATGACACATGCTTGTTGGAATACAAGGAACAAGCATATGCAAAGGATGTACACTCCCTCTCAAAGAACTCCGTGGAACAACCACTACAACAAGGGTCTATTAAGGACGAGCAAATCGAGAGGGGGGGAGTGTTGGAACTCAAGGTGAGCACAAGCATGGAAGCATATTAGAAAGGTGGACACACAAGAAGAAGGAGCAAGTAGGGAGCTCTAGAGAAGTGTATGTCAAAACAGTTGATGAATCAAAATCTTCATTTCTTGATTAACAATTTTATCATTTGTATGTTTCTTTGGTCGCCATTGATATGTTTGTGTCATTCTTAGTTTTCTTAGTTTTGATTTTGTTTGGTCAAAAAGTTTTTCCATTCCCCCTCAACTTAAGTTTAAGCGTAAAGGAACATGAGTATGGACATCACATATTTTCTTCCCAAGTTGACAAACTATTTGATGTTTGCATGCATGTTCAAAGGCAATACAATTATCATAGGTATGACCGATTTGGTCACACCAAAAACATCGAATAATGCGTTTTCGCATCTTATTTGATTTTTTTGGTATTATCCTAGGAATAGGTTTTATAAGATCACATGAAGGTGTTTGATCAGGCATATATGTAGACAAATTATGGACTCTTACTTCATGTTCTTGATTAAGTTTTAATCCTTGCATTTGTTTAGATAATATTTCATACTTCTGGTTTATTTCTTGAATCTCAGCATTCATTTTCTCTTTCCAAGTTTTAAGACTATTTGATAATACTGGTAGACTCTCTTCCATAGCATTGATTGAATCATTTAGTGTCAAAATCACTCTAATTGTCTTTTGTAGAGCTTCATTGGCCTTGTTTTCCCTTTCTATGACTTTATCTTCCCATTTTCTCAAATGTTGATCTATCAATGCGTTCACATATGCTTCATCAATAACAATACTCGTTGAATTATGCTGTTGTAAATTAATTTCAAAAGATTCTTTACATTGATGTATATTTTTCATGTTTGTACGCTGCTTTTTGCCCATAACTCACACTTGAATATCAAAGAAGCACCACATAAACGAAAAAACGAGCTATGAGGTTATACATACATCAAACATACATTACTTGGCATTAATTTGAGAAAAAAGTCTAGAAACATGTACCTGAGCTGCAAGGCCGTTTGTTCACGTCGGGTTCAAAGTGTGGGCGCGATTTGTGACGACTGGCGGATCAATTCAGTCGCCTCGCTAACGGCGCACGCAGGGTGCTTGGAGCAATTGCAGGCACAATGGAGGCTCCAGGGGCTTATGCAAAACTCCTTTCTCATAATTTAAACTTTTTGCAAAATCACTTCGTTTCAATACTTCCAACAACTTCACATAAGATTTCACACAAACAAGAACTCAAGTTGGATGACGGCCATGGTCTCATAAAAAATGGAATGATTAGATCACTTTCTAAAATTTATCAAGTGGACAAGCGAGAGAAACACAAGTAAATTATCTTGCGTTTTGAAATGAATAGCTTCCTCTCGATAAATCATGACATTGTTTCATCCTAATTTAAAAAATTAGCACGGTTTTAAGTTTTTTTTTGAGATGCACTTCACAAATTTTCAATGAGTCAAGTCGCCAAGCTTTCCTATTTCTAATTTTACACAACTTAAATAGTTTTAAAATATAAACCTTCTATGTGTTTTATTTATAAAGTTAAAAAACACACGTACAAGATTCAATTTAATCTTAATTGATCTAAAGTTTTGCGTTACAAATCTCTTTCATTTTCATAACTTAAAATTGATCTGAACTGAGCAAACTTATTGTTCGTTAGCAATCTTTCCTTCATGCGTTTGTAATTCCCTTATATAAAGTCTTTGAAGGCATTCAAAACCTTATGAAGAACTTGTATTGGTTGAATGGATTGAAGATATCGAGCCTTAAACTTCAATAAAAACAGTTCTGCATTCATTCACAAACAACAAACTGAGAATACACAGATGTTAATTCAGCAGTTTTGTATGATTCATGCCCTGCAAGAAGATGTTCCAAACGTTTTATTTTCTTTTCATCACACTGTTAGACGGCCGCCGAACAAAGGACAATTGTACTTAGACAGAGGTTTTTAATGTAGAAAGAACCCTTCTGAAAGTACGCGGTAAAGAAAGATTCGCGTAAAAGCCTTGTAACAAAACTCTATTTAAAGCAATGAAAAGGGACGAGAGGGCATCAGAGAGAGTCCCCGTTTTTTGGGGTTACTTCACTTCTTCTACTGTGTGCAAACGAGTAGAGTGTCTTGGTTCTGTCCTGTCTGTGCACCTTCTCTGTGTAATCATTCGACTGTGTATGTGTGATACACTGTGTTGTTACGAGTCGGTACTGCGATTGTGAGATTCTGTTCGGTAACGAGTTGAGGTGACTTGATTATGCGTAAGGTGTTAGAGTGTTGTCCATTTGCTATTCCTGTGGTGGAATAAGTAAGTGTGAAGGATGGACATGAGTTGGTATGATTCTCTGTAAGGGACTGAGTTGGTATCGTAGTCTGTGTTCAAGGTAACGCCAATAATACCTAAGTACGCGTAGAATGGCAACACGGTTACGATGCGTCTTATGATCCGTAGATATTACGATTTGAAAGGTAGACACGCGGTAAGTCTGTGAACTGATAAGAAGGATTGTGTGTTAAGTTACTAAAAGTGTTGGACTGCAATCTCAGACTACTGCTCAACAACTATGGTAGAACAGCCTGAGAACTCTGAGTCCAGTACCTTGGTCTAATTGAAGTTGTTCAGGAGCGAAAACTGAGCTAAGACGGAATAGCCACAACTACGGTTGAGTGAGAAGTTGGGAAAATAGTACAGGGCCTCTGTCTAACAGACCCCTACCACTCCCAAGGACCCACGCGGCTCGAGGCAGTGTATTTTCTGCGGTAATATTGAATTCAGAGCAAAGGGGAGAGACTCGGAAATATCTGGTACGCAGGTATGGAACCAGATTCTGGAGTCTCTGAAGGGTTGTTGTGTTGAAGTAGTAATTAACGTCCGCGGTAGGCAATTAAAAGTTACGTTAATAGTAAACGACGAAAATAACCTTTAACATTTGGCGCCGTCTGTGGGAAAGTGGCATCCGCTTGCCAGCTCTCTGGCCCAGGTGCCTGCGAGAAAATGGCAACTGATTACCAGTCTCTACGGTAAAGTAGCATTTGATTACGAGTCACTTGTGAGACAGTGGCACTAGAGTGCTAACGGTTTGTAAGAAGCAAACATCCAGCAACATTTTCTTCACTGACAGTAGCAACAGATCCAGATTGTTGCGAACTGCTCGAATAGTATCACTGGGCAATGATACATGCCGGTCACTCGATCGGGCGAAACATATCCTAAGAATCGTCAGACTGAAGCACGAAAATCACAAAAGATAGCCTCGGAAGAAGTAGGCATAATTAGATCTGACCAAGTGGTCAAGGAAAGTAGAAACGTTACAAGTAATTCCGGTCATTTTTCGGTAGAACGGTCAACGCCTTTGATACATTCTGATGCTACTTCGACCCAGCATATCGAAGATATAGCAAGACCAGACTCTATCAAAACGCCGTTGGAACCTAGTTTAACAATATTAGATAAAGATTTAGAATTATCCACGGTCAGAAATACGTTAGAAAAATTCGGTAAAAGTAGTAAAACAGGGCATTCTGGCACAATTTCGGTTCATTCCGGTGAGATTCCGGTAATAGAATCACCGATCGCTGGCAAAGGTTTAGCCTTTTTTGCGGAATCATCAACTCGACCTTCGTGTTTGGAAGAAAGATTTCGAATATTAGACATCCAGAAGGAAGGAAAGCTGTTCGAAACAGAGATCCAAAGCATCTTAAGCCGACACAGTACACCGGAAAACGCACCATCCGGCGATACAAGTCCCGATAGTTCACCCGATCAATCTCGAGATATAGAAGGAAACCCTAAACCCTTCACAATGAGCGGGCAACACCAACAACAACACCATCAACAACAGCTAGGACCGCCAAGGCCACCTCCAACAGGAGTAACCTACGCGAAATTCGGTGGATTCCCAGGAGACGACCCAGACGCCCACGTACGGACGTTCGAGATAAGTTATGCAGTTCTTAACCACCCACCAGATCAGGCGTATAAGGCCATTGTTTTTCAATCGACACTGATCAATGAAGCGGCGAGATGGCTCACGGAATATGATATCAATCATTTCGGTACTTACGATGCAGTACGAGACGCCTTTTTACAGCGATTCAGACTGAAGAAGAATCCCGCTGAAATCTTTGAGTATCTACAGAACAACAGACAGAAGGTAAATCAGACCGTCCAGGAGTACGCTACCCTCTTTAGAACACATTTACGGCAGATACCACAGGCTCACGCTAATCTACCTGATGATGTCATCTCTCAATGGTTTATCAATGGATTAACCCCACAACTGAAGCAGATCATGATCATAAGATGTGTCGGAGCTATGACCTTGGATGCCGTCATTGCAATGGCTCTACAGCTAGAATCCAAGGTTGGTGGATTTTCGGAAGACTTGGAATGGTTAAAAACAAACAAAAATATGGCTGAAGATATCACCAGGCAAGTATATTGCACCACATGCAAAAATTCGGGGCATACAAGTGCCAACTGTGCACTGAACCAAGTGTTTTGCGCTATCTGCAACACTACCGGACACACCACCGGAAACTGTATCTACAACGCTAGAATACAAGGGACAGCAACCGTCAATGCAGTCATCCAAGAACATGGCCAACCAGTAAATCGCTATGTGCCTCCGCAACAGAGAAACAATCAACAACAAGGATATCGGAACTATCGAGGACAGAGAAACAACACTTATAATGCCAACCGATGGCAGAATGGACCACCACCGGAAAAACCTGAGTTACCACCTCCACGATGCCATTTTTGTGGCGAATTCGGCCACATTAGAAGGTTTTGTAAGGACGCAATAGAGTATGATCAAAGAAGGAAGGAACGCCAGAATCCAATGGCCAACATGGTGACAATTACACCGATTGAGACACAGACTGCTACAGTCCAGACCCGTTCTGGTAAACAACTTCAGTCGGCAGCAGAAATCTTTGAACCAGGGATACAAGAACAACGAAGGATGTATAACAAAGCCAGTCACTGGACCACAACAGAACCACGAGTGTTCCCCGAACCTATTCCGGTGACTCAGGCTTCTTCATCAAAGGACGACACAACACAAAAGGATGCATCAGTAGGGCCATCATCATCAGCAGAAACAACAGCAGACATTTCTGCGTCAGTAGAGACTGCAAGTCCAATAGAACAAGACAATCAAGCTCAACAGGCCTGGGAAATTTTATCCAAGGCATCCATCACGCTACCTCTAGGCCAACTTCTGGCCTTAGTGCCTGGGATCCGACAACAGTTTCAGCAACAATTCAGTCCAGTACCTTCTTGCATTCCTACGACAGCCGCCGTTCAACCGGAACCTGATGCTGCGATTGACCACGCAGTGCCCTTGATCACAGTATGGTATAAGAACCAAAAGATCACGCAAGTATTGATTGATGGAGGCTCAGGCGTAAACATTGCAACCGCAGCATTATGCAAAAAGCTAGGCTGGACCGAAATTGAACCACTGCAATTCTTTGTTCGAATGGCGGATCAATCGAGAGTCCATCCTGTAGGACTTGTGCGGAATGTACCAATCACTCTACAAGGTACAACCTTCAAGATGACTTTTGTCATACTAGATCTACCCGAATCCACTTTGGATTACAATCTTCTTTTCGGCCGACCTTGGCTGAAGCATGCGAAGGTAATACAGGACTGGTCTGCACAAGAGCTTACATTCAAGGATGCCCATCGTAAATATGTGGTCAAACTAGATGCTATGCAATCTTGCGAACCTCACGCCCGACCGTACTTTGCTGAACCAGTTCACATGTTAGATGGACTGTCAGATGATGAAGAAGAGCAATTTCTGAAGAGTAACGCCGATTTAATGACTCTAGGAACTGTTGACCTACAATCTGTCATAGATAACTGGAACACGTCAATATGTACAGTAGTAGCTATCACCAGAAATTCGGTCCAGGAAAATACTTCCTCAACCCATGACGACGAATTACAACCACTGTTCAAGCCAACAGATGATACAGAGAAACCTCAACAATTTTATATTCCAGAAGACCAGCTGATCACGTACAATCTAGGAGATAGAGACCACCCACGACCTGTGAAGATAAGGCAGAACTTACCGGAAACATTTAAGGCGGATTTGATTAAACTTCTTCGCGAATTTGCAGACATCTTTGCATGGGATTACAAAGACATGAAAGGATTAGATCCGCGCATCTATCAACACAGGGTCATGTTGAAACCAGAAGTGAAACCGCAAAGACAACCCAGCTATAGAATGAACCCCCATTATGCATCACAAGTAAAAGCCGAACTTGATAGACTATTAAAAGTCGGATTCATTGTACCAGTAGAACACGCTGAATGGATCTCACCCATCGTGATCGTGCCAAAGAAAAACAAGCAGTTACGAATCTGTGTGGATTACCGGAAATTAAATGCAGCAACAGTACCAGATCCTTTCCCGATCCCCTTTTTGGATACCATGCTCGATAGAGTCGCAGGTCATGAAATGTATTCATTTTTAGATGGATACAGCGGGTACAACCAGGTTAGAATGGCTGAAGAAGATATACCAAAAACCGCCTTCATTACCAATTGGGGTGTTTTTGCCTGTACAGTAATGTGGTTCGGATTAAGAAATGCGCCAAGCACATTTCAAAGATGTATGCAGGAGATATTTTCTCCTTATCTCACTTCATTCATGCAGGTCTACCTCGACGACTTCTCAATCTTTGGGAAGATGATAGCCCATTTGTTTCACTTACGATGCTGCTTTCAGAAGTGTAGAGAATATAGACTCTGCCTTAATCCTAGCAAATCCGTGTTTGCCGTTTCGTGTGGTAAACTACTTGGGCATATCGTATCTGCTCAAGGTATTCGAGTGGACCCAGATAAGATTTCAGCGATTTTAGAAGCCCCGATACCCACAACTCTGAAGGAAGTAATGCGTTTTATGGGTCAAATACGATGGCATGGCAGACACTTACGGTGGCTTGCTCACCTAGCAGTACCACTGAACAAGCTAATCACAAAAACTCCCCGACAGTTTGAATGGACTGAAGAATGTCAAACTACATTTGATCGACTCAAGTACCTCCTGACGCCCGCTCCAATTTTACAACCACCGGACTGGGACAATCCGTTCCATGTTTTTGTTGACGCTTCAGATATTGCAATAGGCAGTATTCTGATGCAGCAAACAGACAAGTGGTTTCGCCCTGTTTATTACGCCAGTAGAAGACTTGCGCCTGCAGAAAAGAACTACTCCACCACGGAAAGAGAATGTCTAGGACTAATCTACTCAATCAAAAAATTCAGACATTATCTACTAGGTCGAAAATTTACCTTCCATGTGGATCATGCTGCCCTTGTTTATCTAGTAAGACAGCAGCATTTAGGAGGACGATTGGCACGATGGGTGCTACTTTTACAAGAATTCGATTATGATGTCATTCACCGACCCGGAAATGCACACGCCTTAGCAGATTTCTTATCACGCCTAGATTCCGGTGAAGCTCCGATAGGGATAGATGACACGACTCCTGCGATTTATAATGCTGAACCACTACCTGATGAGTCACCCAACTTAGAAACACCACCTACATACTATGATCAGATTCTAACTTTCCTCACCGAAGGACGCCTTCCAGCCGAGACTGCCAAGGCAGTTCGAAGAAAAATCGCAGTTGTTAGCCGCCAATTTCGGTTAGTTGCTGGAGAACTGTATTATACAGATCATACCGGAATCCTACTTCGCTGTATTCCACCACATGAAGTTAACTCAGTTATCACGTTGGCTCACTCAATTCCTTCCGGTGGCCATTTTGCAGCAGACTTAACTCACCGGAAAATTCTACAAGGAGGACTCTGGTGGCCAACTATGTACAGAGATATCTCACAGTTTGTTAGACAATGCGATGCTTGCCAAAGAACTGGTCAGCCCTTACAACGGCATCTTTTTCCCCTGCAACCCATCTTACCATTAGAACCTTTTCAGAAATGGGGTTTAGATTTTATCGGGCCAATTACACCTCCAGCAGTATCCAGTAACAATCGATACATACTGACTTGCACAGATTACGCAACTCGATGGGCAGAAGCTTGGGCTTTGCGATCCGCTACAGCAGTTACGGTAGCAAAATGCCTACTCACGGATGTCTTTCCACGATTTGGTTTACCACTGGAAATTGTCTCAGATCAAGGTACTCATTTTGTAAACAATTTAATGAAGGCTCTCACACAGTCCTTCCAAGTCACACATAAATTTAGCTCTCCTTATTATCCACGTGCCAATGGACTGGCTGAAAGTACAAACAAAGCACTGTTAAATATCCTCCGGAAATTGATCATGGAAACACCGGAAAGATGGGATCAACTACTACCTGCAGTATTATGGGCATACCGAACTACATATAAAGTAACCACAGGCTTGACACCTTTCAAGTTAGCTTATGGCTTAGAAGCTATCGCTCCCATGGAAGTAGTCATCCCAAGTTTGCGGGTAGCAATCACTCAGAAGATGCTTCCAGAATCTTCACTGACAGAACGAATGGACGCACTCAGAGCACTCGATGAGCACCGATGGCTCAGTTTTTTAACTATGCGTGAAGTTCAACTAAGGCAGGCTAAGACACACGATCGATATTTGAAGACGCCAATCTTTTCGGTAGGATAGCTTGTACTCTTCTATAATGCAAAATCGGACAGAGCAGCAGGAAAATTCAAACTACGATGGTTCGGCCCTTTCAAGATCTCAGCACAAGTAGGTCCGGCAACTTTTCGGTTGACTACGTTGACCGAAATTCCACTTCCAAAAGTAATTAATGGATCGAAGTTGCGGCCGTATTATCCCACTACCAGTACGCCTTAATTATTCGGCGACGAGCCACGTTTTTGTACAAATTTATACATTTTGCTTTTAGCCGTCTTTTGTACAAATCTTTATGATACCAGCCGCCTCTCCCTACCGATCACTCAGTACGCACGCCAGCATGCAAACCGTATCGTTCCCGCACCACACAATGATCCTCACCTCCACACCGTGTTCTCCATATTTAAACCCCTGAGTTGCGCCAAAAACCGCTATTGTGTTTTCGTGATTGTGTATTCTGTGTTTTCTGTAAGTGTGCACTGTGAACGCCATGGAAGCTCTAGCCAACTACGCTTCTTTCCGCGAAGGCATCCCTACAGACGTAGGCGAATACCTGAGATGCAGAGGGTTGGCCAACTTCGCTGAGTTGCCTTGGCACTCAGTGGAAACCCATCCCTTCTCCGCACAGATCATTCAAGCCATTGCCCAAAGCTCCGCCACCGAACGACAGTGGGCCTTCCTTTCCCTCCCACACAGAACCGTCATCACCTTCCAAGCCTTCGCCGACGCCTACCGCCTCACCCCGCAAGGTCGCGAAAATGGCCCTACCATCACTGTAGCCCGTATGGCCGAACTCTTTCCCCGTTCCTCATCAAACGAATACGCCATCCTATGTCGCCCCGAACCCGAGCGATCCGCCCTCCAGTTCCTTGTAGCCATCCTTAACCTGCAGAAACGAACTTATGGCATCTCTCGCCCCTTCTACTCCGCCTTAGATTTAGCTGCCCGCGAACCGGTAAATTTTGCCTCCTATTTCTTCCATAGAATCCATAAAGAATGTGTAGCTATCGTAAAACAGCTCCAAAAGGGTTCTACCCCCCGCTCTCGCCTTCCACACATCATCTCCTTCCTCTTCCCAACCATCCTCGCCGCACAACCCCCACCCGCAGGCCCCGCACTTCGACACGAAGAGTCCGCCCAACCAATCGAGGACAGCGAAGAAGAAGACGAAGAAATTAATCAGCTCTTCCGTACCAAGCGAATTCGGATCAGCTCCTCGGAGAGTGAAGTCCAAGGATCCGCCGGAAAAGATCAGGAGACCAAGCCAGACGACCAAGAGGAAACGTACCACGACACCACCACACACATCGAAACATCGACGGAGCAACCAGACCAGCCGGATCAAGCAGAGACGGAACTAGTATCCACAGAAAAAGAATCGGAGCAGCACCAGGATGAACAGGAATCGGCCACCAAAGCCCTGGATCAACTCATCGACGCCATCAACCAGACAGAAACACTCGCCAAGGTAAACCCCTCAGACACCGTCCTCCCTACACCACCTCCTGCCAAACCCCTACCCCCACCTGAACCACCCCTCCCACCCACCGATGAACCCACAGCATCTTCCTCTTCCTCCCCTAACTACTCTCCACCAAACTCCCAGCAACTCCTCACCGACACATCCTCTCAACCTCGTCATCCTCCACCACCACCACCACCGAACGCACTCTCGGAACTTGCCGCCATGGGGCAGTACCTCATCCAGTTATCACACCAGCTACCCGCCCAATTTTCGGCAGCCACGGACCACCTGAAACTCGAATACCAGCACAAGGTAGACACCCTGGAAGCCGACATCGCCCCCCTCCAAGAAGAAATTGATGCCGTAAAGACCGAAAATCATCAACTGCGGGCACAGCTAGCAGAACTCGAAGCACGAGTTTCGATAGAACAGACGCTAGTACAACAACGAGATGAAGCCCTGGACCAGATAGCTGCTAAAGACAAACTCATACACGATGCACATGAGGAAATTCGGACACTGAAGGCCGCCCTTCAAGAACAAGCAAATATCAACGTCTCTCTCGAAGAACTGATCGCAGACACGAAGCGTCAATTACAAGAAACCACCCAGACGATGCAGGAGCAACAGAAAGAAGCTGCCGAAGTTCAAGAACGATTACGGCGAGCCGAAGAATGTGCCGACGCGGTCAACAGCATTCTCAAAAAACAATTAATAAAGGAAGGCCAATACCAAAAGGATATTGAAAGGACGCGCAGAGAACGAGATTCACTGCAGAAAAGTCTGGCATTCCAAAACCAACAGTTTGAACGCAACGACAACCAGATACGCAACCAGAAGGAGTGCATCAGAGAAATGCAGAACAAACTGGTGGAAATAACGACAGCCCGAGATGCGGCACTAGCCAACGACTTCTATCTCCAGGAGGCTTTTCTTCAAACCCAAGCTGAAATTTTGTTAAATCAAGCCATAGCCCTCAGTGCAGTAAGAACCGACGCCCAATTATTAGAACCTACCACCATAGTACAAATGTTAGAAACCCTCAAAAAGAAAATTACCCGAACATTTAGGCTTGCCAGAAGTATGTATTTAGAAGGTATAGTATCCGAACCGTAGGTACTTGCGGGTACGAGTCCCGAGGACCCGATAATACTAAGTCCGAAAGTTAGTATTAGAAGTCATGATTTTTTGTGCATAATACTTTCACACATGTAAAAGACGTTCCAAGTCCAGCACCAATCTCCAGAATGATGATTCTTGATTCTAGAATCTCGGTAAGCAGCCTAAAATGTCATATCAGAATGGAATACCATCATTCTAGCGACTGGCAGCTCAAGGTCTCGCACTTATAAATACGAATACCCGGGAACGCACACTTACACCGAACCGTGTTGAGACTACAATCGATACTACATTACAGTGGCTTCGAGCGAGCTGGCAAGCCACTAGGCTTGCGCTGTGTGACTTAGTGTGGAACAGGACTGAAAGACAACGCTCTTCATGGTGGCCAAAAAGGGTGATGAAGCAAGGTAGCGTCAAGGATGGTGCTGATGCAGACGAAAGCAAGACAGGGAGTGACGAAGTGCGAATACGACTGCGGGGAAGAATTGATCATTTCCAGCGACTCGGGAGAAGTGATCATGGCTAGCGATTCGGAAGACGACAGGCGAAACGAACAGGATAATGACGAGGATTTGATGGAGAATGTCAAAGAACTTCGACAACATCACCAGAGGATGGGACTCCTACAGTTTGCTAAGTCACCCTGGGGACAGTGGACTTGTTCCGCCCCTAGAACAAGTGCGATCAGAAAGGATTGGGGAGTTAATTCCTGGCATGGACCGACAGACACTATAAATGGATATCTCAGCCAGGTGGTGATAGGATACTGTATGGTTACATGACTTCTGCAGAAGACATGGATTCAACAGCACAGAGGGTACTTTGATTCCATACACGAAGCGCTTAAAGCACAAGATCAAGAAGGTGGGCCCAGGTAACAACGAAATCAAGAGTAGATTCTTATTATATGTATAAATCGACATGTTTTTCAGAAGGGCTTAGATGTTCAAAAAGCTATTTAAAGGAAGAGCTGCGAGTATCTAAAGTATGAGTCCTTGAGGCAACTAGACCAGCTATACGAGTTTGAGGAAATTATGGAGAAAGAGACGACCTACCACGTACAGCGACATATTCGGGATTGGAAGATAGTTGCAGAATCACCAGCAGGATATGGACATTATGAACGATTAGCCTGAGTCTTTCTGATGCATAGCCCCAGGCAAAAGGATATCACCTACAGTATTGCACTTGCGGGTTCGAGTCCACCGTGCGTGCCAGTGTTAGACGGCCGCCGAACAAAGGACAATTGTACTTAGACAGAGGTTTTTAATGTAGAAAGAACCCTTCTGAAAGTACGCGGTAAAGAAAGATTCGCGTAAAAGCCTTGTAACAAAACTCTATTTAAAGCAATGAAAAGGGACGAGAGGGCATCAGAGAGAGTCCCCGTTTTTTGGGGTTACTTCACTTCTTCTACTGTGTGCAAACGAGTAGAGTGTCTTGGTTCTGTCCTGTCTGTGCACCTTCTCTGTGTAATCATTCGACTGTGTATGTGTGATACACTGTGTTGTTACGAGTCGGTACTGCGATTGTGAGATTCTGTTCGGTAACGAGTTGAGGTGACTTGATTATGCGTAAGGTGTTAGAGTGTTGTCCATTTGCTATTCCTGTGGTGGAATAAGTAAGTGTGAAGGATGGACATGAGTTGGTATGATTCTCTGTAAGGGACTGAGTTGGTATCGTAGTCTGTGTTCAAGGTAACGCCAGTAATACCTAAGTACGCGTAGAATGGCAACACGGTTACGATGCGTCTTATGATCCGTAGATATTACGATTTGAAAGGTAGACACGCGGTAAGTCTGTGAACTGATAAGAAGGATTGTGTGTTAAGTTACTAAAAGTGTTGGACTGCAATCTCAGACTACTGCTCAACAACTATGGCAGAACAGCCTGAGAACTCTGAGTCCAGTACGTTGGTCTAATTGAAGTTGTTCAGGAGCGAAAACTGAGCTAAGACGGAATAGCCACAACTACGGTTGAGTGAGAAGTTGGGAAAATAGTACAGGGCCTCTGTCTAACAGACCCCTACCACTCCCAAGGACCCACGCGGCTCGAGGCAGTGTATTTTCTGCGGTAATATTGAATTCAGAGCAAAGGGGAGAGACTCGGAAATATCTGGTACGCAGGTATGGAACCAGATTCTGGAGTCTCCGAAGGGTTGTTGTGTTGAAGTAGTAATTAACGTCCGCGGTAGGCAATTAACAGTTACGTTAATAGTAAACGACGAAAATAACCTTTAACAACACCCTTCTCGCTTCTGATATGCGCCTACAGCACTTCATTAACTGTCAAAGTTCAGTGTAAACTTTACAATCTACTTCCACGTCCTTTGATTTTCACTGCTGCAAATCCGAGCTACGAATGGTTTTAAGAAACATGTGAACTTCAACTAAATGAATAGTGAAACAAAACTTTATAGCATACGGTATATGTATCATAAATCAAATTTTTGCCTTTTTGAACTCCTATAAGATTTCAGAAGCGTCAAAGTACCATAAGCTCTTCGTTTCCAACAGAATAGATGAAATACTAAGAGTAGGATGAAAAATTTATAACAAATTCATGATTATGGGATCCAATCATAAACTATAATAACACATAACAATTACGTTTTTCACCAGCTCCATATAATTATGTTATCATATGACGTGAAAGGTAAAAAACTCGTGTAGAAGCTGTGGCAGCGATGAGTATCTTGTTTTCTATTTTTAAGAGCGATAATGATTATCAAAAAGAAAAACTAACCTGATCATTAATCATCTATTGTATTCAGCTACTATCATCATCAGAATGTTTATAAGTACCAGCGTCATCAGCAAGGTCAGCGGTATTTTCAACAAGAGGATTGCGTTGAGATTGATAAAGTCGAGAGTCAAAAATCTTCAGGACATATACATCTACATCAACACTGAGCGCAATCTTCAAGTTTCGATTAAAAAAACTTATGGGCAGAGTTATGAAGCATTTCTAATTGATAAGCATTGAAACAATAGCTGTAAGCATATTGAGATTAAACGTGATAGATGGTTCAAATTTGCGCACATCAACATAAAACCAATCCAAATCAGAATTATTGAATATGAATGATAATCTTTGTTGGATAACAAATAATATTACATTACTTGAATCTATGATCCTTCAAAATTGTACAACACACTGCTCAAAATGAAGTGCAAATAAAACAAACGCTAACATTTGCCATTCTGTGAGTTCTTTTTATTCTAAGTCACTGATCTTAGACACGCACAGATCACTTACTAGGCTGGAAATCACAGAGTTATCGTATTAGTGCACTGAAACAATGTTTTATCTAAAGTTGTAAATACAAAATATATAATTACATTTGCTTTGAAGAGGCGAAGGGCAGGAAAAAAACAATATGTAGTTAAGAGTAAATGAAAAACATAAAGATCGCTTGAGAGATTGTCAAATGTATTAATCGCTTGACAGACGACGACAATTATCAAGTATGATGAGAAATCAAATCATTCAGACGTTAGAAAAATTAAGAACTAATGCAAATGTCGGATATTTTCTCGGTTATAGTAGTGTAGTCAAATATCTGCATTCTGTACATGTAGTATTTATTAGTATGCGCGATGGAGATTCATCATACGTGAAGTAAGAAATAGTTCAGAGATGCAAATCTTACATTTTTCATTTATCAACAATCGAATTTGTATTGCACGCGTCTGATAAAATGGTTGCCATCAGCGTTGAGTGAGTTGAATATTGTAGATGATCAAAGAATCGCGTAACAATAGCTTCGCGGGTCTATGTGCTGCCTCCTGGAATCCGTTTTTCTTCTGTCACGAACTATCTCCTATCCGATCATGATCAGCCCTGCTCCCTTAGATATGGTACGACAAATATTTCCGAATTCGTCTGAGCACTCAGAATTGCTAGCGAGGAAAGAAAACATGAGTTGGCCTCCCTCCCCCGCTACGATGCCCCCCCCCTTCCTCCTTCATAAGAATGTCAGACCTACAATAAGTGATGGTTCCCATGCAAAACTGCCGCTTTTCATATCTGCCAGCGCCAGCACTCAATATCATGCATTGCTTAACCTGCAGAAGCCGTCGCTCTTTTCTTGCATGTCCACTCGTGGCTGAGAATAGCGATCCTTTACCATCCGCATGCAAACAATCATGTAGAACCTTTTTGCTAAAACCAGTGCTGTAAAACTTTCACTGCCCAAAAGCTAGAATTAGAGGTTCCTCGTTTTTATGGTCATACAATCATCTTTTAGAAGACACTTTAGTCTTCCTTGCAGAATGCACATTGTTCGAATCTTAGAAGAGAATAGGACAATCTTTATTGAACCTAAACTTTCAAGTACATTTTAACTTTTGAAAACATGAAAACATGTGGGTAGACAATGCGAACTCCTCCATGAATTAATGGAACAAGATCCACACTTCATAAGCATTGAGGTGCTTGTCTTTCTGTGAAGATGTACTTCCTCGGAATGTTACAACTTTCTTCTAACTCTAAAATTTTTGTCACCTTTTATCAAGTTAAGGAGAGGGAATCTCTCCGACATTCACCCCCACCAAACCTGTGCATCCTCCGGATGCGCCAACCTGAGAACCTGATTTCTGCTTAATAATAAAATCAATTCCATAGCAGAATATGTGGATGGGTTTTAAAGTCAAAGTGCCTTATGCATGGCTGCGTAATTAGCCCTATTTATATGCACACTTTGAAAATGCATGTATAAAATTAATGGTGCAATCAATAAAGAAAAATAGCTTCTGATGACGAGGTTGGTGCACTCGCTCTCATACATAGCAATGTGATTATACATTCATCCTTACAGTCACTCGTATGTGCATGGGTATAGATCAGATCGTGCCGAGATGCATGGTCATGTAGTGTGACCCTAATACATGCATACTTTATGTGCATGTTCAAAATTATGGTGCATATGAGGTAAGAGCTTTTGATGAAGAGGTTTTCTATCTCCTATACTTAGAACTTTTTCACAGATTTATAATGCATTTTTACAATTTGATAATGGTGCAAATGAACGTGCACCTAAGGGCAAAACTCAATATGTGTTCATACATAATTTAATGCATACTTGAAATGCACGCTTAAATAAATGGTGCAAAACTGGAAGTAAAAGGTTTTCATATTCTACTCTTGAAGAAAATCTTGGTTATCCATAAATTCCCATTCTTCATCTTGAACCTGAAAAATATCTTGAAAACAAACTCGTGAAAAACATAAGTATTAGCACATTTAAACCAAATTTTTCAATTCAAAACTTCTAGATGATTCATCTGTAAAACTCCCAAAGTAACATTAAGTCAAATTTTGTAGCTTCCATCAATTTGTCTTTTCTTGCTTGACCTGCATTAAACCACTCAAAACATTAATTAGAAAAGCAATATTTAAATCATTAATGAAATTCATAATTTTAAATTTTGTAAAAAAATTCCGATATAAATACCTTTTTGATAAGGAAGTAGGTTATAACTCCCATGCTTGTATCTTCTGATGAGGGAGAGATACAACTCCTCGGCTCGTATCTTTTGATGAGGGAGAGATACAACTCCCGTTCATGTGTGTTTTTGATTTTTAGGGAGAACACTTACTAAACTCCCGGATTTATAAGGTATTGGTGACCTTTGCATATTTTGTTCAATTTGTTTAATAATTTCATCAATCATCTTCTTTTGTTCTTTGTTTATACTCTTCTCTTTATCAAGTTCTTTTGGTTTATTCTGACTAGTTTCTTGATTCTTAATCTCATACCCCAATTTAGTTTTCCATTTATTCACTTTATCTTGATCAAATAATGCATCATTCTCTAAAAGCTCTAGATCACATGTGATATAATAGTTATCATCTTTCTTCGTCATTAATATTACTTGCTCATCTTTTTGCTCATTCGTATCTATATTTTTATGTTCATTTTGCTCAAGTTTTTTGTTTTCCCTAGATTTTGATTCATCAACTGTTTTGTCTTGATTATTCATCGAAATCTTAATTTCTTGATTAACAATTTTATCATTTGTATGTTTCTTTGGTCGCCATTGATATGTTTGTGTCATTCTTAGTTTTCTTAGTTTTGATTTTGTTTGGTCAAAAAGTTTTTCCATTCCCCCTCGACTTAAGTTTAAGCGTAAAGGAACATGAGTATGGACATCACATATTTTCTTCCCAAGTTGACAAACTATTTGATGTTTGCATGCATGTTCAAAGGCAATACAATTATCATAGGTATGACCGATTTGGTCACACCAAAAACATCGAATAATGCATTTTCGCATCTTATTTGATTTTTTTGGTATTATCCTAGGAATAGGTTTTATAAGATCACATGAAGGTGTTTGATCAAGCATATATGTAGACAAATTATGGACTCTTACTTCATGTTCTTGATTAAGTTTTAATCCTTGCATTTGTTTAGATAATATTTCATACTTCTGGCTTATTTCTTGAATCTCAGCATTCATTTTCTCTTTCCAAGTTTTAAGACTATTTGATAATACTGGTAGACTCTCTTCCATAGCATTGATTGAATCATTTAGTGTCAAAATCACTCTAATTGTCTTTTGTAGAGCTTCATTGGCCTTGTTTTCCCTTTCTATGACTTTATCTTCCCATTTTCTCAAATGTTGATCTATCAATGCGTTCACATATGCTTCATCAATAACAATACTCGTTGAATTATGCTCTTGTAAATTAATTTCAAAAGCTCTTTACATTGATATATATTTTTCATGTTTGTACGCTGCTTTTTGCCCATAACTCACACTTGAATATCAAAGAAGCACCACATAAACGAAAAAACGAGCTATGAGGTTATACATACATCAAACATACATTACTTGGCATTAATTTGAAAAAAAGTCCAGAAACATGTACCTGAGCTGCAAGGCCATTTGTTCACGTCGGGTTCAAAGTGTGGGCACGATTTGTGACGACTGGCGGATCAATTCAGTCGCCTCGCTAACGGCGCACGCAGGGTGCTTGGAGCAATTGCAGGCACAATGGAGGCTCCAGGGGCTTATGCAAAACTCCTTTCTCATAATTTAAACTTTTTGCAAAATCACTTCGTTTCAATACTTCCAACAACTTCACATAAGATTTCACACAAACAAGAACTCAAGTTGGATGACGGCCATGGTCTCATAAAAAATGGAACGATTAGATCACTTTCTAAAATTTATCAAGTGGACAAGCGAGAGAAACACAAGTAAATTATCTTGTGTTTTGAAATGAATAGCTTCCTCTCGATAAATCATGACATTGTTTCATCCTAATTTAAAAAATTAGCACGGTTTTAAGTTTTTTTTTGAGATGCACTTCACAAATTTTCAATGAGTCAAGTCGCCAAGCTTTCCTATTTCTAATTTTACACAACTTAAATAGTTTTAAAATATAAACCTTCTATGTGTTTTATTTATAAAGTTAAAAAACACACGTACAAGATTCAATTTAATCTTAATTGATCTAAAGTTTTGCGTTACAAATCTCTTTCATTTTCATAACTTAAAATTGATCTGAACTGAGCAAACTTATTGTTCGTTAGCAATCTTTCCTTCATGCGTTTGTAATTCCCTTATATAAATTCTTTGAAGGCATTCAAAACCTTATGAAGAACTTGTATTGGTTGAATGGATTGAAGATATCGAGCCTTAAACTTCAATAAAAACAGTTCTGCATTCATTCACAAACAACAAACAGAGAATACACAGATGTTAATTCAGCAGTTTTGTATGATTCATGCCCTGCAAGAAGATGTTCCAAACGTTTTATTTTCTTTTCATCACACCCTTCTCGCTTCCGATATGCGCCTGCAGCACTTCATTAACTGTCAAAGTTCAGTGTAAACTTTACAATCTACTTCCACGTCCTTTGATTTTCACTGCTGCAAATCCGAGCTACGAATGGTTTTAAGAAACATGTGAACTTGAACTAAATGAATAGTGAAACAAAACTTTATAGCATAAGGTATATGTATCATAAATCAAATTTTTGCCTTTTTGAACTCCTATAAGATTTCAGAAGCGTCAAAGTACCATAAGCTCTTCGTTTCCAACAGAATAGATGAAATACTAAGAGTAGGATGAAAAATTTATAACAAATTCATGATTATCGGATCCAATCATAAACTATAATAAGACATAACAATTACGTTTTTCACCAGTTCCATATAATTATGTTATCATATGACGTGAAAGGTAAAGAACTCGTGTAGAAGCTGTGGCAGCGATGAGTATCTTGTTTTCTATTTTTAAGAGGGATAATGATTATCAAAAAGCAAAACTAACCTGATCATTAATCATCTATTGTATTCAGCTACTATCATCATCAGAATGTTTATAAGTACCAGCGTCATCAGCAAGGTCAGTGGTATTTTCAACAAGAGGATTGCGTTGAGATTGATAAAGTCGAGAGTAAAAAATCTTCAGGACATATACATCTACATCAACACTGAGCGCAATCTTCAAGTTTCGATTAAAAAAACTTATGGGCAGAGTTATGAAGCATTTCTAATTGATAAGCATTGAAACAATAGCTGTAAGCATATTGAGATTAAACGTGATAGATGGTTCAAATTTGCGCACATCAACAAAAAACCAATCCAAATCAGAATTATTGAATATGAATGATAATCTTTGTTGAATAACAAATAATATTACATTACTTGAATCTATGATCCTTCAAAATTGTACAACACACTGCTCAAAATGAAGTGCAAATAAAACAAACGCTAACATTTGCCATTCTGCGAGTTCTTTTTGTTCTAAGTCACTGATCTTAGACACGCACAGATCACTTACTAGGCTGGAAATCACAGAGTTATCGTATTAGTGCACTGGAACAATGTTTTATCTAAAGTTGTAAATACAAAATATATAATTACATTTGCTTTGAAGAGGCGAAGGGCAGGAAAAAAACAATATGTAGTTAAGAGTAAATGAAAAACATAAAGATCGCTCGAGAGATTGTCAAATGTAATAATCGCTTGACAGATGACAACAATTATCAAGTATGATGAGAAATCAAATCATTCAAACGTTAGAAAAATTAAGAACTAATGCAAATGTCGGATATTTTCTCGGTTATAGTAGTGTAGTCAAATATCTGCATTCTGTACATGTAGTATTTATTAATATGCGCGATGGAGATTCATCATACGTGAAGTAAGAAATAGTTTCAGAGATGCAAATCTTACATTTTTCATTTATCAACAATCGAATTTGTATTGCACGCGTCTAATAAAATGGTTGCCATCAGCGTTGAGTGAGTTGAATATTGTAGATGATCAAAGAATCGCGTAACAATAGCTTCGCGGGTCTATGTGCTGCCTCCTAGAATCCGTTTTTCTTCTGTCACGAACTATCTCCTATCCGATCATGATCAGCCCTGCTCCCTTAGATATGGTACAACAAATATTTCCGAATTCGTCTGAGCACTCAGAATTGCTAGCGAGGAAAGAAAACATGAGTTGGCCTCCCTCCCCCGCTACGATGCCCCCCCCCTTCCTCCTTCATAAGAATGTCAGACCTACAATAAGTGATGGTTCCCATGCAAAACTGCCCCTTTTCATATCTGCCAGCACCAGCACTCAATATCATGCATTGCTTAACCTGCAGAAGCCGTCGCTCTTTTCTTGCATGTCCACTCGTGGCTGAGAATAGCGATCCTTTACCATCCGCATGCAAACAATCATGTAGAACCTTTTTGCTAAAACCAGTGCTGTAAAACGTTTCACTGCCCAAAAGCTAGAATTATAGGTTCCTCGTTTTTATGGTCATACAATCATCTTTTAGAAGACACTTTAGTCTTCCTTGCAGAATGCACGTTGTTCGAATCTTAGAAGAGAATAGGACAATCTTTATTGAACCTAAACTTTCAAGTACATTTTAACTTTTGAAAACATGAAAACATGTGGGTAGACAATGCGAACTCCTCCATGAATTAATGGAACAAGATCCACACTTCATAAGCATTGAGGTGCTTGTCTTTCTGTGAAGATGTACTTCCTCGGAATGTTACAACTTTCTTCTAACTCTAAAATTTTTGTCACCTTTTATCAAGTTAAGGAGAGGGAATCTCTCCGACACCGGAATGGTATCACGATACCTCAAGTGGGTATGCAACTATACGATACCAAGCAAGTATCGCGATACTAGGGAATTTTAGTATCGTGATACCAAAACTCAATCGATCGCGACACTTCAGCCAAATTTGATCTAAGCTTAATTTTTTAGTGTGCAAAGTGTTTCTTTCCTCACCTCTTCACTCTTGAACCATATCACTCAAAGACACCCAAAAAACTCTCTATTCTACCCCTTGATACCAAAAACGATTTAATCACGTGCGTGTGTGTTCTTGAAGTGTTTTTTGATATCAAATTTGTCTAACTCACCTTCAAGGATGCCTTGCCTAAGCTTTGGGCTCACTAGAAGTTTTCCTTGCTTGCTAGGTGCAATACCACTGCTACGATACCGGTCGTTGCTCTCCTCATGATACCTATTCTCACAAGGACCAACTGATCCAATTTTTTGGATTTTTATACTCCTAGGCTACCTATTACCTCTGTTGAACTAATTTGGGTAATTTTTTGGGATTTTTCTTGATGTTTTCTACTTCTTTCTACTCTATTCCCCTCTCTTGGCTAACCCTAACTTTCCCCTTACTTCTTCACTCCTAACCGTAAACCTAAAAACTCATTACACACACCTCAAGAGTGTGAAGAAACAAATGTTGAAGTGCTTGACTACTTTCCACCAAACGAATTCACCTCTACAAGTACGATTCCTTCATTCTAGAGCTATAACCATCATGAAGGCACCTTGGTTAGGTTTTTTTCCCCGGCAACGGTGCCAAAAATGTGTGTACCTAAGTCGTGAAGCCTTAGGGACTTGTGTCCATGAGACTAGAAAATTAGCACGGTTTTAAGTTTTTTTTTGAGATGCACTTCACAAATTTTCAATGAGTCAAGTCGCCAAGCTTTCCTATTTCTAATTTTACACAACTTAAATAGTTTTAAAATATAAACCTTCTATGTGTTTTATTTATAAAGTTAAAAAACACACGTACAAGATTCAATTTAATCTTAATTGATCTAAAGTTTTGCGTTACAAATCTCTTTCATTTTCATAACTTAAAATTGATCTGAACTGAGCAAACTTATTGTTCGTTAGCAATCTTTCCTTCATGCGTTTGTAATTCCCTTATATAAATTCTTTGAAGGCATTCAAAACCTTATGAAGAACTTGTATTGGTTGAATGGATTGAAGATATCGAGCCTTAAACTTCAATAAAAACAGTTCTGCATTCATTCACAAACAACAAACAGAGAATACACAGATGTTAATTCAGCAGTTTTGTATGATTCATGCCCTGCAAGAAGATGTTCCAAACGTTTTATTTTCTTTTCATCACACCCTTCTCGCTTCCGATATGCGCCTGCAGCACTTCATTAACTGTCAAAGTTCAGTGTAAACTTTACAATCTACTTCCACGTCCTTTGATTTTCACTGCTGCAAATCCGAGCTACGAATGGTTTTAAGAAACATGTGAACTTGAACTAAATGAATAGTGAAACAAAACTTTATAGCATAAGGTATATGTATCATAAATCAAATTTTTGCCTTTTTGAACTCCTATAAGATTTCAGAAGCGTCAAAGTACCATAAGCTCTTCGTTTCCAACAGAATAGATGAAATACTAAGAGTAGGATGAAAAATTTATAACAAATTCATGATTATGGGATCCAATCATAAACTATAATAAGACATAACAATTACGTTTTTCACCAGTTCCATATAATTATGTTATCATATGACGTGAAAGGTAAAGAACTCGTGTAGAAGCTGTGGCAGCGATGAGTATCTTGTTTTCTATTTTTAAGAGGGATAATGATTATCAAAAAGCAAAACTAACCTGATCATTAATCATCTATTGTATTCAGCTACTATCATCATCAGAATGTTTATAAGTACCAGCGTCATCAGCAAGGTCAGTGGTATTTTTAACAAGAGGATTGCGTTGAGATTGATAAAGTCCAGAGTAAAAAATCTTCAGGACATATACATCTACATCAACACTGAGCGCAATCTTCAAGTTTCGATTAAAAAAACTTATGGGCAGAATTATGAAGCATTTCTAATTGATAAGCATTGAAACAATAGCTGTAAGCATATTGAGATTAAACGTGATAGATGGTTCAAATTTGCGCACATCAACATAAAACCAATCCAAATCAGAATTATTGAATATGAATGATAATCTTTGTTGGATAACAAATAATATTACATTACTTGAATCTATGATCCTTCAAAATTGTACAACACACTGCTCAAAATGAAGTGCAAATAAAACAAACGCTAACATTTGCCATTCTGCGAGTTCTTTTTGTTCTAAGTCACTGATCTTAGACACGCACAGATCACTTACTAGGCTGGAAATCACAGAGTTATCGTATTAGTGCACTGGAACAATGTTTTATCTAAAGTTGTAAATACAAAATATATAATTACATTTGCTTTGAAGAGGCGAAGGGCAGGAAAAAAACAATATGTAGTTAAGAGTAAATGAAAAACATAAAGATCGCTTGAGAGATTGTCAAATGTATTAATCGCTTGACAGATGACAACAATTATCAAGTATGATGAGAAATCAAATCATTCAAACGTTAGAAAAATTAAGAACTGATGCAAATGTCGGATATTTTCTCGGTTATAGTAGTGTAGTCAAATATCTGCATTCTGTACATGTAGTATTTATTAATATGCGCGATGGAGATTCATCATACGTGAAGTAAGAAATAGTTTCAGAGATGCAAATCTTACATTTTTCATTTATCAACAATTGAATTTGTATTGCACGCGTCTGATAAAATGGTTGCCATCAGCGTTGAGTGAGTTGAATATTGTAGATGATCAAAGAATCACGTAACAATAGCTTCGCGGGTCTATGTGCTGCCTCCTGGAATCCGTTTTTCTTCTGTCACGAACTATCTCCTATCCGATCATGATCAGCCCTGCTCCCTTAGATATGGTACGACAAATATTTCCGAATTCGTCTGAGCACTCAGAATTGCTAGCGAGGAAAGAAAACATGAGTTGGCCTCCCTCCCCCGCTACGATGCCCCCCCCCTTCCTCCTTCATAAGAATGTCAGACCTACAATAAGTGATGGTTCCCATGCAAAACTGCCGCTTTTCATATCTGCCAGCACCAGCACTCAATATCATGCATTGCTTAACCTGCAGAAGCCGTCGCTCTTTTCTTGCATGTCCACTCGTGGCTGAGAATAGCGATCCTTTACCATCCGCATGCAAACAATCATGTAGAACCTTTTTGCTAAAACCAGTGCTGTAAAACTTTCACTGCCCAAAAGCTAGAATTATAGGTTCCTCGTTTTTATGGTCATACAATCATCTTTTAGAAGACACTTTAGTCTTCCTTGCAGAATGCACGTTGTTCGAATATTAGAAGAGAATAGGACAATCTTTATTGAACCTAAACTTTCAAGTACATTTTAACTTTTGAAAACATGAAAACATGTGGGTAGACAATGCGAACTCCTCCATGAATTAATGGAACAAGATCCACACTTCATAAGCATTGAGGTGCTTGTCTTTCTGTGAAGATGTACTTCCTCGGAATGTTACAACTTTCTTTTAACTCTAAAATTTTTGTCACCTTTTATCAAGTTAAGGAGAGGGAATCTCTCCGACACCGGAATGGTATCACGATACCTCAAGTGGGTATGCAACTATACGATACCAAGCAAGTATCGCGATACTAGGGAATTTTAGTATCGTGATACCAAAACTCAATCGATCGCGACACTTCAGCCAAATTTGATCTAAGCTTAATTTTTTAGTGTGCAAAGTGTTTCTTTCCTCACCTCTTCACTCTTGAACCATATCACTCAAAGACACCCAAAAAACTCTCTATTCTACCCCTTGATACCAAAAACGATTTAATCACGTGCGTGTGTGTTCTTGAAGTGTTTTTTGATATCAAATTTGTCTAACTCACCTTCAAGGATGCCTTGCCTAAGCTTTGGGCTCACTAGAAGTTTTCCTTGCTTGCTAGGTGCAATACCACTGCTACGATACCGGTCGTTGCTCTCCTCATGATACCTATTCTCACAAGGACCAACTGATCCGATTTTTTGGATTTTTATACTCCTAGGCTACCTATTACCTCTGTTGAACTAATTTGGGTAATTTTTAGGGATTTTTCTTGATGTTTTCTACTTCTTTCTACTCTATTCCCCTCTCTTGGCTAACCCTAACTTTCCCCTTACTTCTTCACTCCTAACCCTAAACCTAAAAACTCATTACACACACCTCAAGAGTGTGAAGAAACAAATGTTGAAGTGCTTGACTACTTTCCACCAAACGAATTCACCTCTACAAGTACGAATCCTTCATTCTAGAGCTATAACCATCATGAAGGCACCTTGGTTAGGTTTTTTTCCCCGGCAACGGTGCCAAAAATGTGTGTACCTAAGTCGTGAATCCTTAGGGACTTGTGTCCATGAGACTAGAAAATTAGCACGGTTTTAAGTTTTTTTTTGAGATGCACTTCACAAATTTTCAATGAGTCAAGTCGCCAAGCTTTCCTATTTCTAATTTTACACAACTTAAATAGTTTTAAAATATAAACCTTCTATGTGTTTTATTTATAAAGTTAAAAAACACACGTACAAGATTCAATTTAATCTTAATTGATCTAAAGTTTTGCGTTACAAATCTCTTTCATTTTCATAACTTAAAATTGATCTGAACTGAGCAAACTTATTGTTCGTTAGCAATCTTTCCTTCATGCGTTTGTAATTCCCTTATATAAATTCTTTGAAGGCATTCAAAACCTTATGAAGAACTTGTATTGGTTGAATGGATTGAAGATATCGAGCCTTAAACTTCAATAAAAACAGTTCTGCATTCATTCACAAAGAACAAACAGAGAATACACAGATGTTAATTCAGCAGTTTTGTATGATTCATGCCCTGCAAGAAGATGTTCCAAACGTTTTATTTTCTTTTCATCACACCCTTCTCGCTTCCGATATGCGCCTGCAGCACTTCATTAACTGTCAAAGTTCAGTGTAAACTTTACAATCTACTTCCACGTCCTTTGATTTTCACTGCTGCAAATCCGAGCTACGAATGGTTTTAAGAAACATGTGAACTTGAACTAAATGAATAGTGAAACAAAACTTTATAGCATAAGGTATATGTATCATAAATCAAATTTTTGCCTTTTTGAACTCCTATAAGATTTCAGAAGCGTCAAAGTACCATAAGCTCTTCGTTTCCAACAGAATAGATGAAATACTAAGAGTAGGATGAAAAATTTATAACAAATTCATGATTATGGGATCCAATCATAAACTATAATAAGACATAACAATTACGTTTTTCACCAGTTCCATATAATTATGTTATCATATGACGTGAAAGGTAAAGAACTCGTGTAGAAGCTGTGGCAGCGATGAGTATCTTGTTTTCTATTTTTAAGAGGGATAATGATTATCAAAAAGCAAAACTAACCTGATCATTAATCATCTATTGTATTCAGCTACTATCATCATCAGAATGTTTATAAGTACCAGCGTCATCAGCAAGGTCAGTGGTATTTTCAACAAGAGGATTGCGTTGAGATTGATAAAGTCGAGAGTAAAAAATCTTCAGGACATATACATCTACATCAACACTGAGCGCAATCTTCAAGTTTCGATTAAAAAAACTTATGGGCAGAGTTATGAAGCATTTCTAATTGATAAGCATTGAAACAATAGCTGTAAGCATATTGAGATTAAACGTGATAGATGGTTCAAATTTGCGCACATCAACATAAAACCAATCCAAATCAGAATTATTGAATATGAATGATAATCTTTGTTGGATAACAAATAATATTACATTACTTGAATCTATGATCCTTCAAAATTGTACAACACACTGCTCAAAATGAAGTGCAAATAAAACAAACGCTAACATTTGCCATTCTGCGAGTTCTTTTTGTTCTAAGTCACTGATCTTAGACACGCACAGATCACTTACTAGGCTGGAAATCACAGAGTTATCGTATTAGTGCACTGGAACAATGTTTTATCTAAAGTTGTAAATACAAAATATATAATTACATTTGCTTTGAAGAGGCGAAGGGCAGGAAAAAAACAATATGTAGTTAAGAGTAAATGAAAAACATAAAGATCGCTTGAGAGATTGTCAAGTGTATTAATCGCTTGACAGATGACAACAATTATCAAGTATGATGAGAAATCAAATCATTCAAACGTTAGAAAAATTAAGAACTGATGCAAATGTCGGATATTTTCTCGGTTATAGTAGTGTAGTCAAATATCTGCATTCTGTACATGTAGTATTTATTAATATGCGCGATGGAGATTCATCATACGTGAAGTAAGAAATAGTTTCAGAGATGCAAATCTTACATTTTTCATTTATCAACAATCGAATTTGTATTGCACGCGTCTGATAAAATGGTTGCCATCAGCGTTGAGTGAGTTGAATATTGTAGATGATCAAAGAATCGTGTAACAATAGCTTCGCGGGTCTATGTGCTGCCTCCTGGAATCCGTTTTTCTTCTGTCACGAACTATCTCCTATCCGATCATGATCAGCCCTGCTCCCTTAGATATGGTACGACAAATATTTCCGAATTCGTCTGAGCACTCAGAATTGCTAGCGAGGAAAGAAAACATGAGTTGGCCTCCCTCCCCCGCTACGATGCCCCCCCCCTTCCTCCTTCATAAGAATGTCAGACCTACAATAAGTGATGGTTCCCATGCAAAACTGTCGCTTTTCATATCTGCCAGCACCAGCACTCAATATCATGCATTGCTTAACCTGCAGAAGCCGTCGCTCTTTTCTTGCATGTCCACTCGTGGCTGAGAATAGCGATCCTTTACCATCCGCATGCAAACAATCATGTAGAACCTTTTTGCTAAAACCAGTGCTGTAAAACTTTCACTGCCCAAAAGCTAGAATTATAGGTTCCTCGTTTTTATGGTCATACAATCATCTTTTAGAAGACACTTTAGTCTTCCTTGCAGAATGCACGTTGTTCGAATATTAGAAGAGAATAGGACAATCTTTATTGAACCTAAACTTTCAAGTACATTTTAACTTTTGAAAACATGAAAACATGTGGGTAGACAATGCGAACTCCTCCATGAATTAATGGAACAAGATCCACACTTCATAAGCATTGAGGTGCTTGTCTTTCTGTGAAGATGTACTTCCTCGGAATGTTACAACTTTCTTCTAACTCTAAAATTTTTGTCACCTTTTATCAAGTTAAGGAGAGGGAATCTCTCTGACACCGGAATGGTATCACGATACCTCAAGTGGGTATGCAACTATACGATACCAAGCAAGTATCGCGATACTAGGGAATTTTAGCATCGTGATACCAAAACTCAATCGATCGCGACACTTCAGCCAAATTTGATCTAAGCTTAATTTTTTAGTGTGCAAAGTGTTTCTTTCCTCACCTCTTCACTCTTGAACCATATCACTCAAAGACACCCAAAAAACTCTCTATTCTACCCCTTGATACCAAAAACGATTTAATCACGTGTGTGTGTGTTCTTGAAGTGTTTTTTGATATCAAATTTGTCTAACTCACCTTCAAGGATGCCTTGCCTAAGCTTTGGGCTCACTAGAAGTTTTCCTTGCTTGCTAGGTGCAATACCACTGCTACGATACCGGTCGTTGCTCTCCTCATGATACCTATTCTCACAAGGACCAACTGATCCGATTTTTTGGATTTTTATACTCCTAGGCTACCTATTACCTCTGTTGAACTAATTTGGGTAATTTTTTGGGATTTTTCTTGATGTTTTCTACTTCTTTCTACTCTATTCCCCTCTCTTGGCTAACCCTAACTTTCCCCTTACTTCTTCACTCCTAACCCTAAACCTAAAAACTCATTACACACACCTCAAGAGTGTGAAGAAACAAATGTTGAAGTGCTTGACTACTTTCCACCAAACGAATTCACCTCTACAAGTACGATTCCTTCATTCTAGAGCTATAACCATCATGAAGGCACCTTGGTTAGGTTTTTTTCCCCGGCAACGGTGCCAAAAATGTGTGTACCTAAGTCGTGAAGCCTTAGGGACTTGTGTCCATGAGACTAGACCTCAATCACCCCACAAGTGCATATACTGGTGGATCAATACATGTTTTATTATCAATCCGAGGAACCATAAGAACCAAGTGTATGAAGACATGTGCACACATGATGGAACGTGAAGTGCTTAAGCTACAATGCATGTGAAAATAATTAACTACCTCTCTAACTCACTAACCCTCTAAAAATGCATGCCCCGATACCATTTACAACACTAAAGAGCACAAAGTCCAGTTTTCAGGATCACCGCAGTTTTCTAGTTTAAGCAAATTGAAGGGTTGAAGGGCCACCACATGGCGAAAGCTGATTGAGCCATGCTGTACGATCAAGATGAGCTCATATTCAAGGGTGGAGATGCACTTATGCTTAAAGCAAGGAGGATCCATGATTTTTTCCATAAAAGAAGACAATTTTTGACAATCAAAGATCAATAATGCAGCTTTTCTCCAAAAATAGTGGCTTATCTTATCCAAACTGATGTCAACACTGATCAGACGGTCCAGATCATCCCCAGATCCAATGGTCCAGAATGAAGGCGCCTAAATTTCACTCCTTTACACTAGATTTGATAGAAAGAACAATTCCAAGCCATTGATTTGATTAATCAAGTGGTTGTAATCGAAAGTAGTGATCCTAGAGTTGAGAGTTGATTTCTCTAGATCCAAGGGCCCAAATTCATTCAAAACACTATATAAACCCCCCTCCAAACTACTAGAGCATCATTGTTAGGCATCCATAGGGCTCTTGCTACCTTACGGTTTCCCTGAGACGATCACCCTCAGTTGAACGAGTGAGGATCTAAGGTGGGCTAGTATGAGTATAGTACCTAGTTTCAAATTTAAGTTAGAACTCCAATCTAGGATAGGCTCTTGAAACCAGCATCTCTATCTTGACTCACCCTCGGTGGAGCGTGTGAGTGACTTAGAGCTGGTTTTAATGAGTCTTAGACTTCTTTAGTTAGACGTTACAAGCCTAGACATACATAGGGTCAATGAAGTGGAACTCGCCTTCTTACGTGTGACATTCGGTTGAACTATCATGGTTTGAAGGTCGGAACCGCCTTTGATCAATAGACTACTTAGCTTGACATACCATGATGATCTTATACATGTATCTTAATTCAAATCCTTTTAATTCATGTCACTTGTCACTTGTCTCTTGTCTCGTCTCTCAGTCTCTTAAGTATTTTTACATGTCTTCTATTTTCTTCTTTGTGTGAGAAGGCTCCGCAGTATTGCGTTGAACCAGTGAGGATGTTTCATTGAGCTTGTGAGTAAACTCTATCATCATAATTCACTTGCATGCATATAATCCATACATACCCATACATATTGATTAGTTTCTAAAAGTGTATAAGAAGCTCCAATATTGTACCATTCTTCCTTTCGAAACTGATTTATGTGTAAGGATTCCATCTATTCTCGTTATGCATACATATCATCCAAAGAAGACTATGCATATGGATTAAAATTAGGAAGTGTTTAAGAAGCTCCTTCAATGGACCATTCTTCCTTCCAAATTTGATTCATGTGTATGGTTCTCTTTCATTCCTATCAGTCATGTTCATAAATCTAACTTGCACTCCTACAATCTCATTCCCATAATCATTTCAACATCTCTCTCTTCTCCATATTCAACATTAATTTCACTTTCACGTCCTTAAACCTTCCAACATTCATTAGCTTCATACACCCTATGTGTGCCACGACCGGACCCGATCCACCCGGATTGCGATGACCTCCACATTTGAACCCGACGTGAAACGCTTCGTGGCATTTGCATCTGATCTTGTTGGGAGGTTGTGATCCATATCCTTTGTTTCATATTCTTCATCCTCATCATTTCATCATCATCATTCTTGAGTGTTGCACTCGATTTCTCACAGTATCGTGAACATCTTCGTCTTGAAGTAAACGCATTTGTGAGAGATCTAGAGCATCGTGCATCACTTGCTTATTCACATAAGATGGAGGAAGGATTCAAATCCCTTATTGTTGAGAAACAAGGCCAAAGAATAGTCTCTTCTATGTTGAGAGAGAAGGGAAAATTCAATGGCATCAACATCACAAGCTACTTAGATTTGTTTCAAGAGCAAGCTATGATTTTTGGTCTTCTCAAAGATCTTTTGATATCATTCTTTGAACTAATTGTTGATAGCTCTATCATAAACCGTGTCACTCAATATGATAGTCTTCCTTGGAGTGATTTTAGAAAGGAGATGATCAAAGAATTCTATCTTGAAGATTATAGCCAACATAATCGGGATGGATTCTTACGATGGGTCAATTCACCAAAGCCTAGTAGCTCTATTACTCACTTACAAAATGAGTATATTAGACGCTATGAACAACTTCCTGATGAGGATAAGATAACTTTGGAACCTGATCTTGTGATCAATTTTCTTAAGCGTTATGGTCTTACTAACAATTGGCAAAAAGTGCGTAAAGTAGTAGAGGCTGTAGCCCATAGACATCAAAGACAATCCATGCTTAGTCTTCCTCAAGCTAGCCTTCCACAAACTAAGGAGCAAGTTAGAGAACAATCCTATGCTATGCTTTTTGACACTACTCCTATTCCTCAAATGATGGAGCCTACTCAAGATTTTAAAGTAGATCCACATAAAAGTGTAGTTGAACAATCTCAAGTGGAAATTCTCACTAAGCAAATGGAAAGTCTTATTGCTAATATGGATCCAAAGCATGTACAGGTCGATGCCTGGCATCGACTTTAAGGTGTAAGTCGATGCCAGGCATCGACTTAGGATTGCAAGTCGATGCCAGGCATCGACTTGCAGGAGCAAGTCGATGCTAGGCATCGACTTGTGGGTGCAAGTCGATGCCTGGCATCGACTTGCAGCCCCAAGTCGATGCCTGGCATCGACTTGCTCCTGCAAGTCGATGCCTGGCATCGACTTGCTCCTGCAAGTCGATGCCTGGCATCGACTTGTGGGTGCAAGTCGATGCCTGGCATCGACTTGCAGCCCCAAGTCGATGCCAGGCATCGACTTGGTCCCAAAAAACGATGCCAAGCATCGACTTGCCAGCATCATCATGCACTGAAAAGTCGATGCCAGGCATCGACTTTTGGGTGCAAAATCGATGCTTGGCATCGGCTTTTGGGCCCAAATCGATGCTTGGCATCGACTTTTGTGCCCAAGTCGATGCCAGGCATCGACTTTGTGTTCAAGTCGATGCCAGGCATCGACTTGAGGGTAAAAGTCGATGCCAGGCATCGACTTAGCCCAAAAGTCGATGCCAGACATCGACTTGGGCCCAAAAATGGATGCCATTCATCGACTCTTGCACCCCCAACTCGATGCCTAGCATCGACTTTCACCCTCAAGTCGATGCCTGGCATCGACTTGCACACAAAGTCGATGCCTGGCATCGACATGCACTTAAACATCGATGCCTGGCATCGACCTGAAGCTCAAAATCCATGCCTTGCATGGACATGGGCTGATATTTCTTATTGCTTGATATTTCCAATTGCTTTCAGGGATGCGGAGTACAAGGATGAAAGGCCCATTAAGAAGCTCAGAGTCACCATGGGCTCTGCTGACCAGCAACGTGACAAAGGCAGTGGTCACCAAGCAAAGGCAAAGAAAATTATTGCACCATTATCCTCTGAGAAGGCCAGCAACCCACTAGGAATATCCTCAGGTGGACAGAGTAGCATTAAAATTCCTGTGGAGGATCCAAATATGAAGGAAAGGTCGAGGGAGACAGAGGTCATGAAGACAGATCGTCCACTTCGGGACATGACAAATCTCGAATGGTGCCTTCAGTACGTGGAAGAGAAGAATGCAGTCCTCCTTGTGTTCGCAGGGGCCTATGGCAGAGGAAAGATCACGACAACACAAGGTTTTCAGTATGGCCTTGTTTACAAATTGGATTATGAAGATGAAGATTCTGACAACCTGCTTTTCTTGGTGGAGACATCCAAGGGATTAAGAAATGTCATATGCAAGATGGAATTCTTGTGCCCAGAGTGCTGTGTTCCAGAGGAGCTAGCTCAGATATGCAGAGACTCAGTGAATTTCATCAAGGACCTGATGCCATGGATACAGGGCAATATCATGCCAACACAGCACAAGAAGACGACCCCTGTAAAGGCAAGGGGTAAGCAGAGTGTGCAGAAAAAGCCCCAAAAGAAAAAGAAGATAATTGCAGAAGAGGACTTTTCTGACTCAAGCTCTAGCTCTGGGGACATTATTGTTGCACCTGGTGGAGAGCTTGCATCTGGTGTGCTTGGCACTGAGCAGAATAAGATGAGGGAGGACATAGCTAGAAGAAAAATTGTGAAGAAGGGGCAGTTGTTCCACCTGCCTATTAATATTATCCACAGGCCACCAGTGGATCCAGTCACAGGGAGGAGGCCCCTTGAGATCAGGGAGCCACATAATTTGCATGTCCAAAATCTTAAGAAGAAAATGAAAATTAATCCTCATGCTACTGTTGTGCCATTCCTTGTAATGGTGGATCCGCATGAGTGCAGCTGTGTGGAGGATTTCAATGAGAATTTGTTTGAGGAGTACACTTATTATGTGATTGGAGGTTCACACTCTGCAGAGGCTCGTAGACAGTTAGTGAAGGAGCACCCTACTACATTTTTCTTTAGGTATGCAGAGTGTAAGATATATGCTGGTCTTACAACTGAGGAAGCCAAGCTTCTTGCTTGGGATCACAACAATGATAATGACTACAGGCAGAAAATGTCCTCCATAGAGAGAATTCGGTTCTTCCACCATGAATACGAAGATTGTCTTGTGAAGGAAGCTGGGAGAATACATCCCAATCTACGAAAGCAATGCCTTATTGAGGTTGGAATTGCATTGGATGAGAATAGAAAGTCAGATGCTTTGAGGAAATATGACCCATGGTTTCAACTGGCATTCAGATCAGGTGAGATCTGGGATCTTCAGGATAGAATCTTCACAATGTGGGAGCACAAGGAGGTCAAGGGCCAGAAGCAACGAAAGTCGAGGCCAGACCCACAAATTGATCTGAGGGGAAAGGGAAGGAAAGTTGACCTTTCAATTGAGGAGGCTCCTGAGGACATGAAGCTCACCCCATGGAGGGCCCTTCAAGGAATCAAGGATGATACATTGATCATATCAACTTTGTCAAGGGTAATCTCAAAGGAGTTGAGCCTCGAGGAGATGGTGACTGAGCTCAATAAGTATGTATGTTATTCTCAGATCCTTTTTCCCTCCTCCCATGCTTCTTGTCTAACCTAGTCTCTTTTATATTTATGTGTCTGTAGTCATAAAGTGTACATGAAGATTCAAGAGGTGATGATGAAGAGGCTGGGTTGCTTTTCTTGGACAAAGGTCCAAGCAGACTATCCAACCACATCATCCTACAAAGCCTTATCAGAATATTTCATCCTGTTTCGTGATTGGGTAGATTCTCTTATCAGAATATTTCATACTAAACAATTTGATGCATTGCATGGCATCAACATGGGGGCATAAGTCGATGCCTGGCATCGACTTGGGGGCATAAGTCGATGCCTGGCATCAACTTGCAGCATAAGTCGATGCCTGGCATCGACTTGGGGGCATAAGTCGATGCCTGGCATCGACTTGCAGCATAAGTCGATGCCTGGCATCGACCTGCAACAAAAGTCGATGCCTGGCATCGACCTCGTGGCAAAAGTCGATGCCAGGCATCGACTTAGGTCCCTAGGTCGATGCCAAGCATCGATTTTTAGTAGAAGGTCGATGCCTAGCATCTACCCCAACAAGAAATCGATGCCATACATCCGTTCTTTATGTTCTGTTTGCTGTACTGAAGAGCTCTTCTAATTGTTTTTCCAATTTGTTCTGCAGAAACCAAGGAAAAGTAAGTCTACAGAGGTACTAGATGATTGCCCCCCTGCATTCCTTGCTCACATTCAAAGAGCAAGGCATGAGAAATCTAGACTGAAAGCGAAGGAGATGGATTTTGATGATGAACCCGATCTTAAATGTTTCTCCAATCCCCTAGACCCCCTTAGGCCTGTATATTACAATGTGTTCTGTAGTGATGTAAATAATATTTGTTCTGTTGTGCCTAGAAAACATTTCTCCCTTCTCATAGCGGACATACCCTATGGATTTAGGATGTTAGGATCAGTTAATGATGATGAACCCTTCAAACACCCTCAGATTCGGAAGATGGTCACTGATTTTGCAGAGTTGACTATGTCTCCTCTTTGGAGGATAGTAATTTTCCATAGCAGAGACCAGTCTTTCTCTGTTTCAACTGCTCTGAAGGCAAGATGTCAGGCTGTGGAGTGCCTCACTTGGTAAGTAATCTTCTTTCTATCTCCATGGCTTTCATGATGCCCTATGTGACTCATAGTTCTTTTTTGCAGGGTGAAGACAAACGTAAATCACACTCCTTTGCATCGGTTTGTGAGTGCCACTGAATGCATTACAGTGGGCTATTATGATGAAGTAAGCAAAAGGAGAGTCAGGGAGCATTGCAATGAGAATGGGATCTCAAATGTGCTCATGTTCCCAGCCGTTACCAAGAAACTTCGTCATGTAGCTGGGGACATGACATTGGTTAACCCTTATCAGAAGCCACAAAAACTCATAATGAGATTGCTTCAGCTATTTTCCAATGATGATGACTGGGTCCTAGACCTTTTTTCGGGCACAGGTAATTTCAATTTTCACAATTTTCATTAGTCATTGTTGATTGAAGCCTCTAATAGGTTTTCTGCTGTTTCAGGAACGACTCTGGCTTGCTCCTTAAAGATGTTCAGGCACTGCATAGCTGTGGAGAAGGATGATGCTCAAGTGAGCTTCATTAGAATGAGAATCAATGGGCTGAATGAATGCCCAGATGAAGACCAAGAGGTTGGAAGGAAGCACATTGCAGATACGGAGAGATTCCAAGCAGCTTCAAGGGAGCCTGTTCCCCCACTTGCAGATGAACCTGGGGACATGGCTGACCTTGAAGAGCCAATCTTGGAGCAAGAGAGGCAAGATAGGTGTTCTAATGTGCCAGAGGATACCAATACCCTTGAGCCTGAGGAAAGCTATGATCAGCTTCTATTGTAGATTCACATAACTCTTGTAAAACACATGAAATGTAAAATATCATTTTAATGGAAATATAATTTGGAGTTCTGCTTCCACTTCGTGTTCAGCTTGATTTATCTTGAGCATTTCTCTGATCATGTGTGAATGTTTCTTAGTATAATTTTGTTGAATATTATCTTCTCTTGGGAATGCTTTTGTGAAGTGTATTTCATATTCTGTTAATATGGCCAGGCATTCAATGGGGATCTTAACCATACAAAGGGGATGATCTTAATTGCCTTGTTAAAATGCTCTGATTTTTACAACACATGTTCTCTAACTTTCGAGTAACTCTTAATTAGCTATCTTCTGTGCTTGTTGAGGTTATAGATGTAATGAAGGAGCTTCGCGAGTTCTTACATGTACCTTTTCAACTCTAATCTATTGTCCAAGATCATGATGTGGGATTCTTGGTCATGCTCAACAACTAGTTTTCATGGCAGCAAGAATTTTAGTATATCTATCTTGACTACTTGGGATCTGAGATCAAGCTTCTAAAGACAATATTTACAAGCAAGACTCGTGATGCTTTCTAGATATTGTAAAATGCCCACTTTTTTGCTTCATATAATGGTATTTAGGTAAAAAGAAAAAGAGAACATGTCTTTGTTCTCCTTTGTTGTGACTCAGTGTTAGAAACAAAAAGCGAAGAAAACAAAGCAAAGAAAAACAGAACCAAAGCCTTTAGATAAACAAGAACAAACAAATTGAAGACCAAACACGAGAACATGAACAAAAGCAAGATCCTGAGCAAAAACAAAAGAAACCAAAGAGAAAACCTAAAGCCATCTTGATTTCAGAAATTGAGAGAAAAATAGATCCTATGGAGATTTTAGATGACATTTTGCTTAAGAGTCAAGTGACTATGTCTTTAGAACAAGTTTTCTCTATTGCAAAGCCTGTTTTTAAAGATAACTTTATCGGCCTAATTAAAAGGAAGAGGTTTTCGCTTAATCTAGATACTGAGATGCAAGATTCTCTAGATCAAGATCAAGCTATGAATGAAGCCTTAAACTTTGATGAATCTGATGAAGAGGACTTTGATGATGATGAAGTAAATGTTAATAAAAATTTCTTAGGACCTATTCAACCTGACCATGAAAATCATGAAAACAATCTTGAAAGTCACTTTAAAAGAACATTTTGGTCTAGAGGTACATCAGAGATGCATGTTAAAATAGGAAATGATAGGAACACTATCACTGTAAATGCATTACTAGATTCCGGCTCCGAAATCAATGTGATTTCAAGAGAAGTCTATGATAAGTTTTGATGGCCCATAGATAAAGATTGTGGATGGCGTATGAGAAATGCTGATAATGGTGTAGGTACCCTGTATGGAGCTTGTGCTAGTGATGCCCATATCCATAGGAGGAATCACAGAAGAGTTTCACTTTTTTATTCAAGATAATTGATCCTATGAAGTTCTCTTAGGTCAACCCTTTATTTGTGAGAGTCGTATGGAAACTAAAGCCATGGATGATGGGTCTACCTATGCTAGATTTAAGTCTAAGGATGGAATGCAATCACTTCAAGTCATGACGGTAGGAGTGAATCATCCTAGGAATCGATTGTCAATTAGAAAGAAACCTATTGTTACTCAAGGTCATGAGCATGCTTGTAGTGATTGTGCACCTCAATTCATGTTTGGAGCTACATATGATCAAAATTTTGGATAGAATCCATTGTTGAGCGGGACAACAGTGGATATTGGTTTGACATCTTGCAGCCAACCAACTTGTACAATAGTTTGTCACTTTGTTTTCCACATTCTAGATTAGATTTTCTTCATAAGAGTCAATTGTCCAAGTCTTTTATCCAAAAAACCCAAAAAAATTATAAAAACAACAAAATCATGGAACATGATGAGAACATTGAGCATGTGATTGAAACATCTCATTGTTTCTCTACTCTGGAGGAGTTAGAGTTATTTCTTCAACAAAATTCTAATTCCCATATTATTCTTCTTTCTTCCCTTGATGAGTATGCTCTAATCCAAGAGTATGCTCTCAATGTTGACAAGTGCTCAAAATTTAACCAAACACATGATGCCTTAGTTGAAACAAATTACAAAACTGTAGACAAAAAAATCAAACCCATAGCTCAACCATTACCTCAAGGAAGTAATGAAAAAATTATTGATGTGAAAAATGATCCAACTCTTCGGGATAAGAAAAACATAGGACATACATTCATGGATGAGACAATCAAATAGGTGAAAATTGGTAGAGATGATGACTTTCTTTTGCCAACAGAGAGAGATAAATTTGAGAGAGTCATACATAGCCATGGAAAAGCCTTTACTATGTATCCTCATGAGATTGGTTGTGTAGATCCTAAGCTAGTTGCACCCATGATAATCTTTACTATTCCACATATTCCATGGAATCTTCGTCCTATACCAGTTCCAAAGGCTCACTTACCTAAGCTAATGAAACTACTTAAGGAGAAGATAAACATGAGAATTTTAGAGCCATCTTTTGCACCTTACTCAAATAGATGGTTCACTGTGCCTAAAAAGAATGGGAAACTACGTTTTATTCAAGATCTCCAACCTGTCAATAAACTCACCATAAGGAATGTAGGAACAGGACCCATTGTAGATGAGTTTGCTGAATCATTTTCAGGACATTCTATCTATTCAATGGGTGATTTATATTCTGGATATGACCAGTTCCAATTAGCAATTGATAGTCATGACATTACCACAATGAAAACTCCTTTAGGCTTAGTGCGAATGTGTACTTTACCTCAAGGAGCGACTAATTCTGTGGCTCATATGATGAGTGCTATGAATATGATCTTCATGATTTTATCCCTTGTATAACTATGCCATTCATTGATGATATTCCAATTAAAGGGAGTGAGGAACGTGTAAAGGACATTACTTTAGATTCATCTACATGTCGTAAATTTGTTCTTGACCATATCTCTGATTGTGAAAGAATATTTCAACGATTTGAAGAGTGATGCCATTAGCAAGATTTCTGAAACATGTAACAACGTGAGTGAGGTACGTAAATTTCTTGGTGCTTGCATCTTTTATGTTATTTGGATCCCACACTTTGCTCATGTTGCTAATTGTCTTTATGACTTGTTGAGGAAGAAACAAAAATTTATTTGGACTGACAAACACACTCAAGCTATGCGTAAATTGAAGAAATTATTGCTTGAAGCTCCAATCCTTAAGTGTGTAGACTATTCTGCTAACAAACCTATTATATTGACTGTTGATACTAGTCCTATTGGTATAGGTTGGGTCATAAGTCAAGATGATAGTAAAGGGAATAGATATGCAATTAGGTTTGGTGCCAAAATTTTACATGAAACACAACGAAAATATCCACAGATCAATCGAGAACTATGGGGTATGGTAACAGCTTTGAAAACAGACAAAGAATATTTCATTGGTGCAAATGTCAAAGGAACAAGGTAAATTAAGACTTGATGATGCCGTTGAAAAATTAACAGAATCTAGAATGCAGAACCAGCATTATTTTGATAAAACTCATCGATTGCGTCCCAAGCCAATTGAAGTAGGAGATTGGGTGCTCATTTATGATAGTACATTTGACTCTCAATATGATGCACGCAAAAAGCTCACTCAACGGTGGTTTGGTCCATACATTGTACCAAAAGTCAACAAAAATGGTACGTATGCTATTTGTGAATTAAATGGTGTTGCACTAAAAACTTTGATTGCAGGTAAAAGGATAAAGCTATTCAAGAAATGTGATAATGACAAGTACATTTTGGATGAGGACATTGAAGAAGATGACAACAATGAGGCCGATTCATAAACAGGAGTATCCATGTTATAAATAAAAAAATAAAAAAAATAAAAAAATAAATAATGATAATAATAATAATAAAAAACGTATAAAAATATCATTAATTTTTCAAGTTCATGTTGCTTTGTTTTTTTTCCATTCTTGTTTCATGCATGTTTGATTTCTGTCTTTGCATTGCATTGCATATCCACATCACTTGAGTCAAAAAAAGGGCAAATGATGATTTCTCTACTTGTGTAAAATTTTATCTTAAGTAGTGATTTATCTACTAAGAAATTGATTATAATCTAGGATTGTGGAAAGATAGGGCATGTAGATTTGGAGGTTTATTTTGGTGACATGACTTTCATATATAAACATGCATATGTATCCTGTATCGAAAGCATAATTTTGTTGTCTACTCATTCATAACAATGTTGCATGTTCATTTATAGAAATGTTACCTATTTATTTATGCATATTCATGTTGCCTGTTTTAATTTTTCCTTTCATACATATGTTGCTTGATATCATGTTGTCTTCTCATTCATGCACATCATCAATATCTCCTTCTTGTTGCCTATTTTCCTTTAAAAGAATATGATGCTTGAAACTTATGTTTTTTAGGAACACTAGAGTGGTGCCTCCGGAGGAACCACAGGTTTAGTGGGGGCGAATGTCGTCGAGATTTTCTCTCCTCTCCCACTTGTGAAAGCCTACAAAAAACATATTTGGTGAAGGTAGCCGGAATTCCCCGAGAAGTCCAGGATGCATCAAGGATGTCAAAGGAAGCTCACATACAAAGTTTCAAAGAAATCAAGAAAGTCCATGGTAGCGGTCAAAGTTGGTCAAAGTTAGGAAATTAGGGCAAAAATTTCATTTTCACCAAATTAGATGAAAATTCATATACTTGTAAAGATTGTCAAAGGCAGTCTATAGCCCAAATTTCAGTAGAAAATGGATTTTGTAGCACATTGATATGCTATGTTCATTTTGTAAAAATGTAATTTTTCTAGTTTGACCCTACAAATTCTTGTATAGAAATTTATGTTAGCCATATGGTTTGGCATGTATAAAGACCATATGTGGCTACATATTTGTACAAAGTTTCAAGGCTATCAGACCTTCCTAGAGACCTTAATGCCACCTTGCAAGCTTCCAAATGTAGACAAACTTGTACAAGGAAGATTCATATGGAAGTTTTTTTTGCATATTCCTAAAGGGGTTCTTTGGAAACATAGTCCTATAAAGTTTCATCTTCATCAAAGCCTATTTGGAGGGTCAAAGAGCACAAAGTCTAGTTTTTAGGATCACCGCAGTTTTCTAGTTTAAGCAAATTGAAGGGTTGAAGGGCCACCACATGGCGAACGCTGATTGAGTCATGTTGTACGATCAAGATGAGCTCATATTCAAGGGTGGAGATGCACTTATGCTTAAAGCAACGAGGATCCACGAGTTTTCCCATAAAAGAAGACAATTTTTTACAATCAAAGATCAATAATGCAGCTTTTCTCCAAAAATAGTGGCTTATCTTATCCAAACTGATGTCAACACTGATCTGACGGTCGAGATCATCCCCAGATCCAATGGTGGAGAATGAAGGTGCCTAAATTTCACTCCTTTACACTAGATTTGATAGAAAGAACAATTCCAAGCCATTGATTTGATTAATCAAGTGGTTGTAATCGAAAGTAGTGATCCTAGAGTTGAGAGTTGATTTCTCTAGATCCAAGGGCCCAAATTCATTCAAAAAACTATATAAACCCCCCTCCAAACTCCTAGAGCATCATTGTTACGAATCCATAGGGCTCTTGCTAGCTTACGGTTTCCTTGAGACGATCACCCTCGGTTGAGCGAGTGAGGATCCAAGGTGAGCTAGTATGAGTATAGTACCTAGTTTGGACCATTCTTCCTTCCAAATTTGATTCGTGTGTATGGTTCTCTTTCATTCTTATCAGTCATGTTCATAAATCTAACTTGCACTCCTACAATCTCATTCCCATAATCATTTCAACATCTCTCTCTTCTCCATATTCAACATTAATTTCACTTTCACATCCTTAAACCTTCCAACATTCATTAGCTTCATACACCCTGTGTGTGCCACGATCGGACCCGATCCACCCGGATTGCGATCACCTCCACAGCGCCACTTCTTGGGCATTGAGTTTATACATACAAAAATAGGTATATGGATGTCGCAAAGGTAATATGCCTTGAATATGTTGCAAAAGTATGGTATGGATGATTGTAAGCCAATTTCTATGCCATTAGATCAGAATTTGAAGTTGGATACTACATCAGGTGAAGGATTGGAAAGTGCTACTATGTACAAGAAAATTGTGGAAAGTCTTATATATCTCATAATTACAAGGCCTGATTTAAGCTATACTGTTGGACTTGAAAGTGAGTTTATGCAGGTTCCCAGGAAGCCACATTTGGATGCTCTGAGATGCACTCTGTGTTATGTGAGTGCTACTTTGGATTATGCATTGTTTTATGAAGCTAGTGTAGATTTGCAAGTTCATGGATACATCGATGCAGATTGGGATGATAGCATTCCAGATAGAAGATCTACTAGTGGCTTTCTATTCTCTCTTGGGAGTGCAACTATTACAGCGAGCAACAAGAAGCAACCCACTGTTGCTCTATTGAGTACAAAGGCTGAGTATAGAGGTGCTGCAATGACAGCATGTGAGGCATCATGGCTCGAGATGCTACTTACAGATTTAGGTGTGGAAATGCAAAAGCCTATCACTATCTATTTTGACAATCTTAGCAGTGTACAGTTAGCACGCAACCCTATTTTTCATGCTAGAACAAAGCATATCGAGGTACATTATCACTTCATTGGAGAGAAGGTATTGGCAGGTGATACTGATCTTGTTTATGTGAGAATAGATGAGCAGGTTGCTGGTATTCTCACTAAAGCACTCAGAGCAGAGAAGCTGAAGAAGTTTCACAAGATGCTTGGATCAAAGGACATGACGTTGAGATTGAGGGGGAGTGTTGAGATATCACGCTCGACATATGATGATCCAGGATGACACATATCAGTTTTCTGTTTCTCTGACATGTATAGTGGTCATGCTGGTATACGTCAAAGATACATCATTGATCTTTATTAGATTCATCTACCGAGAGTGATGGCACATTTCTTCCTTGCCAACTCACTCATTCACGGATATTCCATATGTTGGTTGTTAAGAATAAGTTGGATGGTACCAATTATCCATTATGGGCATATATGATGCATCATGTATTGATTGCAAAAGTGTAATAAAGTGATAGGTAGGAGATGGTTGAACCCCACCCTTGACAGATAGGAGATGGTTGAACTACACCCTAAGAGAGAGTATTAGGAAGTAATCCTCAACCATGGATTTTGGGGAAAGTGGTTAGATTACTCCTCATGGCAATAACCCACTTAACAAATCTTCTACACGTGCTAGAAAAATCATAAAACAGAACACTCATTCGTGCTTCAAGAATACGAATTTGATATTTAAATTCCTCAATACTACATTTTATGATGCAAAAACTTCCAATCATACAATTCCGACAAATTGTACTTTGCAAGATAATCATTAGTCGAATACTAGCTTCCTTTTCATATTCCCTTCGATACCACTTCTTCTTCTGGATCTGCTGACTCGGAATACAAAGCATACTGATTTCCAACATATCATTACTTGCAGACCCAGAATATTCCTTAGTTTGTACACCCTAATTCAGCAACGCTTCATTATCCATCAAGTCCTGAGTTAACCCATAGCTCACTGTTGAACTGCAACTGTAATCCAAGTCTCCATTGTAATCATAAAAATTTACTTAACGTAGTTTTAGACCAACATGAGGTCAAAAAACACTTTACCATAGATAAAAATGTAGAGAAATAAACTCTTTTACTACGATGATCACAAACATTGTTGAAGTGTTGTGCTGACTTATGAACGACTTGCACCACATTAGCAAATAACCAGCCCAAATGTGGTGGCTTCCCTTGAAATAATTTCAGCCTAAATCCATTTATTGGCTTGTCCATCCATGTGCCAAACACATCTGCCACTTGAAAAGTGCCTTGACCCAAATCTTGCACAATCTGATATGAGCCCCTGTATCTTAATGTAAGCTTTCCTGGATGGGGTCCTAACGTAGAATTATACACCATCACCCAATCACCTTCTTTAAATAACTTAAACTTCACATTCTGATGTACCCAATCTTGTCGCCACCTTTGAATCACTTCCGTAGTGTATGCACTTATCAAGCGGTCCTCCTCAATCTGTCAAACTCCATAGGTACTACTGCCTCTAATCCATATACCAACCGGAAAGGTGTCATACCTGTTGTCACTTTAAATGCTGTTCTGAATGACCACAAAGCTGAATCAAGAAATAAATCCCAATTTTTCTGATTTTCATGCACCAACTTTTTAAGAATACGCATTAAAGTTTTATTCGTGCTTTTTGCCTGCCCATTCACTTGAGGATGATAGACTGTAGTCTTTTTATGCAAGATTAAATGAATCCTTGTTAATTCTGAAATCACCTCATTCAAAAAATGAGTACCTCTGTCACTCACTAACTCAATGGAACACCCAAACCTAGTCATAATATTACGATAAAGAAATTTGGCCACACTTGCTGCCTTATTATCTTTCAATGCCACTGCTTCCACCCATTTCGTACAATAATCAGTTGCCACCAATATATATCTAGTACCTCGCTGAGTGGTAGGTTTAATAGGCCCCACAAAGTCCATGCCCGATTTTTGGAAAGGATCCAATGGTAATACCGGATGATCAGTCATCCGGTCAGAATTATTAGGTTGACCTAACCTCTGGCAAATCACACATCCTTTGGCATACTCATGCGCATCTTTTAACACCGTCAGCCACCACAACCCAGCTTGTAATACTTTCTTTCCTGTAATATCGCCTGACAAATGACCTCCTGCGGAATCGGAATGTGCTTCCTGTAAAACAAATGATTGTTCATACTCTGGTACACACCTCCTGATAACCTGATCCACCCCCTTCTTGTATAATGCTCCTGCTATCACCAAATACGGCCTACTTTTAAGAGCAAACTTCCTTCTCTAATCAGGTGTAAAATACTGTGGTAATGCACCCTCCGTCAGGGAAATTAATAACTGCTCATACCACGAATCTGCTTCCACCACTTGCGCAGAAAACAACTCAGCATCCGGAAATACATCAAGTGCACTGGTGGGTGTTTCCCCTGATTCCAATCGACTAAAATAATCTGCCATCACATGCTCTTTCCTTGGAGTATGCACAATCACAAAATCAAATTCCTGTAACAAAAGCATCCACCTGGCTAATCGGCCTGTTAATAAGGGCTTTTTGATTAAATAAACCAAAGCTTGATGATCCACATGAAAAACCACTTTATTGCCCAACAAATAATGTAGAAACTTGTTAAGGGCATATACCATCGCCAAAGCTTCTCTTTTCGTCACCGGATAATTTCTTTCAGCCGCAGCCAATACTCTGCTGGCATAATAGACAGGTCTATACCATCCTTTATCTTTCTGCTGCATCAAAACTGCTCCTACGGCCACATCCAATGCATCCACAAATATGTGAAATGGCATTGACCAATCGGATGGTTGTAAAATGGGTGCTACCGACACCATCTTTTTTAACAACTGAAATGCTTTTTCTTGAGCATCAGCCCACATAAACGGAATGTCCTTCTTGGTCAAATGCGTTAGTGGTAAAGAAATGTTTGCTAAATATCTTAAGTATTGTGAATGCCACTGGATTTGACCCACAAACCGCATTACTTCTTTAACGTTGGTCGGTGCTTTAGCTATACTTATAGCTTCAATTTTCTTAATATCAATAGCCATTCCTGCTTGTGATATAACGTGGCCCAATAAGATACCACTTCTGTCTGCAATCACACTTTTAAATGGACTCAGTACCATCCTAAACTGCCAACATCTTTCGAAACATGCTTTCAGATGTAGTAAGTGCTTAATCATTTCACCGAAGACCAAAAAATTGTCGACAAATACCTACATAAAGTCTTGTAGATAAGGTTCAAACACTTTATGCGCCACATAATTGAACAATGGCGGTCTGTTCTTCAAACCAAAACTCATGACGGTAAACACATAAGCTCCAAATTCTGTAATAAATGTTGTTTTATGCTGATCCTCCTCAGCCACACTGATCTAATTATAACCGGAAAGTCCATCCAAAAAACTATACATTTCATGGCCTGCGACTGCATCCAACACTGCATCACAAAACGGCATAGGAGACGGGTCAATAACCGTTGCCGCATTTAACTTTCTATAATCAACACAAATTCTGAGCTTCCCATTCTTTTTGGGGACCACTATGATAGGAGATAGCCAAGTGACCTGATTCACCGGTTTGATAAATCCAATTGCCAATAATTTAACAATTTCTTTCTTCACCTGTTTAGCAAAGTTAGGATTCATTCTATATCTTTGCTGCACCACAGGTACTGCATCCGCCTTCAAATTAATCCTATGCTGATGCAACTACGGATCTATGCCTTTTACCTGAGTATAATCCCAAGCAAATACATCTACATACTCCTTAAGCAGGCAAATAAGATCCTCCTTAAACTTTCCTTCCAATGTTTTACCAATCCTCACCATCTTGGGTTCCGTTTCAGTTCCTAGATTAACCTCTTGAAGCTCCTCTTCCTTCACCCGCATAGAACCTGCATACTTCTGATCGTACATCCTTTCTGCCCGCGTAATTATCTCTTCCTCCTGGTGTTCCATCTGCTGCTGCACCGGAATGTCCATACGTTGATCAAATATCTTTTGTAATTGGGCGCCTACCACCTGTTCACCGAGCACTGGTTAAGGCCCACCACAATAATCCTTACTTAATACTCCTTCAACATCGACTTCTAATACCGGCACCACCGTTGGGTTTGCTTACAAAAACTTTTCCTCTTCATCATCTTCAATCTCATCCGCCAAATTAATAGCCTGAGCCATAAGTGGTTTTTCCTGTACCGACATATTTTTTCATCCACGCATAGTAATCGTCACCTGCTTTTGACCCTTGGTAATCATTACTACATTCAAGCTCCAATCCTGCTTGACTTTGGCCAGCCGAAACCAAGGTCTCCCTAACAACATTTCATATGGATACGTGGACTCGGACATTCGGATGACCACAAAATTAACCATAAATGTCATGCCGGAAATGATGATATGTTGTTGCTTCAGAATGCCAACTGGCTGCACTCGTGTTTGATCTGCCATTTTTACCTGAAAAGGTGCTGGAGCCAATTCGCCTCTTCCCATTTCAATAAAAATATGCTTAGGTAATATGTTTACTCCTAATCCTCCATCAAGAAACACTTCTGCAAATCTCCGGTGGTTGTACTGCACCTGAATGACTAGTACTACAAAATCCACATCTTCTGGATCAATACTATTGGTGGAGATTGAAGGGATCGAACGAACTTCAGGCTTTGTATGATGCCCAAGTAGCTTTTTCAACAATTTCTCTCGAAACACAGGTACCAAAGACAACAGTTGATCTAAGGACAACTGTAGCGGTGAGCTAGTGATTTCATCAGACCAATCATTTGCCAAGCCTTGTTGACTCGGCACCTTATCCTGCTCCTTTATGGGAGGTATCACTTTCACACCCTATTGTTGCTCAGTCTGACCTCCACACCTCACCTGATTAGAAGAATCATCTTGAACCTACTTCAAAACCTTGTCCCAGATTTGCCTTTGTTCCTGCCAATCAATAGGGCCTTTATTCCTTGATCTTGTCACTGCCAACACTTCAACCTCTTTACCTTTCCCACATTGTTTGCAATCACACTGCCATTGGTTAGTCTTCTCAATGTGTAGTCGATCAAATGTACCGGGTGCATCATGAGCTCTATCCGTTTGCTCTGGCCATTCAATCAGCATGGTATTCACCTGAGCCGCCTGCTACCCCTGTTGTTGATGTTATCCCTGTTGATTATGCTGGTTATACCGAATGACAGGTATACCTCTTTCTTCACGATGCTTTACCCACAACAGGCAATTTGGCCCTATCCAATGATCAGGAGCTAAACAATACCCACAAGGCATTACCCTTGGTGGTCGACCTTGGTGATAGCCTTGCTGGTTATTCCCTTGCTGATTCCCTTGATCTCTCCATGGGGGTCTTCCTTGTTGCTGTCTCGGAAAATTACCTCGCCCTTGGATAGGAATAGCCTGATTGGCCGATACATCATTTAGATTTTGATTGTCTTGCCGAGAACTTTGCCCTCTATGCTTCGGGTTATACCAACACTGAGTTGTTGTATGTCCCTCTTTCTCACAGATTTCACAAAATTGTTTCTCCTTTGGAGCTAGTATAGAATATCCATGTCTCTTTAACTTATTAATCCATTCCTCCTCTTTACTGTGCTTAGCTTTATGCTTACGATGCTTTGTCCTCACTATTTCATCATCATCGTCAGCAGTGTCAGAATCACTTGAACTCTTGCCCGACTCCGTTGTTGAATCCGATTCGACCTCTGAACCAGGATCAGACTGCATCTTTTTGGCTCATCCAAACCTTCTTTCAACACGCGCCGCTGCTAATACTAATACATCAAAGCCATTTGCAATGTCCACACTGGCCATCGCATGTCTTATTGTGCTCCTTAATCCTTTCAAAAAAAATCGTGCCAACATCTCATCAGTAGGTCATTCATTACCTTGCAACCTTTCCATTAGAGTCCGAAACTTTTGAGCATAGTCTTCCACTAGCATGGTCTTTTGTCTGATGACCCTCAACTTCCTTAATACATCGGAAGGCGTCTTTTCTTTTCTAAATCGTCGCAAGAATGCTATTTTTAAAGCATCATATGTAGCAAAATGAGCAATGCCATATTGACTGAACTAGCTCATAGCTCGTCCTTCTAACGTGGCTGCAAACTGTTGAAGCTTAATATCATCACCGTACATAGCGGGATATCCATTCGCTGTCCATTTTATTTCGAATTGAGCCACATGGCAATCAGCATCCTCCTTAGAGGTTCCAATGAAATGAGCGGCTTTGACTTTAGGGTTAGGAGGTGGTTGAGCCATTGGCTGTGTTGATATATTTAGGTGGTGATGTGTGTGAACACACTAGGACCGTCGGGGCACTTTTTTCCCTCTTTAGGAGGTTTTTTTCCCCAGGTTTGTATATACGCCTATTGCCCTAATGGGCTACTTATCTTTGTACATTCTCTAGTAATACATTCAGTATTGTGTGTTTGTGCTCCAAGCTTCTTCTTCTTCCTTGTGCTATTCGTGTTCTTCTGCAGACGTCTATCTCCAACAATTGGTATCAGAGCAGGTTGTTGCTTCTTCTAGGGCACCGTAGACACTCCTCCGTTTGCAGTCTCAAATTCGCATGAAATTTGGTGAGCATACTCAGGGTGTTTCGGAGATCAAAACAGCTTTGCTGTGTGGTGCCGAAATCACGATCTGAGCTCGTTTCGGCCTCCGAACGCACTATCGCAGCGCTTGTGTACGCTATTTCTTCCTTTTGTGCCAAAGGTATATACCAGTTTCTGTTCGCCAGTTTAAGCGTCTCGAAGTCTGCTACAGGTCTAACAGAACTCGTCTGGGCAGTTTCGTTCAACTTTTTGAGATATAGTCAATTTTTTGCATCAAGGTATTTTAGTCACCGGCCATGGCTGAAAGCAGTGATGTATTCCGTATGTTGGCTGTTGAGGATAAGTTGGATGGTACCAACTACCCATTATGGGCTTATATGATGCGACATGTACTAGTTGCAAAAGGATTGTGGAACATTGTGCAGGGTGCTGAAAGACGTCCTGTTACAGGTACTGCAAATACAGGTGGTGGAGCTGATGAAGATGGTATCGAAGATAATATTCCGCAGATTTCTGTTCGTGCTGCTATTTCTGTTGCACCTACTGCAGAGCAGATTTGCTGGGATGGCAGAGATGCCCAGGAACATGCATTGATAGCTTTGTCTGTCAAACGTGCCATTATTCCTCACATTCGCTCTTGCAGAACAGCAAAGGATGCTTGGGATACACTTACCACTTTGAGCCAGGCTAGGAATGAAGCTCGTGTTGCTTACCTCCGAAAACAGTTGGAGAGTGAGCACATGAATGAAGGTGATTCTATGGACAGTTTCTTAACGAAGATCAAAGATTTGAAGGAACAGTTGATTTCTGCTGATGAGGTTATACCAGATAGCTCACTTGTGCAGACCGTTCTGAATGGTCTTCCTGATTCATATCAGAGTTTTGCTTCTACTCTTTGGTTGATGATGAAAGGCAATCCAAATGCCTTGTCATTTGAGGAGTTAGTCTCTGTTCTGCTGCAGGAAGATCAGTCCAGGCAGAACAGGTCCATTATGCGTGGTGTAGATCAAGCTTTCCTGGCTAGTCAGAAGGGCAAAGGAAAATGGAGCTCTTCTACTAGTAAGCAGAAATCTACAAATGTTGCACAATCGAAGAACCAGGATAAAGATAAAAAGAAATCAGAAAAGTAGAAATTGTTTTGCAAGTACTGTAAAGGAAATGATCATATCATAAAGAACTGTCCAAAATTGGCTGCTAAAGAGGCAAAGAAGAAAGAGGCTGGAATGGTTGTTGCAGAGGTCTCTACACCAAAAACAGAGTCTGCAAATCTTGTGCAGGAAGAAGAATGGGCGTTTACTACTGTCTGCAGTTTTGACCCATCTTCTCATGATCAGTGCATGTCTGCAGTAGACTCAGATGTTTGGTACTTTGACAGTGGGGCGACCAAACATATTACCTCGCAGCGCAGTTTCTTCTCTTCACTCAAGCCTGCCCCTACAGGGAATACTGTCACATGCGCCAATAACTCCTCTTATCCTGTTATGGGAGTTGGTAAGATCATTCTGACTACTGCTGATGGTAGTTCTTTCACTTTGTCAGATGCTTTATTTGTGCCAGGGATCAAAAAGAACCTGTTATCAGTTTCTGCATTAGCCAAGATTGGCTTGGTTGTGAAATTCGTCGATGAAAGATGTACAATCCATGATCTCTCAAATGGTGATGTGATTATTTCTTCTGGCATTTTATGTCGCGGGCTGTATAAGCTCATAGACTATGAAAGATCTGTGAATGATTCGGTTTGTGCAGTTCATGATTCTCAGGCTTTGTCAGATGCAAAGCTTTGGCATGCATGCTTTGGTCATCTGAATTTTGCTAGTTTACTACGCCTGCAGAAATCTGAAATGGTGTCCTCTTTGCCCAAACTTGAGGCTCCTGGAAAACATGTTTGTGAAGGCTGTATTTTGGGCAAAATGCAGTGTTCTTCCTTTCCAAAAGATGGTTCAGTTCGGGCTACACAGAAATTGCAGCTTGTACATAGTGATGTCTGTGGTCCTATGCAGACACCCTCTTTTGGAAATTACCTTTACTTCGTGACTTTCATTGATGATTTTTCCAAGCATGCATGGGTATATCCACTCAAAGGAAAGTCCGAAGTGTTCATGTGCTTCAAACAGTTTTTGGTTTTGGCTGAAAATCTGTCAGCATATAAAATGGGCACCCTCCGTTCTGATCGAGGGGGGCAATATATGTTTTCAGATTTTAATGCATTTCTGGCTGAACGTGGGATAAAACACCAGTGTACAGTTCTGTATACACCTCAACAGAATGGAGTTGCTGAACAAAAGAACAAGTCACTCATGGAGATGGCGAGGTGCATGGTCAAAAGTCAGGCTTTACCACATAGTTTCTGGCTTGAGGCTGTCATGTGTGCAGCATATGTACTGAACAGGTGTCCCACTAAAGGGTTGCAGTCTATCACTCCATATGAGGCTTGGCATGACCGCAAGCCATCTGTTGCTCATCTAAGTGTTTTTGGTTGTTTGGCATATGCATTAGTGCCTGAACAACATCGCAGAAAATTGGATGATAAGGTAGTAAAATGTACTTTTGTTGGGTACAATTCTGAAAGTAAAGGCTATCGTCTGTATCATCCACAGACTAAACGCATTCTGGTTAGCCGTGATGTTGTCTTTGTGGAAGATGTTATTCAGCCATTGCTTTCATGTACTAAGGAGACATCAGTTAGCTCCAAAGACATGTATGATACGTTGATGCCTCTTTTTACAGGTGGACATCTAGTGCTGGTCCTAATGAGGCAACTTCTCAACCCTTGCAGGTTTCATATGATGATGCAGATCATTCTATTTCTGATGCAGATTTACATGATGCACTTGTTGATGAGAGAGTTGATATTGAGCAGGCAAAAACTATGCCAAAATGGCTGGTGCAGACTTTGCGTGACAGCAAATTAGATGCACCTTTGTCATATCGTACTCGTTCAGGCTCTCATAGTGCCTCCTTTGCATCAGATTACTATGCTATGGCTATGTCTAGTCTCTGTGATGAGAATGAGCCTGTTTCTTTTGATGAAGCACAGAATTCAGAAAATTGGATGGCTGCCATGCAATTTGAATATGATGCTATAATGAAGAATGGTACATGGTCTTTATGTGACTTGCCTCCTGGCAAGAAGGCCATTGGCACTAAGTGGGTATACAAGCTGAAGCGTAAACCTGATGGTACAGTTGATAGGTATAAGGCTAGGCTTGTTGCAAAGGGTTATGCGCAGGAAAGAGGCATTGATTTTGATGAGACCTTTGCACCTACATGCCGTATGACTACTGTTCGGAGCATTTGTGCACTTGCAGCCCATCATGGTTGGAATGTACATCAGTTGGACATTAAAACAGCATTTCTGAATGGTGACTTACATGAAGAAGTGTATGTTTTTCAGCCCCGTGGCTTTGTGCAGAAAGGGCATGAAAACCAGGTGTGCAGCTTAAAGAAGGCATTATATGGTTTAAAGCAAGCACCACGTGCTTGGTATGAGAAGATACATGCCTATCTGGTTGCACATGGTTTTGTGAACAGTCCAACTGAAAGCACCTTATATGTTAAGTGTGCTAATGATGTGATTCTGATCATTGTTGTCTATGTTGATGACATGCTGCTCACTGGTCCTATTGAGAACCACATTGCTGATTTCAAAGCTGATTTGCATGCCTCATTTGAGATGTCTGATTTGGGGCATTTGCATCACTATTTGGGCATTCAGTTTATGCAAGTTGATGGTGGAATGGCTTTGTGTCAAACGAAATATATTGACACATTATTGCAGCGTTTTGGCCTTGAAGACTGTAAGCCTATTGCCACTCCTATGGAGACAGGTTTACGATTGAGTCTTCATGATGCTGGAGATGCATTTGATGTTGTTCTCTATCAGCAGGCTGTTGGATGCTTGATTTACTTATGCATTACTCGGCCAGATATTCAGTTTGCAGTCTCACAGATGAGCAGGTTTATGCATTGCCCAGGAGTCACGCATTGGAAGGCGGTTAAGCGCATCTTTCGCTACTTAAGTGGTACTCGACTACTTGGGTTGTTTTATCCCAAGGGGGGATCACTACCGCCAGATTTGCATGCTTTTTTTTACTCAGATTGGGCTGGTTGCTATGACACTCGTGTGTCCACCAGTGGTTTTTGCTTCATGCTTGGTAGCTCATGTATATCTTGGTTGAGCAAGAAGTAGCCTACTGCGGCCACTTCCAGTTGTGAGGCTGAGTATAGGGCAGCTTTCACAGCGACTGTTGAGTGTGTGTGGCTCAGACGCCTTATGGCTGATTTGGGTGTTGGCTAGTCTTCTGCCACCACCATCTTCACTGACAGTCAGAGCGCATTGGCAGTTGCGAGGAACCCTGTGTTCCATGCTCGCACTAAGCACATTGAGGTGCATTATCACTATGTCAGGGAGAGGTTCTCTGCTGGGGAGATCAGCTTGGCGTATGTGCCCACGCAGGAGAACATTGCAGACCTTTTCATGAAGGCTCTGCCTAGGGAGAAGTTTGAAGCTTTCCGCAAAGCTTTGGGCTTACTTCCTTTTGTGGAGTGATTTCCACATAGCTTGGCACTTCCTTATACATGAGTGCCAGCTCCTTGTTCACCGCATCACTCCCAGGGGGGATTTGTTGATATATTTAGGTGGTGATGTGTGTGAACACACTAGGACCGCCGAGGCACTTTTTTCCCTCTTTAGGAGGTTTTTTTCCCCCGGCTTGTATATACGCCTATTGCCCTAATGGGCTACTTATCTTTGTACATTCTCTAGTAATACATTCAGTATTGTGTGTTTGTGCTCCAAGCTTCTTCTTCTTCCTTGTGCTGTTCGCGTGCTTCCGCTAACGTCTATCTCCAACAAGCTGTGCTTGAAGTGTGCGCCTAGTTCTTTGACTGGTTGCCCCTGCAAGTGGGTCAAACTGGAGTCGTCTTCTTACCCCTACAGTTGCTTCTGTGAGGAATAACGTTCCCAGTATTCCGCCCACTAACCTTACCTCTGCTGCACCTGTTTACCCTTGTTCCTCGTCAATGCCTAGGGCTTCCTACTCCTCGGCCTCGTACCACTTGTAAAAGTCTGAAGATGTCTAAACATCGAATTAAAGAACTAAACAGAGTTACTTATTTCTCCGTTAGCACTAATCTTCACACCCAGAGATTCCACCAAAATTGCATCTAGAAAATCCACCGGAATTTCACCGAAACGCCTTCTTTCCGGTAACTTCTACCAATTCAGTATTACACAGTTGCATTTCAAAGTTTCACCTTTCAGAAATGTACAACTTCTTACACATTTCACAGACACCAGAATTTCATTGCGCTTCTGAGCAGAAAATTTGAGTTCCCCAAAATGACTTAACAGAACTGAAGGACTCAAACAAGAACTCTTATCAGTGCGAACATCTGCTACTCAATACTTTAATAGATTTAACGCTGTGATTACAGATTTGCAAATACCAGAACTTCTTAGTTCATATTTGATTATGTATCACAGGATATTCATCAATGGTAGATGACTTATTATTTTCTGCAGACAACAGTTTCTTCCGGTACTCCTAGATTCCTATTAGGAGAGTTTCTTCATCTGCAAGATTGTTGCGATGCTTCCTCTCCTCACATCTTCTCTTCTCTTCGAAACTTCTACCACGCCTTGCGGTTGTCGTGAACTCCTTTCTTGTGACTTCTCCTGCTTACGGTTGCTGCGAACTTCCTTTCTTATGACTTCTCCTCGCTCTTGCGACATGTCCTTTTTAATCTCAACATAGCCGTCTTTTTCTTTTTCTTTTTTATTTTATTTTTCTAGATTTCCCTGCCTTCAACAAAAGTTCATGAGAATCAGTATTCAACCCTAGTATTCCAACAACAGGATCGTTTAGCTCCTCATCAAGCTTATATGGACCAATTTCAACTAGTTGAACGAACCGGAGGGAGTTTGCTCCCATCGTCAGGCACGACTACCATTCCTAACATGTTACAAAACTTCGACAAGGGCCCTGTTGGCGCACAGGGTAACACATCCACCACAACGTCGTCTACCAACGAGGATTACTAACCACTTCTATGCCAGGTTGCCAACCTTGTGTCTGGAATGGGCGGCATTCATTGGTATGTATCATATGTACTAGTATTTCCTGTTGCTTCGATTTTCTCTAGAAGAATTATAATATGCTGAAAGATTGTTCTGCTATTGTGTATTCTCTGGTTGTTATTGCAACGAGAGGAAGGTTAATCCATAACTCTTACTAGTGTATGTGCTTTTAGACACTAGCATGCCATAAGGTCTTCTAGACCATTGCAATTCAAAATATTAAAGGATTCACATTAGATGAGGAAAGAAAAGACGACTGATCGATTATAGCACATCACCTGAAGAAAGCTTAAATTTGTTTTCTAGGGGTCCAGCTAACCTTGAGTGGTTAATTTTGACAAATTCGATACCCATTTAGGCATCAAGGACATTTTTGGGCGTCCTAAGATATCTAAAAAACCATGTTGTGCATCATTGTGACATCCATGTGCAAATTTGAGGCAGCCTAAGATGCCGAAGATTTGTAGTAAGGAGTCATATGGGACTTATAGCCCTACATATATGAAATGTATTATGTTAAAGATTGATGAGGGTGCATGCCATTGGGCAATGGAGCATGGTCACTTGGCAGTGGGGGTCGCCTAGTGAGAGCGTTGATCTTTTTTTTTAATGTACATTGTAAAATTTTGATCACAAATGTTGAGTTGAATGAGTCATGGCCATGGCCTACATGGCAATGTGAATAGAAAGAAAATGTTCAATGTTGCATGAATTGCATGCAACATTTCAAGTTTACAATGTTCATGTGATAGTCGACTTGTTGAGATTGTTCTCTTTGATCTTATCCTGACTCCTCGTCACTCAATTCTCAATCTAAACACTCCCTCTTGACATCAATATTTGCAACACTGTGCATTGTATTGTATTGAGTCATCATTGCTCAATATGTTGAATCGTCTCGGTTGCTTGCAACCTGCAACTAGGAGTGGACTTTGAGTGAATGCCATCATCCATAGGGCAGACTTGCAACCTCACGAGTCGTCATTGTCAAATGTGTTGAGTCACCTTCGATCAATTGCAAAGTGGAGTTTTCGTGAGTGCCATAGTGCGGACTTGCAATTCGTGCGTTGACATCGCTAAACGTGTTGAGTAATCTTCAGTCGAATATGATCTGCATCTAGGAGTGGAGTTTTAGTTAGTATCCGTGCGAACTTGCAACCTCGTGATTCATCATTGTTCAATGTGTTGACTCGTCTTCAATTGATTGTAATCTACAACCTGGAGTGGATTTTGAGTTAGTGCCATAGTGCAAAGAGGTCATCGGTTATCGGACCCTAATCAGTACTGTTTGGAGACGGCGATTCGGGATTGAAACTCGAGACTCATAGGAAAGTGAAAATTTGAAACTTGACTAATTGCCAATCAGTCAGTCCATCTTCTCGCCTTTGACACTTAACTCCGAAGCTCTGTCATTAGTAAAATCAAAGATTTAACGTAAATTATATGTCTAAAATGCACTAGTAACGAGTTTCTATAACACATATACCTTGTTTGAAGTCAGCTTGAAGGTTTTCTTTTTAATCTAAGAGCGCACGATTGTGTTCTAGCGTTAGTTCAAAGGGCATGATAAGCCTTCAAAGTTCACATGTTTCTCCTAATATATCTCATCACGCGAAGGCTGTTGCGCCCACTCATGGCAAAGCAGTCACTCATTGTAGCATGTGCTTCAAACAAATGTCTGTATACATGTAACATGCTTCATCATACTTTTCTTCATGAGCTAGAGATTTTGCACAGTGTGAGGGTGTTTTAGGTTGCATGTGGATTTTTGACATGTTCTTTAATGCAATTAGATCTTAGTAAGTGGTTGGATATGGGCCACTAACCATAGTGGAAGTTATGAATATCATGCATATAGTTTATCCATATATATGCCTCCTTTAATCATAGGCACAACCTTTTGTCATTATATCATCTGAAGATTGAGCAGTGAGATGACCATAGCAATATGGACTATGACCCATAGTCTATGTATTACAAAGGCTATACCTATTGGTAGAATCTTGAAGAAGAAAGGGTGAATGAACTTTGAAGCATGTATTAATCATGGAAGACTGGATCTCTTTACTCGATTGAATAGATACAAATGTTTTTTGATGCATTCGTCTTCGTTTTTCATACTCTTTTTTTATATGTGCACACTTAACTATATACATTGTGCAATGCACATACAAGACATGACACTAGATAGTGGTTCCTACACATCTGATTTACATCACGTGAATCATATGATATTCTTATGTGTTGCCTTCATTGTCAAGATGATATAGCTAATTACTCTATTAACTTTTCATTTAATAATTAGCATGTGTGTCCGTAGAAATTTTGGTTTTTTATATTACTTTCTTTCTTCTTTCAAATATTAATGAGTCAACATTAGATTGTGAGTAAAAAAAAAAAGGTACAAGAAGAATAGCTTTGTCGGATGTGGATCGAAATGTTGTACACCTACAATCTATAGCTTGTGAATATGTGATATATCATAAGTCCATGGAATATCGAATTCTCCTTCAACTCTAGATAAGTAGGATGTGTCCTTGTAGAGTTCATGCTTATGCATGCCTAATGAGACGAAGATGCCTTTTGCTTTGCTTTTTTATTCATCTAGTGTTTCAAACAAGTTTCGTAGTCTTCACTTTGATTAAATCACACTAATCTTAGTGGATACTTGTTGCAATGAATGCCGAGTCAATTTCAAAGAGAAAGTTTGTGTTAAGAAAAAAGAGAAAATTGTACTTTTTAATGGGATAAATTGTTCCAAGTTTTGTAAAAATGAGGAAGAGTCTTCTATTGATATATTTTATTAGTGATGTGTGTGAATATACTAGGACCATCATGGCACTTTTTTCCCTCTTTAGGAGTTTTTTTTTTCATCCACTTAGTATATATGCCTATAACCCTAACGAGTTACTTATCTTTGTATATTCTCTTGGTAATACAATCAATATTTGTGTTGTGCTCCAAGCTTCTTTTTCTTCCTTCTGTTGTTTGTTGAGATATCAAGCTCAACATGTGATGATTCGGGATGACACGTATCAGTTTTTCGTTTCTCTGACATGTATAGTGGTCATGTTGGTATATGTCAGGGATTTTCATTGAGCTTTATTAGATTCATCTATCGAAAGTGATGGCACATTTGTTCTTGGCCAGCTCATCATTGGCGGACATTAGGTTTTTTCCTTATGTATTGATCTTTGTATATTGCACTTGTTGTATTCTTGTTTTTAGGTCATTCTTGTTTTGGAAGTTATTCTTTTAGGGTTACTCATTTTTGTTAGATCGAAGTTTTGGAGCCATCTCAACCTCTATTTTGAGCCCGCAAGGTGGGGCCCTCAAAAAAACCAGGTTAGTTTGCAAAATTGTGTAAGTTGGACAAGAAAAACTTCCATGCTTGGAGATTCAAAATGACGAATTTCTTGATGGGAAAAGTATACTTGAAGTACATAGAAGGAGAGAACGAAAATGTTTCACAATTACCAAAAAGAAATCGGACTGCGGACTTGTTAAGAGCGTATGAAGAATGGAATCAAGGAGCATGAAAGGTAATGTACTCGCTATCTGTTAGCATATAGGACAGCATGATTGGACACATACAGGATGCCAAGACTCCAAAAGAGGCTTGGAATGGTTTGATCACTTTGTATGAGACCAATACAAAGGCACATAAATTGCAACTCAAGAAAGAGTTGCATACATTGGAAAAGAAGAGCATGTCTGTAAGTGACTACACTCTGAAAATCAAAAGCATATGTGAGTCACTTGAATCTATTGGCATGAATGTAGATGATGATGATGATAAGGTGGAAGTGTGCCTTTGTAGTTTAGGAGTTGCATATAAGCAGTTCAGAACTTCTATATAGACGAGGGAAATTATTTCAAATTTTGCTGATTTGATATCTATGCTGATTATTGAAGGAAAGAATCTTGGTGAGGATTCAAACTCCCAAGGAAAAACTAGTTCGGAGCAAGTATCCTACTCTGGAAGAGGAAGAGGCAAAGGTAGAGGCTTTGGAAGTGGAAGAGGACACAATAACCGAGACCAAGGTCAACAACAGAATCATTTAGGAGGAAGAGGATAGTTTTGAGGCAAGGGAGCCAAAGAGGTCGTAGAATTTTCAAAGAAATCAAGTAATGACAATAATGGATGCTGGAATTGTGGTAAACATGGAAACTTTGAACGTGATTGCAGGTTGAAGAATCAAAATAACAAAAGGTAGCAAAACAATTATGCATGCACAAGTGCAGGTGATTCTGAGAAGTTGTTCATGGTTCAACATCACATGATGAATACGATCTCTATTGGTGTTTCAAAATTGAATGATAATCTCTACTTCAAATCACATGACTAGTCATGCAGAATGGTTTAGTAATTTGCAAAAATTGCCAGTTCCTGGATATGTTGAAACTCGTGATGACACATCACACCCTATCAATCATACAGGAAATATAGCACTGTCTATGGAGGATGGGAAGGTAAAACACCTTGTTGATGTGTTGCATGTTTCGAATATAACAAAGAATCTGGTTTCTGTTGGACAAATGGTTGATCAAGGATTACAAGTCAGGTTCAATGTTGATGGTTATATGTACAAGAATACAAACGGGATGGAAGATCGATTGCCAAAGGAAACAAAGTGGGTAGGATGTTCACTTTAAATGTGAAAATTCTTGAAATGACTTCAACCATGTTTGCAAAAGGTGCAGGAGTTATTGCTGAGATGTGGCACAAACGGATTAGACATCCAAATTTGCATGATACGTTCCATATCAACATTGCAAATCAGTCAAGAGTATGCAACAACAAGCAAGGTATTCTGAAGAGCTCTTCAATCTAGTGAAGTTGATGGATTGCGCAAAGAAGGCAAAAAGCATATCGACATATGGGCAGATGGAGCTGTTTATTCGATTGATCCACAAACTGGAAGGTATCCACCTTTTCATAGTCTTCATGATCTCATTGGATTTCTAGGAGATGGAGATGATGGTTTACATGGATATTGTTCAAAGCTCTATGAGATTCCAAATAACTATATGAAGTACATAAACTATATGCAAAACATACTACATTAGAGAGACTACATCAGAGGGATCTAGAAAAGAATTTGTTGCATTTGTCTTCTCAGCTAGAAGCTTTCAAAAAAATGAAAGAAAGTCCTATAGGATTGAGAATGTGATCGAAACGAGTAAAGCCTTTTCAAGTTTTGACTGAAAAATCTAGCTTGAAGAAAAAGAGAACAAAAATTCTAAGAGATCATGTAACAAATGTGCTAGGTTTTAACATGTCGAGCAATTTTGAGTGTGTTCATTTTTATAATGAATTTATGATTCAGAATGATGTTTTGAAACTATTGAGACTAAATGAAAATGTATGCTTCAAATAGTTTATTTTTCAAAAACTCATGAAAGAAATGAATCTATTGCTAGAACAATCTCAAAATCAGGAGCTTTGTGATGGAGTTGGAGTGAGTAGAAAGGGTTATAGAGCAATTTCAAAAGTTTGGTTGAATTTCTTAAATTTAATAAAGTAAAACGCTTTGGATTTCCTAGACCTCAGCATGTAGGAAAGTATCGGCTCTACTTGAATAAGAAAATCATGTCTATATTTGGTGACTATAAACACATTCATAGTAACATGCCTTATGAGGTAGGAAAACAAAATTTATATTTCGCTTATAATGCATTTAAAAATATATGGATATATATAATAAGACTTCAAACATACATGGTTGAGTTCTATGATATAAAAGAACATGAATGTTTTGGCCTTTTGAAATTTGTAATAAAACTTCATGAAGCTAAAATTAAAAAACATCAAAAGATGGGGAAAATAAGTATTGCACTAATGAATAGAGCTTTGGACTATAGTTTTGGGAAACTGGATGCTCCATCTCCCAAAGTACAATATGGAATGGAGTTATGGTGGGTTGGATGTGCTGATGTTCCATCTGAGAATCATAAAGCACTTAAGTGTTTATCCTTACAGACAAAGATTCCAAATGTTATCCTAAGGCATCACTCAGGAGAATTGTTGAATATGAACCACTATGAAAGCTTTAAAATTGAGTGGTATTTGAGTGGAGACTTAAATACTCTAAAATGCATGTTTGGTATAAGCCGGGGTGAAAATTATAAGTACCCTTGTTTGTACTACATGCAAAGTCCAAGTACAAGAGGATGGATTGCTAGAACTAAGGTTGATGAAGCTCCTTTGAAAAAAAAATGTTAATCTACATAATTACTTATCTTCCACCATGATTTTACTTCCAATAGAATTGATTAATGTACACATATGTATAGTGCATGCAAAGTTAAGGATCATTGACAAGTTGGTCCATCTTTACTTGGATTATGCATATTCCATCAAGCATACAACTCTTGCAAATGAATGCATAACAAAATGTGAACCTCTACTTTCAGAAATGGGATTTCATGGTCATGTTCCACACGCGGTCTAGTGCTGCAGATTGGACATTCCTTGCACATCTTATGGACATCTGCTTCCATAGTCAGCCAGTGCACTCCAAGTCTCCTTAATGTCAGTAAGGTTCTTTGCTTTGAGTAGTGTTGCTCTAATGCACCTACATGTGCTAATTGCAACCATTTAGCATACTCATCCTCTTCCAGACAACAAGCCAATATCCCTTGATCTGTATTCTTGTACATACTTCCTGCCATGATATGGTACTTTTGTGCGTTTACTACCTCCCTATCTTGAATGTTGACTACTGGGTGTTTAGGCCCATATGTCAATATTGACACTAAGTTCTTGGCCCATTGTGGTACAACCTCTAGATTAAACAGGTAAGCATCAGGAAGGTCATCCGATACTCCTTTTGGGGCTTCTCCAGATGTGAGCCTAGAGAGATGGTCTGCTCTCAAATGAGTCTTGCCTTTCCTCACCACAACCTCAAAGTTGTATTCCATTAGCAAGAGGAACCATCTCACCAATCTACCTGTATTGCATGGTTTGTTTACCAAGTACAAGAGTGCTTGATGATCAGTGAAAAATTTAAACTTATTTGCAAGCAAATAATGTCTAAACTTTTTAACCACATACACCATGCCTAATCCCTCTCGTTCAGTGGTGGTATAGTTTCATTCAGCTACATTCAACTGTCTACTTGCATAGGCAATTGAAAGATCCATATTACCTTCACCAGTAGGTTGTGCAAGCACACATCCAATGGCATAATTGGACGCATCCACATGCACATGGAAGGGCTTATTCCAATCTGGTGTAGTCAAGATTGGTGCTGAGCATAATCGTCGTTTAAGTTCATTGAAGGAGTTCTCACACTCATCTGTCCAGTCAAAGTTAGTCAAACGTCCGTACAAAGGCTTTGCAATGATGGCATACATGTGTATAAAACATCGGTAATAACCACAATGCCCCATGAAAGCTTGCACTTCCTTGACATTCCTTGGCCTAGGTAGTTCTGGGATAGCTCTCACTTTCTCTTTGTCAGTGGATATGCCGTTCTTTGACACTATGTGTCCTAGAATCTTGCCTTGCCTGACCATGAAAACACACTTTTTCGTGTTCAAGAAGACTTGATATTCTCTACATTTATCAAAGATTTGCCTGAGTTCTCGTGATGACTTGTAGTGGAGCCGTGGAAGTCACACTTCCCGTGGAGTCTACCACTAGCCCAATGACATTGATAGGAGCAATTTTTGGAATATTGGCAGGATTCTTGGGACATTCTCGTAACAAATGCTCCTTTCCACAATCCGGACAAAAGCCTTGAATTATCACGGATTGGGTTTGTGTAGGTGCAGGTAGAGGGCAATCACGAATGAGGTGATCTCCCTGACAACGATAGCATGGCCCTCTAGGAAATGGAGGTCTCATCGGCCTAGGCTGGGATCTCGAGTTGGGGTTTGCATACATGACATTTGCGTATTCCGGCTCCCAACTAGATTCACTCGGTTCTTCATAATAATATGACTCACTATGCTCCGGTGACTGCATGTAGTAAGCCTGTGGGCTCTCAATATGGGTGGAGTCAAAACTATGATCACTCTCTGAAAGCGAGGGTGTCACTAGCACTAAAGCTCTATGTAGATTTTCTTCTGCAGCTGCATACTTCACTGGGATTACATTGGCTGGAGGAGGGGGTTGCTGCGCTAGGACTGGTTGCGGTCTTTGTTGCCCTTGATAGGGTGGTTGATAGCTTTGCTGGGACCTAGCATACTGTTTTTGTGGGTACTGATTGGGGTATTTTCCTTGCTGTGGAAAGTCTGAGGATAATTTTGCCTAACAGCTTGTTTGTTATATGGGCAGTCTTGTGTAGTGTGGTTGGTGTATCGCCTTTCTATGGTGTAGTATTGGCTGTTAGGGTTCACTTGGGGTTGGGCCATGATAGGGCACACATTAGCCATATGGTTTCCTCCACAAGTATAACATCATTTTCATGGGGCAAATCTAAGAATCTGCTTGCTAGAGACACCTAATTTCTGAGCTACCTTTTTTGCTAGATCCTCAATTGATGTGGATTGTGAGGAAATGAGGCTACTAGAACTATCTGAATCTTTATAGATCTTTGAGAGCTCTAATTCCTCCCTTGGATTATCCTCAATGTATATGCACATGCATACACACTCTTCTATGGATCTAGGGTCCTTTAAGTACACGTATGATCTCAGTTTGGTACTTAACAATCCGTCTAGAAATAAGGCCACTTGTTTGGCTAGAGTGGGTGACTCTGGAGTAGGGCACCTCTCTAGGTATTGCCTAAACCTTCTTCCTGCAAGCCTCACTGTCTCTTGAGGTGTTTGCTTGAAGCTATATATCAAGGAAGATGTGTTATGCCTAATGCCACTTTTGGAAAAATCTGTGATGAATGCTTCAAGAAGTTGGTCTATACTTCTGTATTGATCTTGGTGAAGTGGTTGAAACCAAGTCAATGCAGTGTTCTTGAGTGTTAGGCCGAAAGCATTGTATTGAGTGAACAAGTCTTCCACTTGTTCGACTCTCAAAACTTGCCTAAACTCTGCTACATGGTCATACGGGTCTCGTGTGCCATCGAAGCAATTCTTCATGGACTTAACCAATTGTGTAAGCCGCAAGGTTCTACCATGTTCTCTAGGCCTTGGTAAAGGGAATTCATCTGCATTTCTCAGATTCCTTGGGTCCCTCTGTCTTTCCCTCTCCACTCTATCAGTCTCTGTCCTCGTTCTCTCTCTTCCAAGTGGATTAGCAAAAATCACCTCGGATCTATCTCTACTCCTCTCTCTTTGTGTTCCATGAGCCTGAGATGTTCCCGCTCCTGGGTGACCATAAGACACAGTGGATCGAGGTTGGGGAAAAACAAAGTCACCCTTCCAAGTTTATGCGTGTCTTCCATTCTCTGAGACCACAAAGATCATCTCCGAAGTATCATCTAAGTAGGTCACTTTGCCTGGGGTATCACGATCTTTGAATTCATAGATGGTGAGTGCTCCCACGTCGTTGGGCTTTTCAGGCTTATATCTCCAAAAAGCCTCATCCGTCTCTCGGTTCAAGAGCAAATCTATGCTCCTATTAACCTGGCGAACTAACTCTGGAGTGATTATTCTCGTCAGAACCGACTTGCCACGAGGGGTTTTTGGTTATTTTCCTAAGTTCCCTTGCTCTATGTCTCCTATTTCGACCTCTGCAATTATGTTGCCAAATTCATCTGTTCTTTCTGGTTGGCTAGTGACCACATATATTATTCCTTCTTTATCAATGTAAGAACCATTTTCGAACTTGACTACAGGGTGTTCTAGTCCAATGGGCTGATTCGGGTTCTTAATTAGGACTATAGATCTTCTCAGACCATCCTCATAGATACAAGCACCTAAGCAGTTGGTCTAGATATATTCCAATTGAGTTTTGTAGGGACCTTCAGGTCTTTCTAGGTATGCCACTCCTGAGCTACCTACAGGTCCTTCCATGTTATAAGACATCTCAGAGTCACTAGTTTCTGAGTCTAGAGCGTAGGGGTAATCACTCAATTGTTGGGCCCAAGATCTGGCTGTATGGTTGACGCTAGCCTCGGATGATCTAACACTTTGATGGTCTCTCCTGGTGTCTTCCCGATCTCAGGTTCATATGCCCTTTGTACATTGCTGATTCTTTTATACCAATCACTTGTTCCTTTGGACTTCCTTTGTATGTGTTTTCTTGTCTTTAATTAAGCGTCGTTAGGAGCACTTAAGTGTGTCCTACTTGATGTTCTTTGTCCACTTAGTTTAAGTTCTTTTGCTTTAAGTTGTCCCTTGACTGCAAATTAACCTATTCTTGGACTTGAGAAATTAGAGGCTCTTAGAACTTGAGTATTCGTATCGTACCCCTAGTCAATCAAGACAACTACTCGCACTCAGCCTAAGCTAAGAATGGACAGAGGGGGTTGAGAGTTGTTCCAACCTCAAGTCGCTCCTCCTTGCTATGCTTGTCTACCTAGGAAGCATATTCCCAGGCCTGCTCACACTGGCACTTGCTTTGCTTTCTCCAAGAGCTCTCGAAAATCCTGTAAAAATCCAAAGTTTAGCTCCAATTTGATCCTTCTATTAATAGACAATTTATCTCAAACACTTTTAATGACCCTTTTTCCCCCCTTTTCTATTGCCAAAAAATTTCCTCTAGAGCTCTCTTGGTGTATCTACCCCACAAAGGGTCAAATTCAAAATACCCTATCTAAAAATCAATGCATTATTCTTATAGAAAACAGTTGAGGGCGTGTAGTATATGCCACGAGCTTTCTAAAAAGCCTTACAGCTCAAAAAACGGATTTCATATGAAAAAGTTATGACAGTTTAGGGTTTAGGGGGTTAAACAGACAAACAAATCCTTTCAAGAGTTTAGTGTATTTTTCTAAGGCCTTTGTAAGTGTAGGAGTAATTGAGTATGCAAATATGCCCAAAATTTGGCCTAAATTTCCAAAAATTTACCCCTTTATTTTTTTGCCGAAAATCACGATAGAGAGTGTTTGTCGCGATAGATGAGGTCTATCGTCTGTCGTGGTTTGCTCTGTCGCGATAGACGGTCTCTATCGTGGGTCTCTGTCTATCGCGATAGACGGTGTCTGTCGCGACATACGGGGTCTGTCGTCTGTTGTGGGCCTATCTGTCGCGATAGACAAGGTCTATCGTCTGTTGTGGTTTGGTCTGTGGCGATAGACGGTGTCTATCGTGATAGACGGTCTCTATTGTGGGTCTCTGTCTATTGCAATAGACGGTGTCTGTCGCGATAGACGAGGTCTGTCGTCTGTCGTGGACGTGTCTGTCGCGATAGATGGTGTCTATCGCGATAGACTGACGCTGTCGTCTGTTGTGCTTTTGGTTTGTCGCGATAGACGGTCTCTATCATGGTCTCTGTCTGTCACGATAGACGGGGGCTGTCGTCTGTCCTGGGCCTGTCTGTTAGGATAGATGGTGTCTGTCGCGATAGACTGAGGCTGTCGTGGGGTGCTGTCTGTCGCGATAGACTGTGTCTGTCGCGATAGACTGTGTCTATCACGATAGACTGAAAAAACGCAAATTTTTTAGAAATTTTTAGTGATTTGGAGTGCTCTCATGGTGTAGGTCATCATGCCAAACATGCATTCAAAAAATATTTAGTTTTTCTGTCTGTCCCAATAGATAGAGGTCATCGTCCCGAGACTTGTGCAGAGTCTGTCGTACCTGTGCAAGCTATTGGAGATGGTGGTACAGCTAGAACTTGTAGTAAAAGCTCAAAAAACACACAAAAACTGATAGCATGCAAGCTCTCTCTCGCTCTCTCTCACAAGTGAAATGAGGGAAATAAGGTGGGGAGTGGAATATGATCCAAAAACTGAAATTTTTGTGAAGATGGAGATGGAGGTGGGAGATGGTGGGGATGATGATGGTGATGCAAAAACAAGAAAAAATGAAGAAAATAAGAAAAAGAAAGGATACTACCTATGACTCCAATGTCTCAACTCTACGTTTTACCATCACACGCTCATCCTCGAAGCTCTCTCCTTGGCAACGATGCCAAATTTGGTGTCACTCTAGCACAATGCTGAGTACCAACGTGAGGAGATCCACCTCATAATTGTCAATCCGTGGAGACGTGAGGACTAGTATGAAGACTATGAGCAAGTGATGGCACAAGTGTGTGAGTGAGAAGCACACAAACATGCACACACATACACACACACGCGCACACAAGGCAAGAACAAGGAGAGGAACAATGGAGTTCTTTGCATTAGTCAAAAAATCTCTTACATAAGCTCAATTCACAAACAATCTCACCCCCAAAGATGAGCTCTCTAGCTCTTTTTATAGTTTTTTGACTAGATTTGGCCTTGTCCAGACCTAGTGTCTAGCCTAGTTAAAAATTAGGTTCTAGATCCTATTTGAGGGCTCAAACGGAATCTAAAAATTATGTAAATTGGTATGTAGTTAATTCTAATACTCCTCAAGGTGGAGGACTCCTCGTCTTGAACAAAATGGAGTCTATTCTACCAGAAACGGGATTTACAATGTGTGTGTAGTGATGAAAATCACTTGAATTGGAAATACTTTATGGAAAAAAATGATTGGGCCTTGTTGCCGTATTGTGCATGACTGCTCTGTTGTGCCTGTATGCTCTTCATATGACTTGTATGTCAACACAGACCTACTATTACAAATTCATTCACCCACATGAGGACAAGAAGTAAGCCCAATGGCTTTCTATGAGTTGAAAGATCCCAAAGATGAGTCTAGAATCACATACCTAGACCAGAACCAAAGAAGCTATTGGCTGGTAAATGCAATTGATAGGTCTCAACCGAAGTATATGGGATTGCCTGTATTCCCTCCTTGAGAGCAGGCAAATACCTCACACAATCCTTTTGGAACTCATCTAGGAACAGAGAATACAATGCCAAGACAAATGAGCCAGCGAAGTGTTCCCAATCAAACTCATGTGCAATTCACAATGCTAGAAGTGCAGTCACACAACCAAACCGATCACTCACTTCTAGAAGTTTAAAGCTATGGTGGAAAAGTAGACAGGGAAGTATATTCAGACAGTAAGGTCTGATGGAGGAGGTGAATATATGTCAAATGAGTTCAGCAACTTTCTTAAAAGTCATGGAATTCGAGGTCAATTTTCATGCAGGTACACACCACAACAGAATGGAGTTGTTGAATGCAAAATAGACATATTGTAGAAATAGCAAGAGCCTTGATGGCTGAGAAGAATATGCCTCATTGTTATTGGGCAGAAGCTATTCATACTGTTGTATACATCATGAACAGAACTCTGACTGCTATTGTATATCAAGTTGCACCTGAAGAGAAGTTTACAGGTAAAAATCCAAGCTTATCACATATGAAAGTTTTTTTTTGTATTGCATATGTACATGTTCCAGATGAGTTGAGGATCAAGCTTGATCCAAAAGCAGAAAAATGTGTCTTCATTGGACACTCGCTTGAGCAAAAGGGATATAAATGTTATGACCCACTCACACAACAGGTGAAGGTGAGTAGAGATGTGGTATTTGATGAAATGTCAAGCTTCTATGCAGATGCTAAACAAGAACTGAATCTTGAACCAAATGACAAAGAAAATGCTAAAGAGAATCTCAAGTTTTGAGTGGACCGTGTGCACCACGAAGCAATAGTTCCAATTCAAATCCATGGAGTGGAAGACTGCGTGGAAATTTTAGTCCAACAAATTCATCAAATACATCCAAGAAAGGTAAAGAAAACCTTTTTGCTGGTACTAAAACATGTGGAGGTTTTGAAGATGTTGATGGAGATTCTAACTGTTCAAAAAAGAGTCTTGATGAGGAACTTGGATTGCCCTTTATGAAGACTCCAGGAGTTAGAAGGGCACATGCAGATTATACAAGGAGAAGTGAACCAAGACCAAGAAGATCTACGAGGATGTGGAATTCAGTGCAACGATTGATGTATGACAGTTATATGGCTCATCATTGTGCCTACATGACAACGGTAATAGAAGATGCTCAACCTTCATGTTTTGAAGATGCAATTGGAAATGTATATTGGGAAAAAGCAAATGAGGATGGCTGCACTTTATGGGAACAATACATGGAAGCTGGTTCCATTACCACAAGGAAAGAAACCCATAGGCTATAAGTGGGTTTACAAGGTAAAGCTCAATGCTGATTGTAGCATAAGCAGGTACAAAGCACGATTGGTAGCAAAAGGATATGCACAAACATATGGCATTGATTATGAGGAAACATTCAGCCCTGTAGCTAAAATGTCTACTGTCAGGACACTTGTTGCATTAGCTATAGCCTAAGGATGGACTTTACATTAGATGGATGTGAAGAATGCTTTCCTACATGGTGAGTTAGAGGAAGAAGTATACATGGACTAGCCACAAGGATATGAAGATTCAAAACATCCTAAATATGTTTGCAGGTTGCAAAAGGCTTTCTATGAGCTAAAGCAAGCTCCTTGTGCATGGCATGCAAGGATTATTGATTACTTAACCACCATTGGGTTTTCTATGTGTGATGTAGATCATTCACTATATGCAAGGAAGGGTGATGATGGCATCGCAATTGTGGCTATCTATGTTGATCAGTTGATTGTAGGTGGTGATAATGAAGAAGGCATCAAAGAGGTAAAGCAACTTCTTATGCAGGAATTTGACATGAAAGATCTTGGTGTGTTGCGCTGTCGTCGAGATTTTCTCTCCTCTCTCACTTGTGAAGGCCTACAAAAAACATATTTGGTGCAGGTAGCCAGAATACCCCGAGAAGTCTAGGATGCATCAAGGATGTCAAAGGAAGCTCACATACAAAGTTTCAAAGAAATCAAGAAAGTCCATGGTAGCGGTCAAAGCTGTGAAGAGATGGATAGGTATATGCTTGAAGATGAAGAGGTGTTGCAAAATCCTTGATCTACACCAGCCAAATGAATTCCAAGAGTATATGGTGGGCCCTTTTAGCTTTCCAATGGATGTATTAGACACCCTATGTACCTTGGAAGATCACTTTCAAAAAGATAGATCAAAATAGATAAGTTGGAGTTAGCTCAGAGGTGAAAAACTTGCTAATCTTGGTTCATACACCTGTCCAGTGCTTTGCACAATTCTCTGAGCACAGCAGCAATTAGCTTAATTCCTCTTGGGGAAGCCTAGGTAGCTTAAAGAGCTAAATTTCAAGAGTAATCTCATAAAAAATAATTAATTAATTAGTGATTGATTTGATTCTCTACCTACCACAAATCACGCATTCGTGGCTTCTCTTTCCATTCTTGATCAAGTGGACTCAACCACTTAAGATTCTTTCACTTTTACATTAAGTAAACTCTTCAAAAGTTACAAGAGGTAGTTCACAAGTGAACTTTACATAGTCTTCATTTTAAAGCTTTTTTCATGACTTTGTGGGACTCAAGCCAATACTTAGGCCTGTCATAGACTTGCTCCAACAGCTCCCCCTCAAGCCAAGTATGCTTGAGGTCTTCAATCTTCCAAGATTACCTGCAAACCAATCATAGCCTTGAATTTGCAAAGCTTTGTACCATCCAATGCTTTGGTTAGAATATCTGCACATTGTTAATGAGTGGACACATATGATATTTGAATCTCTTTGCTTAGAACCTTCTCTCATACATAGTGATAATGAACTTCAATATGTTTAGTCCTTGCATGAAAAATAGGATTAGCAGCTAAGTGAATAGAATTCATATTGTCACAAAAAATAGTTGGAGTTCCAAACTCCAATCCAAGATCTTTGAATAATGTCTTCATCCACATAGCTTCCTGAGTAGCTATGGCAAGGCCTCTGTATTCAGCTTCAGTAGAAGAGAGAGCAACCGTGGGTTGCTTCTTGGATGACCATGAAATAAGCTTTGGACCTGCAAAGGTAAGATAACCTGAAGTGCTCCTTCTATCTTCTTTGGAGCCAGCCCAATCTGCATCAGAAAATAGCTTCAAACCTAAATCAGATACATAAGGATAATAAACTCCTTCATTTATGGTTCCTTTGAGATACTTGAGAATCCTTTTGGCAGCATCCATATGTGGTTTCCTTGGTGTGTGCATAAATTGGCTTAGCACACTCACACTATAACATATATCTACTCTTGTCAATGTGGCATAGTTGAGACTACCCACTAGACTTTGATATGATGTGATGTCCTCTATGAGTTCACCTTCATGTGAGCTCAATTTGTGATTGACCTCCATTGGAGTACCTGCAATCTTACAATCTTGCATCTTGAATTTTGCCAACATGTCCTCAATGTACTTCCTTTGAGTGAGAAACAAACCATGATCTTTGTAGACAACTTCCAAACCTAGGAAGTAGGTAAGTGAACCCAAATCACTTATCTTGAACTCTTCTCTCATCTGATATTTGATCTTCTTCATACCATCTGCATCATTTCCTGTCAATATAATATCATCTACATATACACATAGGTACATGACCTCAGAGTTACTCTTTTTAATAAAGAGTGAAGGATCTGCCTTGCTTGGTTGAAAGCCTTTGTCCTGCAAGAATGAAACAAGCCTCAAATTCCAAGCTCTTGGAGCTTGCTTGAGACCATACAATGCTTTGTTAAGTTTACACACATAATCAGGATAAACTTGATTCTCAAAACCAGGTGGTTGTGCCATATATACATCTTCTGTTATCCAACCATTCAAAAATGCATTCTTTACATCTAGTTCAAGTATCTTCCAATTCTTGGAAGAGGCAATACTAAGCAAAACCCTAATAGTAGGCATCTTTGCCATAGGAGAGAAAGTCTCCTCATAATCAATTCCCTGAGTTTGTGCAAAGCCTTTTGCTATAAGCCTTGCCTTATACCTGTTAATGGAACCATCAGATTTCTTCTTCAGTTTATAGACCCATCTTGAGCCTATTACCTTCATGGATGAAGTCTTGAGCACCAAATCCCAAGTGTTGTTTTCCTCAAGTGCTTCAATCTCTTCCTTCATTGCATGCTTCCATTCTGTTTTTACTTTGGCCTCTTCAAATGATGATGGCTCCTCTTGGTTTATGTCCTTTGCTATGTAGATAGAATGTTTAGTTACTAATGAGGTGTCAAACCCATAACTTTCTGGTTTTTTCTTTTCTCTCATAGATCTTCTTAGGCCATGATGTGATGATTCTGCATCATGTCCAAGTTCCTGCAATTTTGCTTTACCTTTAGACTTCCATGCTTTGATCTTTTCCATATGAGATTCTTCATCATCCTCTGAGGTGTCTTGTTCTTCAATCTTTGGTTGTTCTCTACCAAGCTTTGGAAAATCTTCTTCAAGATCATATGGTAAATTGACCTTTCTGCATGAACCTTCATACCATGAATTGTTCTCATAAAAAACTACATCTCTGCTTACCAAGAATCCTTTGTTGGTAGGGTTGTATAACCTATAGCCCTTTTGATTGTTGTCATATCCAATAAATACACACTTTTCTGCCTTTGGATCCATCTTGCCTCTAACCTGTGAAGGAACATGAGCAAAAGCAATACATCCAAAAATTTTACAATGATCTAAGCTTGGTCTTCTTCCATTCCAAGCCTCATATGGAGTCATCCCATCAAGGGATTTTGAAGGCAACCTGTTAATCAAGTAAGTGGCTGTAGATACAGCCTCAGCCCATAAGTAATTAGGTAAATGCTTTTCATTTAACATAGACCTTAAGGCTTCAACAATTGTCCTATTCCTCCTTTCTGCCACTTCATTTTGCTCAGGAGTGTACCTTGTAGTTACCTCTCTTTTGATTCCTCTTTCTTGAAGAAAAGAATCAAACTCATGGGAGAAGTATTCTCCCCCTCCATCTGACCTTAGCCTTTTTAGTGATTTACCTGTTTGATTCTCCACAACAGACAAATATCTTTTAAAACATGAGAAAACTTCATCTTTGTGTTTCATAAAGAATAGGATAGTCCATCTGCTGCAATCATCAATAAAGGAAACATAATACCTTGATCCAGATATTGAAGCTTCCTTGCTAGGTCCCCATACATCTGTATGAACCAACTCCAAGATATCTCCATGCATATAACCTTTCTTCATGAATGGTAACCTGTGAGACTTTCCAAATTGACATACACTACACTTATAAATCATATGTTCTTTTGATAAGTTAGGGAGTCCAAGTACACTTTGGTCCCTGCAAAATTGCTTTAATGACCTTTCACCAATATGTGCTAACCTTTTGTGCCATACTTCCAATTCTGTGAGTTTTTGACTACCATAATTAAAGAGAGCAATGTTTCCAGTGTCCTGTAATTCAAATGTGAACAATCTACCTGTCTTTTCACCTTTTGCAATTTTTCTGAATCCTTGACTTGGATCTTCAACAAATGCTCCTACCTTTGTGAACTTGACTTGCAACCCTTTCTCTACTATCTGCCCAACACTTATCAAATTCTTTGTAATGGTAGGGACATAGAGTACCTCACTCACTAGGTTGATGTTTCCATCAGGTGCTTTGACATTGCCTATTTTCTCCACAGGATGTTTGGTATCATCTCCTGTTTGTACCTCATGCTTATTCCTTGGATCTTCTAAATCTGATAGGAGTGCCACATTTCCTGCCACATGATTTGAACAACTTGAATGTATGTAGAAAACATGCTCATCAGATTTACCTTGTGGCATAGCCATGTACATGATCAATAATGAATCCTCTTTGTTTGAGTCTTCTATGTAGTTATTGTAGTCTCTCCTTCCTTTGTAGCCTCCTTGATAGTTTGAATGATTGTAGTTGTTGTAATTGCCATGGTAATTGTTGAACCTTCCTCTTGAGTAGCCATAACTTCCTCTATTGTAATGTCTGCCTCTTTGATTCCTGGAATTCCTAAAGCAATTTTCAGTTGTATGATTATTTAGTCCACAAATAGAACATGAGTTGGAGCCTTGGGATCTCCCCCTGCCTTGTCTACCTCCTCTTCCTCTACCTCTGCCATGTCTTCCTCTACCTGCATAGTTAGCTTGATATGTACCTGCTTCATCATCCACTTTCTTTGCCTTTCCTTTGTTAGCTTTGGACTTTCTTTTATCAGTGTATAAAGCTGAAGATTGATTACCTTTAGAGCTTTCTCCATTTTTGATAAACTTTGCCTCTTGAGAAAGTAGTTGTCCAATGAGTGTATTGAAATCAGGTACATGCATGTCCATGTACAAATCCATATCTGTGGTGAATGCTTCCCACTTGTCATCTGCCTTCAAGCCATTGATGACCTGCCTTACAATTTGCTCTTCATCTATTACCTCTCCAATGCTTCCCAACTGATCTGCTATGTCCTTGAGCTTTGTGACAAAATCAGTCACATTTTGTTTGGGAGCCTTCTTGAGAGTTGTGAAATCTAGCCATAGTTGATGCTTCCTAGCTTTAGTACTTGAAGAAAAGAAAGCTTCAAGTGCATCCCACACTTCCTGAGATATCTTACAACTTCTAATGTGAGGCAACAAAAAATCTGAGATAGAGTTGAGGAGATAAGACCTTGCAAGTGCATCCTTGGAGCACCATGTGCTCAATCTTTCTTGCTCTTCTTGTGTTGGTTGACTTTTGTTCCTGAAACTTGGCATAACTTCACCTCCAGCCACATAACTATATAAACTTCTACCTTGGAGATAAGCTTCCATCCTTAATGACCAAGCTAAGTAGTTACCTCTATCCAATTTGTCAATTGATGAAGGAAATCCATCTGCCGTGTCCAACCTTGCTCTGATACCACTATGAAGAGATGGATAGGTATGTGCTTGACGATGAAGAGGTTTTGCAAAATCCTTGATCTACACCAGCCAAATGAACTCCAGGAGTATATGGTGGGCCCTTTTAGCTTTCCAATGGATGTATTAGACACCCTATGTACGTTGGAAGATCACTCTCAAAAAGATAGATCAAAACAAATAAGTTGGAGTTAGCTCAGAGGTGAAAAACTTGCTATTCTTGGTTCATACACCTGTTTAGTGTTTTGCACAATTCTCTGAGCACAACAGCAATTAGCTTAATTCCTCTTGGGGAAGTCTAGGTAGCTTAAAGAGCTAAATTTCAAGAGTAATCGCATAAAAAATAATAAACCACACACTGAGAATGGGTTTTAACAAGTGAAGACATCATCCCGATTTTCACGGGCTGTTATAGTTTGAGGCCAGTGAGTAGCAAAATAAACATAACTCAAAATGTAGGAACCTAATGATTATGAAAAATTTTTAGGATATACTAGACAGTAAGGTAAATCCAACAAGCTTTAAATCACTGAATTAGGATAAGTAACCAGTGAGAAATGGCTCTCACAAGGTGAGTGAAAAAATCGGGTACTTGACAGAGAAGTGAAGATGAACAGACCCTGTTGACTTCAAATGAACATAACTGAAGATTGCAACATCCAAATGACATGAATCTTTGTGAGCATATAGTAGACTTATAGAGCTAACTTTACCAAGTTAAATTACTGAAAATGATCCACCGAGCTCAGCGAAACAATCTCTGCAATCGGACTGAGAAAACTGAGAGTAATGGCAGTGAGTAGTACACTTCACAAGAACATGGACATATGAACTCAAATAATCATGAAAATGAAAGTATATTGCTTGTACAATACAATGACTTACTGATACATATGTGTGCCTTGTAATCACACCTTGATATGGCATAAAGCTCAGCTCTTGGAGGTCTTCACATAGGTCTCTCTAACCACAACTAAAACAGCCATCTATTTATAGTTGAGTTTGGGAGGCTAACTTCCCTCAATCACTCTCCAATCAATTAGTGATTGATTTGATTCTCTACCTACCAAAAATCACAAATTCGTGGCTCCTCTTTCCATTCTTGATCAAGTGGACTCAACCACTTAAGATTCTTTCACTTTTACATTAAGTAAACTCTTCAAAAGTTACAAGAGGTAGTTCACAAGTGAACTTTACATAGTCTTCATTTTAAAGCTTTTTTCATGACTTTGTGGGACTCAAGCCAATACTTACGCTTGTCATAGAATTGCTCCAACAGCTCCCCTTCAAGCCAAGTATGCTTGCGGTCTTCAATCTTCCAAGATTACCTGCAAACCAATCATAGCCTTGAATTTGCAAAGCTTTGTACCATCCAATGCTTTGGTTAGAATATCTGCACATTGTTGATGAGTGGACACATATGATATTTGAATCTATTTGCTTAGAACCTTCTCTCGTACATAGTGATAATGAACTTCAATATGTTTAGTCCTTGCATGAAAAATAGGATTAGGAGCTAAGTGAATAGAACTCATATTGTCACAAAAAATAGTTGGAGTTCCAAACTCCAATCCAAGATCTTTGAATAATGTCTTCATCGACATAGCTTCCTGAGTAGCTATGGCAAGGCTTCTGTATTCAGCTTCAGTAGAAGAGAGAGCAATTGTGGGTTGCTTCTTGGATGACCATGAAATAAGCTTTGCACCTGCAAAGGTAAGATAACCTGAAGTGCTCCTTCTATCTTCTTTGGAGCCAGCCCAATCTGCATCAGAAAATAGCTTCAAACCTAAATCAGATACATAAGGATAATAAACTCCTTCATTTATGGTTCCTTTGGGATACTTGAGAATCCTTTTGGCAGCATCCATATGTGGTTTCCTTGGTGTGTGCATAAATTGTCTTAGCACACTCACACTGTAACATATATCTACTCTTGTCAATGTGGCATAATTGAGACTACCCACTAGACTTTGATATGATGTGATGTCCTCTATGAGTTCACCTTCATGTGAGCTGAATTTGTGATTGACCTCCATTGGAGTACTTGCAATCTTACAATCTTGCATCTTGAATTTTGCCAACATGTCCTCAATGTACTTCCTTTGAGTGAGAAACAAACCATGATCTTTGTAGACAACTTCCAAACCTAGGAAGTAGGTAAGTGAACCCAAATCACTTATCTTGAACTCTTCTCTCATCTGATATTTGATCTTCTTCATACCATCTGCATCATTTCTTGTCAATATAATATCATCTACATATACACATAGGTACATGACCTCAGAGTTACTCTTTTTAATAAAGAGTGAAGGATCTGCCTTGCTTGGTTGAAAGCCTTTGTCCTGCAAGAATGAAACAAGCCTCAAATTCCAAGCTCTTGGAGCTTGCTTGAGACCATACAATGCTTTGTTAAGTTTACACACATAATCAGGATAAACTTGATTCTCAAAACCAGGTGGTTGTGCCATATATACCTCTTCTGTTATCCAACCATTCAGAAATGCATTCTTTACATCTAGTTGAAGTATCTTCCAATTCTTGGAAGAGGCAATACTAAGCAGAACCCTAATAGTAGGCATCTTTGCCACAGGAGAGAAAGTCTCCTCATAATCAATTCCCTGAGTTTGTGCAAAGCCTTTTGCTACAAGCCTTGCCTTATACCTGTTAATGGAACCATCATAATTCTTTTTGAGTTTATAGACCCATCTTGAGCCTATTACCTTCATGGATGAAGTCTTGAGCACCAAATCCCAAGTGTTGTTTTCCTCAAGTGCTTCAATTTCTTCCTTCATTGCATGCTTCCATTCTGTTTTTACTTTGGCCTCTTCAAATGATGATGGCTCCTCTTGGTTTATGTCCTTTGCTATGTAGATAGAATGTTTAGTTACTAATGAGGTGTCAAACCCATACCTTTCTGGTTTTTTCGTTTCTCTCATAGATCTTCTTAGGCCATGATGTGACGATTCTGCCTCATGTCCAAGTTCCTGCAATTTTGCTTTACCTTTAGACTTCCATGCTTTGATCTTTTCCATATGATATTCTTCATCATCCTCTGAGGTGTCTTGCTCTTCAATCTTTGGTTGTTCTCTACCAAGCTTTGGAAAATCTTCTTCAAAATCATATGGTAAATTGACCTTCCTGCATGAATCTTCATACCATGAATTGTTCTCATCAAAAACTACATCTCTGCTTACCAAGAATCCTTTGTTGGTAGGGTTGTATAACCTGTAGCCCTTTTGATTGTTGTCATATCCAATAAATACATACTTTTCTGCCTTTGGATCCAGCTTGCCTCTAACCTGTGAAGGAACATGAGCAAAAGCAATACATCCAAAAATTTTACAATGATCTAAGCTTGGTCTTCTTCCATTCCAAGCCTCATATGGAGTCATCCCATCAAGGGATTTTGAAGGCAACCTGTTAATCAAGTAAGTGGCTGTAGATACAGCCTCAGCCCATAAGTAATTAGGTAAATGCTTTTCATTTAACATAGACCTTAAGGCTTCAACAATTGTCCTATTCCTCCTTTCTGCCACTCCATTTTGCTCAGGAGTGTACCTTGTAGTTACCTCTCTTTTGATTCCTCTTTCTTGAAGAAAAGAATCAAACTCATGGGAGAAGTATTCTCCCCCTCCATCTGACCTTAGCCTTTTTAGTGATTTACCTGTTTGATTCTCCACAAGAGCCAAATATCTTTTGAAACATGAAAAAACTTCATCTTTGTGTTTCATAAAGAATAGGATAGTCCATCTGCTGCAATCATCAATAAAGGAAACATAATACCTTGATCCAGATATTGAAGCTTCCTTGCTAGGTCCCCATACATCTGTATGAACCAACTCCAAGAGATCTCCATGCATATAACCTTTCTTCATGAATGGTAACCTGTGAGACTTTCCAAATTGACATGCACTACACTTATAAATCATATGTTGTTTTGATAAGTTAGGGAGTCCAAGTACACTTTGGTCCCTGCAAATTTTCTTTAATGACCTTTCACCAATATGTGCTAACCTTTTGTGCCATGCTTCCAATTCTGTGAGTTTCTGACTACCATAATTAAAGAGAGCAATGTTTCTAGTGTCCTGTAATTCAAATGTGAACAATCTACCTGTCTTTTGACCTTTCGCAATTTTTCTGAATCCTCGACTTGGATCTTCAACAAATGCTCTTGCCTTTGTGAACCTGACTTGCAACCCTTTCTCTACTATCTGCCCAACACTTATCAAATTCTTTGTAATGGTAGGGACATAGAGTACCTTACTGACTAGGTTGATGTTTCCATCAGGTGCTTTGACATTGCCTATTTTCTCCACAGGATGTTTTGTATCATCTCCTGTTTGTACCTCATGCTTATTCCTTGGATCTTCTAAATCTGATAGGAGTGCCATATTTCCTACCACATGATTTGAACAACCTGAATCTATGTAGAAAACATGCTCATCAGATTTACCTTGTGGCATAGCCATGTTCATGACCAATAATGAATCCTCTTTGTTTGAGTCTTCTGTGTAGTTATTGTAGTCTCTCCTTCCTTTGTAGCCTCCTTCATAGTTTGAATGATTGTAGTTGTTGTAATTGCCATGGTAATTGTTGAACCTTCCTCTTGAGTAGCCATAACTTCCTCTATTGTATCCTCTGCCTCTTTGATTCCTGGAATTCCTAAAGCAATTTTCACTTGTATGATTAGTTAGTCCACAAATAGAACATGAGTTGGAGTCTTGGGATCTCCCCCTGCCTTGTCTACCTCCTCTTCCTCTACCTCTGCTATGTTTTCCTCTACCTGCATAGTTAGCTTGATATGTACCTGCTTCCTCGTCCACTTTCTTTGCCTTTCCTTTGTTATCTTTGGACTTGCTTTTATCAGTGTATAAATCTGAAGATTGATTACCTTTAGAGCTTTCTCCATTTTTGATAAACTTTGCCTCTTGAGTAAGTAGTTGTCCAATGAGTGTATTGAAATCAGGTACATGCATGTCCATGTACAAATCCATAGCTGTGGTGAATGCTTCCCACTTGTCATCTGCCTTCAAGCCATTGATGACCTGCCTTACAATTTGATCTTCATCTATTACCTCTCCAATGCTTCCCAACTGATCTGCTATGTCCTTGAGCTTTGTGACAAAATCAGTCACATTTTGTTTGGGAGCCTTCTTGAGAGTTGTGAAATCTAGCCATAGTTGATGCTTCCTAGCTTTAGTACTTGAAGAAAAGAAAACTTCAAGTGCATCCCACACTTCCTGAGATTTCTTACAGCTTCTAATTGTGAGGCAACAAAAAATTTGAGATAGAGTTGAGGAGATAAGACCTTGCAAGTGCATCCTTGGAGCACCATGTGCTCAATCTTTCTTGCTCTTCTTGTGTTGGTTGACTTTTGTTCCTGAAACTTGGCATAACTTCACCTCCAGCCACATAACCATATAAACTTCTACCTTGGAGATAAGCTTCCATCCTTAATGACCAAGCTGAGTAGTTACCTCTATCCAATTTGTCAATTGATGATGGAAATCCATCTGCCATGTTGTCCAACCTTGCTCTGATACCACTGTGAAGAGATGGATAGGTATGTGCTTGAAGATGAAGATGTTTTGCAAAATCCTTGATCTACACCAGCCAAATGAACTCCAGGAGTATATGGTGGGCACTTAAGATTCTTTCACTTTTACATTAAGTAAACTCTTCAAAAGTTACAAGAGGTAGTTTACAAGTGAACTTTACATAGTCTTCATTTTAAAGCTTTTTTCAGGACTTTGTGGGACTCAAGCCAATACTTAGGCTTGTCATAGACTTGCTTCAACAAAAGCTGGTCAAAGTTAGGAAATTAGGGCAAAAATTTCATTTTCACCAAATTAGATGAAAATTCATAACTTGTAAAGATTGTCAAAGGCAGTCTATAGCCCAAATTTCAGCAAAAAATGGATTTTGTAGCACATTGATATGCTATGTTCATTTTGTAAAAATGTAATTTTTCTAGTTTGACCCTACAAATTCTTGTATAGAAATTTATGTTAGCCATATGGTTTGGCATGTATAAAGATCATATGTGGCTACATATTTGTACAAAGTTTCAAGGCTATTAGAGCTTCCTAGAGACCTTAATGCCACCTTGCAAGCTTCCAAATGTAGACAAACTTGTACAAGGAAGATTCAGATGGAAGTTTTTTTGCATATTCCTGAAGGGGTTCTTTGGAAACATAGTCCTACAAAGTTTCATCTTCATCAAAGCTTATTTGGAGGGTCACACGAATTGAAACTTTTCTCCTAGCTCCAAACTCTGAATATGGTCAATAGTGGCTTCATTTCGAAGCTCTCAAGGAGACACATCTATTGGCAGTGTTGTACTCAACTTTGACAAATGTGCTTCAAGTTATGAGCAAAATAGTGAATGGAAGGAAACACCAACACTCGCTCCACAACTCGTAATGGCTCACACACACACTACAGTAGTTCAAAAACGATGGGAAGGGATAGATAACAGTCCTACACATAGATTATAAGCATTACACACACACAAAAGATCATGGAGAAGGAGGAAATCAGAAAGAAAGAAGCAAATTCGAAATTCTTCTTCAATTCTTCACAATGGCAAAAAGTTGTTCACAAGAGTCACAAAGTGACTTATATACATGTGCCCTAAAAATGGTCCTTTCACACAAGAGACTGGCACTTTATTGACTAGCTCTAATTTCCTACTATTTTACAACAGTTATGTTACAATGATGTGGGCTTGTGCATCTAGAGGAATCCTCTAGTGAATTTACATAGCTTCAAGGGAGTTTCATAGGATTTTGAAGGAGAAAATTTATGCTCATTAATTTGAAAATTTTGGGGCTCCTTTTTTGTGCCTCTTTTCTCTGCAACACACTTCTTTAGCCTTTCCACATTGCTTGCAATCACAATTCCAATGATTTTCATGATTTAGATGCAAGCTTCCTTATGTACTGGCACCTACATTGTTATGACACTCCTGATTTGATAATTCTATCACTATAGCATTGGCACTGAGCAGCCTGCTGAGCCTGCTATTGCTACTACCCCTGTTGATTATTTTGATTATATCAAACCGCTGGTATACCTCTTTCTTCTCTATGATTCCTACAATTGCTTCTGTTAGGAATAATGCTCCTACTATACTCCCCACTAGCCTTACCTCTGCTGCACCTATTCTTCCTTCCTCCTCTTCAGTTTCCACATTAGATTCCTCGTATGCTTTGTACCAATCCTAAAATTCAAAAGATGACTCAACGTTAGCTGCCTTTGCCTGCACTCTTGTATAATAAACCTTACCAAATTTTCCTCTTCATCCTCTCATGCATCTCTTTCTTCATTAGCAACATAGTAGGATCGCCAAATGTGTCGGGGTTCGGGTTCAACACATCACTACTGACTTATACCAATACTCATATAGGAAAATGAACTTGTCCTCAGTTCTATTCTCACACCAAATGAACAGACAAATGTGGATAAATATTCATGTAGACAGAAGAATCAGATTGATGACTTTCTGCATTCAGACAATATAGAACAAAGCATCGACCCAAGAAGATAATTCACTCGCATCTTTGTGCACAATAGACGTAAGGAAAACAACGTCATTAAGCTCTTCAAAAACTTAAGAGTTTACAAATTTCAGATTCTACATCAAAGATTTGTTTGTTTTTCGACAGAGACTTTTGCCATCAATACAGGTTCTTCAGATCATTCTACAAACTCTCCCTTCCGCTACTACACACAAGCCTTCTTGTTTCCTTGTGTCTTCTTCTTGGGAGCGCTTTCACTTCTTCTTCCTTTTTATGAACAAAAATAGATAAATACCTTCACGCAATGCCCAACACTAACTGACTATAACTGTCCATTAAAAGTCTGATTCAGTAACGTCTGATTCACCAAATCCGATGCAGCAAAATTTTGAATGAGGAGAATTTTGATATTTCTGACTGATCATCTTATCCTTCAACAAAAGCAATATCAAAAGATGCTAGATGACTTCTCTGATAAGGCAGCTATCTGGGCACAAGAAGAACTGGAAGTTTGTGAAAAGGCCCATGATATCCTGCTTGAATAAAAAACGGAAGCTACATTTGTTAAAAGGGAGAAAGTTTTGAGGAAAAATTTTGATCAATTGAGCCTATCAAAGGATCAGAGGATGCTAGTGCAGCTGAAGAAGGTAAAGGTGGTGCCAACCACCAAGAGTAAAGATGTGGTAGTCTAGACATGGGAAGAGGATGTGAGACAATATTTGATTGCAAAAAGCAACAAGAGGTTCGCGAAAGAAGATGAAGAAAAGTGGAAGTACAAGTAGCCAATGACGTGCTTGCTAGAGCCTCCACTAGAACTCCTTGAGGGCAGATCCATGTTGGTAACAAGAGAAGATATGCAACTTATGTGCATACCAAAGCCTCAAGCGGTGGAGGAGCAATATGAGGAACTAAATGATGAAGGGAAGGATTTTTGAAGAACATGAGGAAGAGAGAAAATTTTTGCATCAGCTATTAAAATCAATGGAGAAAGAGAAGCCTCAAGAGGAGTTCAACATCTAGAGGCTCAAAGAAATGGAACATGAAGCGGATCTGGATTATTTTTTTGATGCATCCTTAGGGTTTGAAGTAGAATTAGAAAAAGAAATTCAACAAGAAGAAACTGTGGTTTTAACCACTAGTCAAGAGGAGAAGCAAAGCCAAGAGACAGTAGTGTACCAGGATCCTGATGGAGTAATGGGAGAAGTAGAAGAACAGAAAGAAGCTAGGAATGCCCTAGCAGAAATACCAAGGGAACATCTTCACTAGGAAAGGTTGCAACGTTCCAATGAAGAATACAACATAAGAATGCAAGAAGATGAGGAAGATAGAGAAGTTATGGCTTAAGAAATGAACTTGAGAATTCAAAATGTGTTGAATGATCTCCAAGAGGAGGCAAACCAACAAGAAGATACATAGAAAGAGGAGGAGCATCCAGGTAAACAAAGCAATCCAGAGGTGGATCAAGTACACTAGGAACCTAAGAAGGTGGGGAATGAAAATGAGAGTATGGGGGATATGGAGGCAGGGCAATTGGAAATAAAGATCCAAAATGAGGATGAAGGTGAAATGTTGGCAAGTAATGAAGAAGAAGATCAAAATAAAGAAAAGAAGACTACCATGCTCCTACCAAGTCCAATTAAAGTGAACCTGGAAGTAGTGATGGTACCTCAGAAGAAAGAAGTGGAAGCTAATGAAGAAAACCTCACACAGCGAGAGCATGAGGATCTAGAAAATGAAGCTAAAGAATTACAGCTGGCTCTAGTCCAAGGCCAAGATGACATGCAAGAAGACATCTTGGAAATGAAAATAATGATCAAACAAAGCATGAAACACTTCTCTCAAGGATCGAGGTGGGCTCTACTGGTAGGGATGAGGATGGAAGAGGAGAAGAGACATCTCTCAGAAGCCTGGAGGATGGAAAGAAAAGACCTTATCAAGCAAAATGAGGCTCAGGCTGGAGACAATGAGGCATTTCAAGGAGAAATCATAAGAGCAACGAAAGAGATAGTAGTCGATGGGCACCATATGAATGAGGCCAAGAGAGAGTGTCATGAACTGAAGAGTAAGTTTGAAGAAACGGTGAATGCTAAAGATAAGGAGATAGGAGGAGGAAGGAATGCATTAAAACTAGTCAAAGAAGAACTAGAGGAATGCCAACTACACCTACAAAGCAAGAAGACTGAAGTGAAGAAGCTCTAACAGGAAAAAGAAAAATATATGCAAGATCTAGAGACTAGTATTGAGAAGTTTGGAACAGAAATATAAAGAGAGCCAAGAAGCCACTAAGATGAGAAACTAGACCATCCAAGAGCTCCAAGAAGAACTAAAACAAAAAGAACAAAAGTATTCACGAAATAATACGGAGATAGAGGGCCACAAAAAGAAGTATGTTGTGCTCTACTCCTCATTCAAGAAGATCAAGGAACAAAACCATGAGCTATTGTCCATCCTAGATCGGAACAGTAGCATAGCTTTCTAGAGTAGCCAAGACACTGATAGGGTCAAAGAACTAGAGAAGGAGTTGGAGGAATCCAAAAGGGTAGCATCAAAGTTGAAAGAGCAATTGGCAGCAAGGGGAAATTTGGAACCAAAGGTGAAATAGTTCCATGCATACAGTAAGGAAATGTCTGAATATTGCAGAGAAATCAAGGCTCACATACAACAAACAATAGAAGGATGCAGGTCTGAGATGGAATCACAAATGAAAGAACTCATCAAGTGGGAAACCAAAGTCTCAAATGTGCAAGCACATATCCGAGAGGAAGCTCAAGAGATAGACTAAGGAGAAAGGAGCCCCATCAAAGACATGGAGATGGAGGCAAAAAAACACAAATGAAGAGTAGGACAAATCTGATGAACCAGATCAAGAGGAACCTCCCCTCTCATGTACATTACTTAAGAATAGGATCAATAGTTTTAGGTACCTAAAAGAATTGTATGATAGATATGAAGCTAAGTTAGTAAAGTTTTTGCTATACAAAATAAAGAAGCTCCCTAGGATGTTGTCCAATTTCAATATCCTGGACATGCCACTTATTTATCTTCGCGAATCAATAAAAGAGTACCAGACAGGCATATTGCAGAAGGAGCCTGATCAGTTTTTGGAATACTCAAATGTTCAGTTCGTACTTACCAAAGACTTTTTTCATAAATTTAATCCTAGATGGCATAGAGAGTTTTTAAATAAGCAGAAAGAACGTCAGCATGTGTGGACAAATGCTCTAACAAATGCTCTGATCAACCTCAAGCTCAACCCAACATATTGTCCATGTGCTCATCAAAGGGATTAGCGAACGTTTTGGGAACGTAGGAGAAGTAGAGAGATACCCAAAACTTGGTGAGATTTTGCAAAGTTAGCAAGTCCTCCACGTGGTTGGCCAACCAAATTACATATGCTTCAAGTTATAGATACCTTTTTGGAAGATATGAGAGATGTACAAGATTACACCATCATTTTACAAAGCCGCATACTAACCATGATCAAAACCTGTTTGGAAAGTTTTTCAAAAATCAACATCAGGACTCTAAAGTTTTTGGGCTTCCATTCAGGTACTAACATGTTACTTTTTTATCTCAGGGAGATGCTAGAAAGACAATGTCCGGTGGCATATTATGTCCGTGTAATATTTATGCAAAGCATCTACCTACAAACCTTTGAGCACGCATTCACAACAGGCTTTTTAAAACACACTCAGATATTTCTAGAAGAGTCTCTCTAGGTCCCAAGGTGTGCATCCTTGTGTACAAAGCAGCTTACCTTGAGTATCAGAGCCCGAATACTATACATGCATCGATCATGGTAGTTAACTAGAGGAAAGCTTTAATAGAATTAATCAACAATATCAACACAGAAGAATAGGAAAAACACAAGCACCTCCAAGAAATGTACAAATAGAGGTAGACTGTAGAATTAGATAGATACCCAAAAAATGAGAAAAACCACAACCATACGAAATGTACATAATGCCAAGTTTTAACAAGGACATCAAAAGGTCTAGGAGGGGAAGAAATATTGACAAAGCACTTCAGGCCATGTATTTCATCTCACTTTCTTGTAAATAGAAGCTCCAATTTTGTAACACTCAGGAAGAGTCTTCCTGCAGTGACCCAGGAGCATCCATCCCTAGCCAGACATGAAAACAACCTTCAAATGCGCATTAGGAAGAGCCTTGTCAGAAATTGTGATTCCCTGGTGAGCAGAGAATCACGATTCTCTCAAAAAGGGTATAAAAGGCACAAACTTGAAGAATTCTATGCCATTTTCCTCTTGTATCTATTGCAATAATGAGAAGAGAAACTCCTTTGGTTGTGATACCTGCCTCATCTCTTATTTCCCTTGTCTTCTCTATGTCCTATGGAAGTTTTGTTGTGTTATTTGGTTGATTATGCAGCTCTGGATGTGTGTTCTACTTGTTTATGAAGTTTTGAGGAGTAATCTCTACTATTCCTGTCCTATCATCACTTTTATGATGTCATTTGAGCACGAACCTCTCTTGCTTGTTTATTTACTCTAGAACTCCCAATTCTAGGGCAATATCTGGAATCTACATGAAAAATTGCAAGGAATAGGCACTTGAATCACTCAATTTTGTGCTTATATAAGGGAGTTATGATCATTTAAAGTTTCTAGCTTTCATGCCTACAAAGAGTCGTGTTTTTATCTATCTCTTTCATTCTACATCCTCCACTCCTCATGGATCTTCTTGCATGTGTGCTTTCTTGCATCCTTTGTGCATGATTGATGTGTGGTTTGTGAAGCACTAATCTCTAAGCACCAATCGATCTAGCTTGTTCTTGGATTGAAAAATTAAAAAGGGATTCCCTTTCCCACTTCTTTGTCATAAAGTCCCTACTGCTACAATGGGATAGATACTTTTTCGAAGGTGAAGGTAAGGATGTCAAAAAGTGTCATAGCAACCAACCTAGTTAGAGTGAGAAAAAGCATGTAAATCTAGCAAATAGTGATCCCCCTTGGGATAAAGCAATCCAAGTAGTTGGGTACCACTCAAGTAGCTAAAGATGCGCTTAATCACCTGCCAATGCTTGACACTTGGGCAATGCATAAACGTGCTCATCTTAGCAAACTGAATATCTAGCTAATGCATAAGTAAAACAAGCATCCAACAACCTGCTCATAGAGAACAACATCAAGTGCACCTCCAACATCATCAAGTCTCAACCATAAATCTATTTCCATAGGAGTGGCAATACATTTGTAGTCTTCAAGGCCAAAATGCCACAATAAAGTGTCAATATATTTTGTTTAACACAAAGCTATTGCACCATCAACTTTTATAAACTGAATGACCAAATAATGATGCAAATGCCCCTAATTTGACATTTCAAATGAGGCATGAAAATCAGCCTTAAAATCAGAAATATGCTTCTCATTAGGACTAGTGAGCAGCATGTCATCAACATAAACAACAATGATCAAAAGTACATCATTTGCACGCTTAACATATAAGGTTCTTTTAGTTGGACTGTTCTCAAAACCATGTGCGATCAGATAAGCATATATCTTTTCATACCAAGCACATGGTGCTTGCCTCGAACCATATAATGCCTTTTTCAACATGCGCACTTTGTTTTCATGCCCTTTTTGTACAAAACCACAGGGTTGAAAAACATATTCTTCATGCAAGTCACCATTTAGAAATGCAGTTTTAATGTCCAAATGATGTACATTCCAACCATGATCAGTTGCAAGTGCACAGATGCTACGAAAAGTAATCATTCGGCATGTCCGAGCAAAGATCTTTTCAAAATCAATGCCTCCTTCTTGAGCGTAACCTATTGCAACAAGCCCAGCCTTATGCATGTCAACTGTTCCATCAGGCTTACACTTCAGATTGTATACCCAACTTAGTGCCAATGGCCTTCTTGCCAAGAGGCAAGTCACATAAAGACTAGTACCATTTTACATAATAGCATCATATTTTGATTGCATAACAACCATCCAATTTTCTGAATTTTGTGCCTAATCAAATGAAACACACTCATTCTCATCATAAAGACTAGAGGCAGCCATAACATAGCAATATGATGCAAAAGAAGTACTATGAGATCCTAAATGAGTAAGATATGATAGAGGTGCATCTAATTTTCTATCTCACAAAGTCTACTCCAGCCATTTAGGCATAGTTTTTTGCCTCCTCTATATCAAACCTCTCATCAACAAGAGCATCATTTAAATATACATAAAAAATAGAATGATGTACATCATCATGTCGAACCTACCAAGGTCAAAACATTTCCTCATTTGGACCAACACTAGAGTATCCACTTGTAAAAGGTGGCGCAAAGTGTCATACACATCCTTTGAGCTAATTGATGTCTACTTAGTACATGAAGTAATGGATGAATTGCATCTTCCACAAAAAACAACATCATGGCTAACCAAAATGTGTTTAGTCTATGGATGATGCAAATGATAGCCTTTTCTTTCAAAATTGTACCCAACAAAAATACATTTCACAACTTTATCATCTGATTTCCTTGTTGTTGTTCAGGCACTAATGCATATGCCAGATAACCAAAGAAACACAGATGAGCAACAGATGGCTTGTGACCATGCAAAGCCTCATAGGAGTGATAGAATACAATGCTTTAGTGGGATATGTGTTAAGTACATAAGCTACACACATAAGAGTCTTAAGCCAGAAACTATGTGGCAAAGCTTGACTCTTGACCATACACCTCGCCATCTCCATGAGTGACATGTTCTTCCTTTAAGCAACTCCATTCTGTTGAGGTGTATATGGCATTGTACTATGATGTTTTACAACCAAGAATGCATTAAAATCGAAAGCCATATATCCCCCCCCCCCTAGAATGGAGGGTGCCCATTTTACATGCTGACATATTTTCAACTAAAACCAAAAATTGTTGGAAGCACATAAACACTTTGGACTTTTCTTTCAATGGATATACCCATGCATGCCTAGAAAAATCATCAATTAAAGTCATGAAGTAAAGGTAGTTCCCAAAAGAAGGTGTTTGCATAGGACCACAAACATCACAGTGAAGAAGCTGCAATTTTTGAGTAGCTCATACTGAACGATCTTTTGGGAAGGAGGAACCCTGCATTTCGCCCAAAATACAACTTTCATAGACATGTTTACCATGTGCCTCAACTTTGGGCAAAGAGGACACCATTTCTAATTTTTGTAGGTGTAGTAAACTAGCAAAATTCAGATGACCAAAGTGTGCATGCCAAAACTTTGCATCTGACATAGCCTCATAATCTTGAACTGCACATGCAAAATCAATTGGAGATTTTGAAAAATCCATGAGCTTATACAATCCATGAAATAAAATGCCAGAAGCAATAATGATGTAGCCATTTGATAGATCATGAACTATACATTTGTCAAACAAATTTCACAACCAAGCCTATCTTGCCTAATGTTGAAATGGATAACAGATGTTTCTTGATCCCTGGCACAAATAAAGCATCTAACAATGTAAAAGAACTACCATCAATAGTAGTTAGAATTATCTTACTAAATCCCATAACACGATAAGATGAGTTGTTGGTGCATGTGCCAGTATTCCTTGTAGCAGCAAGCTCAAGTGAATTGAAGAAATTATGTTGCGAGGTAATAATATTTTTGGTTGCCTCACTATCAAAGTACCAAACAATTGAGTCTACTGTAGACATACAGTGGTTCATGAGAAGATGGAACATAATTGCAATGAGTAGTAAATGATCATTCTTCATCCTGCATAAGATTTATAGACTCTGATTTAGGTGTAGAGCCCTCTACAACAACCATTCCAACCTCTTTATCTTTGCCTCTTTTGCAATGAGTTTTGGACAACTCTTTATGACATGATCATTTCCTTTACAATATTTGCAAAACAATTTCTGCTTTTCTATTTTCTTCTCTTCTTTGGCATCCGTCTTTGATTGTAAAACATTAGCAGATTTTTGCTTACTAGTAGATGAGTGCCATTTACCTTTGCCCTTTTGACTAGCTAGGAAAGCTTGATCTACAACATGCATAATGGACCTGTTTTTCCTAGATTGATCTTCCTACAACAAAATAGAAACTAAATCCTTAAATGTTTAGGCATTTGGATTGTCTTTCATCATCAATCCAAGAGTAGAAGAAAAACTCTGATATGAATCTGGAAGACCATTCAAAACACTCTGCATAGGTGAACTATCTAGAAAGATTTCATCAGTAGAAATCAATCCCTCCTTCAAATCTTTGATCTTTTTCAAAAAACTATCCATGGATTCAGGTTCATTTGTGTGCTCACTCTCCAATTTTTTTTGGAGGTAAGTATCACCAGCCTCATTCCTTGCCTAGTATAAAGTGGTAAGTGTATCTCAAGCATCTTTTTCTATTTTGCAAGAGCAAATGTGAGGAATAATAGCATGTTTGACAGACAAGGCTATCAATGCATGTGCCTGAGCATCTCTACCTTCCTAATGAAGTTGCTCTCCAATAGGTGCAGTAGGAACTGTAGCGTGAATAGGAACTTGAAGATCACCATCTTCAACGTCATTCGCATTACCTTCAAAAATTATGTTTATAGTTGTAGTAGGATGTTTTTCAGCACATTGGGACAAAAAATGCCCAAAAAAGGACCATTTCCTAATGATGAATTAAGAAAATCACCAAATAGGGTCTTTTCACATGTACAGAAATATAACATTGATGTCTCTTTTAATCATATGAAGAAAGGCTTTTTTTAAGAAAATATGCTTAAAAGTGCTGCTAAAGTGATGGAGTTTCTTATATTCAGTGTACAATTTTTTTATTTCATATGAAAAAATATATTTTTTGCATACCACACAATGAAAATCCTTAAATTTCCAAGAGACAAATGATTTTTGAAGATACAAAATATTTTTGAGTTCACAAAATTCAATGATTTTTTTGTCATATTTGATACATCAAATCAAAAGATTGTGATTCACTTCCACGTGTACAAAGTTTTTTTGTCTATAAATACTTGTGAAGTTTGTGAATCTCGGTTTCCCACTTTCAACATTCTCTACTATTTCTTTGAGTGTTTGAATGGCTTCTACTTTTCTTCATCCTTCCAATTGTGTAACCTCCTGTGAGGTTTACAACAAAAGAGAGGATTCTTTATGGAAACCTCTTTTTGTGAAGCTAAATGATTGGGTGACTATGCTTCCTAGTCAAGTGTACTAAAAGAGAAAACACAAAAAACCATTGGAAAGGTCATATTCTTAGTTTCAAATTGAAGAGAGACAGTTGGTTTGCAAAAGTTCAACATGTGTACAACGCTGAGGATCTGGTGCTCTTTTATCAATTTCAATTGTTTTTGTATTAGAGGATACATGTTTTTGTATTACAAATATTTTTCCTTCCAATATTCTAGAGTGGAAACTTGTTGAATGTTTAACAAGAACATTCAAAGTCCTTCATAAGGATTATGCATAACTTATGTATGCAAAAAAATCTATTTAATTTTTCAATAGCATTCAATTATTTGTCTATTTTGCAGATTATCAGGTGCCATCGGAGAGGAGTGCTTATGGAAATCTTGTACATTTTCCTGCTCCTTGCTTCTCTTCATTAGATTGGGATGCTCCTGATCATTCAAAAGTTTCAAGTTTTCTATGGAAAATGAAAGATGATATCCAAAGGGCAATGTCAGCAAGCCAAATTTCTCGAAGGATAAAGATTCAATGGTTTTTGCCTCCACATTTTTTTAGCATGTTTTGAAAACATGTTATTACAAAAAACAAAAACAATGTGGTTGAATAGGAGAGTTTCAATTTCAGAGATTGATGATGTTTTAGGTAGGGAATGGGATAGCAAAGAAGCTCAAAAAGCTAGGAGACATCATTTTATGTAAAATTAGTCCAAATTCTCTTTCAATTTCTTATTAGATATCTCAAAAATCACTTGTTTTAGGATATGACTAAACAAGGTGGAAAAACAATCTTGGACTCTTGATATCCTTGGATTCAAAGGAGATTTGTTCAAAATTTGAGTTAGAATTATTGATTCATCCAGATTTTCAATCTAGGAAAATAATTATCACTGCAAATTGGAAACTCAAAAATGTAAGGAAGCTCCTAGAGTTCCTTGATGAGGTTTTATCATAGTTCAAATTCTTGATTGATGGTGAAATGGTAAACATTAGATTAGAGAAAACACTATCTTGCATTACTTGCCTGCCACCCAAGGGGATCAAGTTCCAACCCTTAAGAATGTAACCAGTCTTGCCGTTTTTCTTCTACTAAATACATCTCTTTTTTATGCAAACTCATCATATTCATATTGGCATTGTTTTGGTTAATGTCATCACTCTTTTAAAGTTTCTATTGTGCAAATACTTTTATAGGTTAAAGAATATCTCCATTGAGCAAAAACTTTATCATTGTCTCAAACATGCAATTGTTATGCAAGGTTACATCTCTTTTTTATGTAAACACATCATATTCATATTGGAATTGTTTTGGTTTATATCATCACTCTGTTAAGGTTTCTATTGTGCAAAGACTTTTATATGTTAAAGAACATCTCCATTAAGCAAAGACTTTTATCATTGTCTCAAACATGCAATTGTTGTGCAAGATTTGTGTTGGTCAAGATAAGGATAAGAAGTTCTCCATGTTACTTGTCCAAAAAAAATCTATTGTTCAAGTAGCAATAAGAGGCAATAAAGGTAATGGAGGTTCTCTAAGTGCCCTAATTGCTTGAATTGTTTGTGTCCTCCAATCTTCTCCATTTTCCTTCAAAAGCCCAAGTTTTCAATTCAGATATAATCAAATCATGATATAGCATAACAATGTAGAAATTAATGATAAACCACTTATTATCTTAGTTTATCTCATGAATAAGGGGTAGAACACAGTTTATATTTTAGAAAAACTACTACCAACATTAATAAGTTGAAACCATTTCTTTGTAGAAACATGAGTTACAATTACTATCTTCTAACTAAAGATAGAATGGCATGATTTACCAATACATACAATGTTCTGAAGGCTATTTTGTGTAAAAAATATTGTTAACAACGAAGAGTATATAAATATCTTCCAACATATGTTGGAAGTAATGGGCTAAGTATCAAGATAGGTACACAACTCTATACATTTCTGGAGCCTTCACCTTTGTGTTTATTCTTCTTCTTTTTGGAGCCCTCACTTTTTTTTTATTCTTGGGGACATGCTTCAATGGAGAGTGAACATGAGGTCTTTTTTTTATCTTTAGTATTCTTATGTCCTAGTGGTGGAGGTGGTGGAGAAGAGCCTAGATCATAAGGAAAGATATCATCTTTTAAGATGGCATGAATTTCTTTTTCTCTAACCAAAAGGATCCATGCATCTAGATAGTCACATAGGTTTAGTCTAGGACTGTAAAATCTGCACTCTAAGAACCTTACTCCATTGGCAATTACTCTCCATCCACATGATGTACTATCTTTCTGTAGTGGCACATGAATTTGCATATAACCAAACTTTTTTTCTTCATTCACTTGCTTGGATACTTCTTATCAATGTGCATTTTCAAAAGTTTTGCAACATTGCACAGCTAAATAAATATCACAATGCATGGCAATGGAAGTGTACAAGAGCATTGGAAGTGTACAAGAACCTACAATTTGCAGTTCCCATGCTATGATTGGAGAGAGTTCATGAATAAGGCTTGGTATTCAACAAAATCAATAATTATAAGACTCTAGTGACCCCTAAAAGTGTGACACATGCTTATTAATAAAAGCACCATTAAGAAAGGAATGAATCTATATGAAATATAGAAATGAAAACTTACTTATCAATATATGGATAAACTATATATTCTATCTCGTCATTAGAATTCTTGCGAAAATGACCACTCTCCATGCTTGTATAATATACATTGAGTCACAAGGGGATCCAAAGTAAAGACCTTCCTTGAGATTGAATCCTCACATTACTGGAGAAGGACATATAAAACCAGTAAGAGATGCATTAAGGAGATCAACTATTGATCAAATGGAGCATATTATGGCCTGAAAAATACTTGAGAGCTATATTGAAAATGTTGTTAGAGATATCAACTTTGAAGTCTCTCAACATTTTGTTGTCGTCAAGCCTCCATATGAGGCTGGGCATGGTTGCAAGCCATCTATTGCTCATCTGCTTGTTTTTGGTTGTCTGGCATATGCATTAGTGCCTGAACAACATCACAAGAGATTGGATGATAAAGCAGTAAAATGTATTTTTGTTGGGTACAGTTCTGAAAGCAAAGGCTATTGTCTGCATCATCCACAAACTAAACACATTTTGGCTAGCTATGATGTTTTTGTGGAAGATGTTATTCAGCCTTTACTTTCATGTACAAAGGAGATATCTGTTAGCTCAAAAAACATGTATGATACTTTGTTGCCTATTTTTACAAGTAGATAGCCTAGTACTAGTCCTATTGAGCCAACTTTTGAGCCTTTATAGGTTTCACATGATGATGTAGATCATTCCACTTTTTATGCAGATTTGCATGATGCACTTGTTGAAGAGAGAGCTAATATTGAGGAGGCAAAAACTATGCCAAAACGGCTAGTGCAAAATGGCCATTGGCACTAAGTGGGTATACAAGCTGGAGCATAAGCCTGATGGAAAAATTGATAGGTATAAGGCTAGGCTTGTTGCCAAGGATTCTACATAGGAAAGAGGCATTGATTTTGATGAAACCTTTGCAATTGCAACTCATCATGGTTGGAATGTACATTAGTCAGACATCAAAAATGCATTTCTAAATAGTTATTTGCATGAAGAAGTGTATGTTTTTCATTCCTATGGCTTTGTGAAAAAAAAGGGCATGAAAACCTGGTGTGCAAGTTAAAGAAGGCATTATATGGTTTAAAGCAATCACCACATGCATGGTATGAAAAGATACATGCCTATCTGATTGCACATGATTTTGAGAACAGTCCAATTGAAAGCACCTTATATCTTAAGCATGCTAATGATGTGCTTTTGATCATTTTTGTGTGTGTTGATGACATGCTATTCACTGGTCCTCATGAGAAGCATATTGCTAATTTGCATGTCTCATTTGAGATGTCTGATTTGGGGCATTCGCATCATTATTTGGGCTTTATTTTATGCAAGTTGATGGTGGCATGCCTTTGTTTCAAATGCAATATATTGACACATTATTACAGCATTTTGGCCTTGAAGACCATAAACCTATTGCCACTTCTATGGAGATAGGTTTACGATTGAGTCTTCATGATGTTGGAGATGCATTTGATGCTATTCTCCATCAGGAGGCTATTGGATGCTTGATTTACTTATGCATTACTCGACCAAATATTCAGTTTGCTATCTCACAGATGAGCAGGTTTATGCATTGCCCATGTGTCAAGCATTGGCAGGCACTTAAGCGCATCTTTCGCTAGTTGAGTGGTATCCGGATACTTGGGTTTTTTTATCCCAAGGGGGGATCACTACCGCGAGATTTGCATGATTTTTCTAATAGTGATTGGGCTCATTGCTATGACACTTGGGTGTCCACTAATGGCTTTTGTTTCATGCTTGGTAGCTCATGTATATCTTAGTTGAGCAAGAAGCAGCCTACTGTGGCCACTTCTAGTTGTGAGGCTGAGTATAGGGCAGCTTTCACAACGACTGTTGAGTGTGTGTGGCTTAGATGCCTTATGGCTGATTTGAGTGTTCGTCAATCTTCTACCACCATCATCTTCACTGATAGTCAGAACACATTGAGGTGCATTATCATTATGCCCGGGAGAGGTTCTCTGTTGGAGAGATCAACTTCGTATATGTGCCCATGCAGGAGAACATTGCAGACCTTTTCACGAAGGCTCTGCCTAGGGAGAAGTTTGAAACCTTCCACAAAGCTTTGGGCTTACTTCCTTTTGTGCATTGATTCCACATAGCTTGGCACTTCCTTATACATGAGTGCAAGCTCCTTGTTCACTACATCACTCCCAAGGGGGATTTGTTGATATATTTAGGTAATGATGTGTGTGAATACACTAGGAACAACGGGGCACATTTTTCCTCTTTAGGAGGTTTTCTCCCCTCGCTTGTATATATGCATATAGCCCTAACTGGCTACTTATCTTTGTACATTCTAGTGGTAATACATTCCATATTGTGTGTTGTGCTGCAAGCTTATTCTTCTTCCTTGTGATGTTTGCATGCTTCCGCAAACATCTAACTCCAACAGTCTTTGTAAAGAAAAAAGGAGAAAATTTTACTTTTTGATGGGACGAGTTATTCCAAATTTTGTAAAAAAAATGAGGAAGACTCTTCCTCATGATGATATGTATCATATATAATTTTTATAGATTTTGTAAAGCTCTCTAGAGGGTAGATTTTTAGATTAGAAAACTAAGAGGACCAATTTTAAGTATGAACATTGAAACTTAAAATGGTATAAAAGAGGATTGAATTCATTTTTTTAAGGAAACTCATTTTTGAAGATTAATGAGATTTATAGAACTCTTCACAAATTCTATTCTCGTCATCTTTCTATTTGGTAATTTCTAGTGGATTTTGTGAGTATTTTCATGTATTTGTCTAAGAATTCAGTGGTTTTATGTATGTATAATACTTTCATTGGTCTTTGTTCATCCTAAATGCTTGTGAAATCAAAGTATAATATGTTTTCTTTAGACTGTGATTTTACAGAAATTGTGATTCTCTCGTCAAGGGGTTACAATTAGAGACACTTGAAATTGAACTTACCTATGTCTTCTTTATGCAAAATAGCACACTTTAGGCACTAAAATCAATGAAAATTCTTATTCATATTCTTATTTACACTGAAACAAATATTTCTATAAAAAAATAAGGAATTATTTAAATCAAATGATGGAATGGAGTAGATTGATGAATATTATAATCTTTGTGTGATAAATCTTGGATTCCATTGATAAAGAAGGGGCTAGGGTCCTAGTATATGTCAGTGATTGAAAATTTAGTGTTTGAGGTTGTTAATCCTTTATGCTATGGTGATTAGAGAGGAAAAATCCAAATTATAACAAACAATAGTCCAATTCTCTCTATAACTCTTGTTCATGGTGTTGTGTTGTGAGTGGGTGCATGTTTCGAAAAATGATGTGATACTTCCATACACCACCATTGAAATGAGAATGCCAACCTTAAATTATCAACCAAAGATACAAGGGAATGGTATGATCACTACAATCATAAAATGGTATAGAACACACACACACACACATGAGTAATAAGAGTGTAAGAATGGAGACTCCAATTCTATTATCTCACAAAACATAGATTACAAAAAGAGAGCTCAATTCACTAAATTTATAACCTCTCAAAATGAGCTTATGAGGTCCGGTTGTAGTTTTTCTACTAGCTTTGATTAGTTCCATATTAATGGTTCGGATAATTAAGATATAGTCCTTATATCCCACTTAGCGAGCAAAGAAAGATCTAAAAATTATGAGGAATAATTTGTGAGTTATCCTAGTGTTCATCAAGGTTGATGACTCATCTTGCACAAAACAAAGATTCCAAGTATAGAAATGGAGTTTCAATACACAAAATTAGTGATAAAAATCATTGTTTAGAGGATAATGAATATTGAAAGAAATTTTGTAATTCCTTCACGTGCTTCCACACCAGCTATGGTCATACAAGCTTAGCCTATTTTATTCTTCTCTATCTTTTGCATTCACACCCCCTCCCTTTCATGTCTATCATCCTTGATAGACCACTTTTAATTACAAATGCATAGTTCATAGGATTTAATCATAAGAAAACTTCTTCACATCTTTTCACACATAAGTCCGAGTTATAAAAATGACTAGCTTGCTTACTTGCTATGCTAATATCATCCAAGGATAATTTCATGAACCAATTCAAGAAAGGCTAAAAAACTTGGATTACCCATTTTTGGAATGTTGGTGAAATGTGTTTCAGTTTGAATGTCATCACATTTGATGCATACAACCCCCATTCTTTCACAAAAAGTGTTAGTTTTACCAAGGTCTCATGAGTTAGAACTTAGAGGTAAGATGTCTCAAGGTAAATTGAAACCTTAGAAGAGAACTCTAAGAATACCTACAAGTTTAAGATGCTTATAAATTAAGTATCTAGTTCCTAAATAGTTACTATAATTTCATAGCTATGAGTTCTAGTGCACATTTCTATGTGTATAGAACAAAGAAGTTTATTTCACCAGAAGTATAGACTTCTGATTTGTGGAATTAAAAGGGCAACTCAAGTATGATTAGAATGCCATAGTTAGAGATAGTAAAAGAATAGTCATGTAAGAACTTCCTAGATTTGGAGGTTGAGACATAGACTTTAGAGTTCCTACTTCTATAAAAGGAATCATATCTTGATTCTCCAACATTTTACTATGGGCAGATGGAGTAGTTTTATCTATCTATCTACCTAGAGTGAAGGATAGAGATCCTAGATAGACTCATATTTATTAAGCACGTAAGGCAAGTTTGTAGGCCAAGAACTCTTGAATGGCCAAGATACACAAAAAGGCAAGGTTTATGGCAGACAAGCATGGCAAGTTTGTGGGTCAGATATTCAAGAGTGGCCAAGATATACAGAAAGGCAAGGTTTGCAAAGAGTAAATAACATAAGGATATAGTCTAAGTTCCTAGCAGGTTGGATGTATTAGACAAGGCAAGGTTGTCTTCAATAGGGAGTGATTATACAACAATGCAAGGTCTATAAGTAAGAAAGTAAGTTCCAAATGGAAGACCAATTGAGAAGCAAGTTTGATGTTTCTATTTATAGTGCATCATAAATAATGACTAAGTAAAGTGATCAAGTTTGAGCATTAGGGGAGGCAATTACTGATCCGTGGAGAACTAGATCTCCAAGAGACGTGATTGGTAAATGCTACCAAGTTGCTTATAGTTGATTATAAGTTTATGTATTTTCTTTTCTATGTGCATTCATCATGTAGTCTGATGGATTCATGCAGTCATGGAGACTCTATTGGAATGCTTCAGTACTTTCAGCGAAAGTGAGAGCAGAATTCCAAGAGTTGTCCTTGAAGCAATTACAGAAAAAGATAGATTAGACCTAGCTATTCACCCTTTGTAGAATCAGACTATCAGACACAGATATCCTATGCCCAGGATTAATGATCTTTTAGAAACTCTAGGTGGAGCCATTGTATTCAGTAAAATAGATTTTATAAGTGGTTACCATCATATTAGAGTAAGAGATCATGATAAGACTCAGTTAATCCAGAGAAGACTGAGTTGTTTCTTTTGACGATAGAGTATCTATTGATGGGATTCATATGGATCCCAAGAAGGTTTCAGTTATGTTATTTTGGTCTATTTCTTAGGATGAGGGGCAGTTATGATCATTTCTAGGACATTCCAGTTTTGATCGGAATTTCGGAATTTCATCTCTTTTTATTTTGTTGATAGCAGTGCCTATGACGAACTTGCTTCAAGGCAAGGTTTCTTTGCATGGAAGCAATAATAGCAAGCTAGTGGTGGATTCATTAAAAAAAAAAAACGATTTGAGTTACAGACAGATGCTAGTGGCATAAGCCATAGGAACAATTTTGAGTCAAGATGGCAGGTCAGTGCATGAAGAGGAATTGTATGCAGTGGTGTATTCATTTAAAGTCTAGAGACACTATCTTTATGGTGTAGACTTTAAGGTATACACAAATCACCATACACATAAGTATTTTTGTAGTCAGCCAGATCTCCGAGGCAGTCAGACTCATTGGGCTGAGCTCATGCAAGAGTTTCACATGGAAATCCTATATAGAAGAGCAAACATAATATAGTTTTTGATGCATTATCATGAATAATGTACCAAATGAGCTTTACGGTTTTAGAAAGCTCATTGTTTCAAGAGATAATGGAAGCACAGGTGGAAGATCCACATTCGAGCCATCAGTGATGACTCTATTATAGGAGACGGGACAGTTTTAGCTGTTTCTTCCCCTAGCAGAGCGAACAAGTCCATTCCATATTCTAGTTTCTCACACGAGAATGGAATACTTAGATGGAAAGGAAAGGTTTGCACACCAGATTCCCGGGATTTGATAAGAAAAGTCATGCATGATAGTTATGATGTGCCTTGTGCCGGACATCCAGGTGTTGACAAGACAATATAGCTTGTAAGAAGAACATTTTGGTGGCCAGGATAGCCAGAGATATCCACACTTAGGTTTAACAGGCTTTATGTGTCAAGTTAACAAAGCAGAAAGGATAAAGACTCCACGTCTTTTGTATCCTTTACAAATTCCAGATCACAACTAGGACAGTGTATCCATGGCCTTCATAGTCGGGTACCGCAGACCCAAAGGAAGTGGGTTACTATCCTAATTGTGGTAGACAAATTGATAATCCATAGGGATCATGACTTTGATCCGTAGGGATCAGTTCATACCCACGCAGGAGATGATAGAAACTCCACACAAGGATCAGAGTGTCAGACATTGATCCATAGGGGTTAGTCCAAACATTGATCCACAAGGATCAGTCACAAGGATGATCCACAGGGATCAGTCCATTTGATCCATAGGGATCATTTCATTTGATCCAGAGGTAGCGGAGTGGTTTATCCAGCATGTCTTCAGATTGCATGGGTTGTCGACATCCATAGTTTCACATAGGGATGTCAGATCTACAGGACCAAATGGGTCAACCAATTTTTAGAGGACATATTGAGGGCATGTATGTCTGAGAGAGAGACAGATTGGGATAGTATTTGGCACTAGTTGCATTTCCTTTTGAGATGAACTATGGCATGAATCCCAATGCTTTCAGTACCATAGGTACATCACATAAATGTCCTAGTGCTTTGGAGTTCTTAGAAAATGTCCAAGCAAATTTAGAAATAGCTAAAGCCAAGATGTAGCAAGAAGTTGATAGGGCTAAAGAGTACGCTGATAGGAAAAGATCTCCTAGATCCTTAGAGGTAGAAGATAGAGTCTTTCTTCAGGTACTAGCTAGATCTACTTCACTGTCCATAGGGAAGTGTAGTACGCTATCACCAAGGTTTTGTGGACCTTAGAAGATAGTTAAAAAGCTAGGTGAATTTGCATACCGATTAGATTTTCCTCCAGATTGAAGAGTTCATCTAGTGTTTCATCTAGTGTTTTTTTTAGGGAGGATAATCTAATATAAGGTATTGTTTCTTTGCAAGAAAGTAAAAGCACTGATCATTCTCCAGACAGGATACTAGATCGGAGACAGAAGCGATTGAGGAATCGTGTCATCCAAGAGTATTTAGTAGCGTGGAGAGGATTACCACTTACTGACTCTACTTGGGAATCAGAAGCTCTAGTTTGCAAGTACTTTCCCTCATTGATCATTGAGGACAATGATCTTTAGAAGGGGGAGAGAGTGTCAGACATTGATCCAGAGGGATCATTGATCCACAGGGATCAATCCATGTGTGTGAGGGACAAGGGCCAGCTAGCCAAGGTCCCAAGCTCGGGGGATACCCTAAGGTACGTTGGTAGTAATGGGAACTACTTTGGTAGTAATGGGAATAAGTGTTGCATGATGGCCACATGTTCACACTAGACTATTCCAGATCATTGCTATTCTTAGAGTATATCATTGCTATTTTTAGAGTGCAAGAGGGTATATATGGATGGGAGGAGAGTCACACACATCATTCAAGCAATTTCTTACATATTGCTAAGGTGTGCTCGAATTCAACTCCGCAAGTGGTAAAAATTACTCTTTCCAATAATCCCAAGGGTCGTTCAGTGTGTCCGTCTGCCATTTGTATCTTCATGCGTGTTGGTCTTAAGGCTGGTTTTCCCCATTTCTCCCAGATTTCTTTAGTTGCAATTCCTAATCCAACTCCAGAATCCAAGATGGCTTTAGTGGTGTAACCCCTATAGTTCATTTGAAGGCAAGTGTTTCCTTCATCTCCTTCGCTGAAATCTCCAACCTTATCGACCGGGATTTTGACTGTGGTCACTTCATCAGGCATCTCCTTCTCTTCTGCCTTGATCTCCAATTGACTGGTTAATTTCTCCTTCAAATGTGGTTTGACCTTCAAAAGTTCTTCCAATGTCAGCGTGCAAGGGATTTTTACCTTTCTAAGGTGTTGTATGATGTCCGATGTTTGTACTGATGGTTCTGTTCTTTTTTTCTTATTGAGGGAATGAAATATAATTTCGAATTATGTTCGTATTCTCCTGTATAATTTGGTAAAGCTTTTACACTGTCATTTTCCTTGTCGTTTTGATCAATTTGTAATAATCCTTTTGAATTCAGCTCAGGTATTGAATCTTCTAGTTCACCTTCTGCTTCTAGCTCTTCAAAGGGTGGTTCAATTCCTTCCACTTTCTTCCATCTGTCTTCTTGGAGTCTTGCCCACAAATCTTTAGGCCATTCTCCATCTACTTCGGGGACAATGGATCCTTCCCTTTTATCCTCGCATTGATTTCCATTATGTGTCTCACCTTCTTTGGGTTTCTCGGGGTCATTAGGGATGACACACTCTTGGAATTCTTTTTCGGGAATTCATGATGTGGGTAGTCAAAGAAGAGGTCTTTCTAGGGTATGTTGAGCTACTTCAATTAACTTTTTGCATATCTCCAACCTTTCTTTCTCTAAGTCACCTCTAGGATATTCTTTTTCGTGTTGTTCAATGGTTGGTCCTACTCTGATTCGCGCCTGGTATGCCTGAATCCACATGGCTAACTCTTCTGGCATGGGATCTGCTAAAGCTGATCCTACCTCTTCTTTTTTAGGCTTTCCTTTTTTATTTTCTTCTTCAAGTTTCTATTTCTCCTTTTGATCTTGTTCATTTTTTTCCTTCTCCATCTGTTGCTATAGTTTCTTTTCCTTTATCCTATCTCTACGATTCTTCCATCTCTGTGTTTGTTTACTTGTAGCACTTTTCCCAGGATCTTCCGAGTCTTCAACTCCTTGAGGTGTAGGTGTATTCACCTCTCTATTGCTTTGGTCATTCTCCCCAGTTTTTTCTGTTGTCTCTCTAGCTTTAGCTATTGTTATTGCTTTCAATGGCACGGTGTACTCCTTATCACTCCCTGACGACTCTACTACTTCTATCACATTAATTTGCACGTTCGAGTTAACTTTGGTGGGGTTCTTGGGGCAATCTCTGAAAAGGTGTTCTTTACCACAATCACCACAGTATCCTTCCCAAATTGGCTGGGGTGGTGGGGGGTTTGGTAGTGTACATTCTCTGATATAATGATCACCTCCACATCTATAACATGGTCCTCTAGGTACAGGCTGTCTGTTCATAGGTCAGGGGGGTATGGGTGCTCTGGGAGTAGTGTACATCAATGACACATAATCCTGCTCATATCCGTAAGAATTATCTAGTGCTTCCATGCCATATGCATATGGTTTGTACATTTGTCCATATTCTATCATAGAGCTCTCATAAGTGGAATAGTTTCCTTGACTATGGTCATAGGATGAGTCATATGATTCATTACTAGTCAAAGGTGTGGCTGGAACTATTGCTCTCTCTGAGTTTTCTTCAGGTTGAGCCATTTTCACTAGGACAACATTCTGAGGATGGGTGGTTGTTGCACTAACACCGGTTGTGGCTGAGTGTAGCTTTGATAAGCATAAGGTCGTGGTAATAATGCCTGCCGCTGATATGTGGGATATCTAACGACTTCTCCTCCTTGCTCTCTCTGAGGGTATCCATAAGGTCTCATAAGAGGTGGTACCGGTCTTGACTGTCTATTGTAAGGACAATTTTCTTTGCTGTGATTTGTGTATTTTTGTTCTATGCTGCAATATTGTAGAGGGCCCGAGACGGTTGGTCTATTGTAAGCATAAGCAGGTGGTGGGACTACTCCCCTAGTGCACAAATGAGAAGGATGATCACCTCCACAATGCATACATCTTCTAAGCATGGGTACTCTCATTGGGTTGTAGGGGTAGTTCCTCTATCCTTGAACGTTCAATTTCTTTGCTACTAAGTCGGCTATTTCCTCTACATTGTGCTTAGGGTTTGATGTGCTGCTGGCGGAATCTTCACTTCTTACACTACCTTGAGGTATTTTCTGATCTTCTACTAGGTTGTCCTCTAGATCAATACATTCTTTCATACATTCTTGCAAAGTTTGAACTCTTTTCACATATACCAGTGATCTTAATGACCCATTCACTAACCCTTCCAAAAATAATGACACCATCTTGTTTTGAGTGGGTCTCTCTTCAACAGGGCATCTATCCACATATTGTTTGGATCTCCTTGCTCTCAGTCTCACTGATTCCGTTGGAGCTTGCTTAAAGCTATCGATCAATGATGACAAGTTGTTTTTAATCCCAGATTTGGTGCATTCTTCAGTTAATTCTTGATAGACTTGTTCCATGTTTTGAAAATTATTAGGATCTAACGGCTAAAGCTGTGTCTGTCAAAGTTAGACCAAAAGATTCATATTGGATCAAGAAATCTTCCACTTGTTTGGCTCTGATTACTTACTTAAGTTAAGCTATATGATTGTAAGGTTCACTAGAGCCATCATATGGTTTTTCATGCATTTAGCAACTTGAATAGGTCTTAATCTTCTTCCTGCTTCAAGTGGTCTAGGCATCACCGGAAAAACTAGTCTTCCTATCAGTATACCAGGTGCTCTTACTACAGGTGGTCTATCTGGGACAGGGATTCTATTCCTTGGCTCAACGGGTGGTTGAGGTCGGCATGGCAAACTGCACATGTGGTCTGACTAGAATATGGGTCTGTTGTGTTTGTCCAGAATGCTGATATGAATTATCTGGAAAGGTTCCTTGAGGGTTCTGAGAAGTAGTAGCTTGATCTCGAGGAGGGAACACTGGAATGTTCTGATATTTCAACCCTGTTCTTTCTATCTCCATTAAAGGCCAATACCTCCTTTGGTTTCTGTCCAAATATGTGATGATGGTGGGGAATTCAGGATCTTGTAACTCATAGACAGTAACGGGGTTAGGGGCTACTTCCCATAATGAAGAGTGGGCTCTGAGGAGATGCTCCATTCCATTGATCAAATACACATCCATTAGGGAATCATCTTCGGGAACTAGGTCTCTTCTCCAAACCCTAACAACAGTAGATCTCCCTCTAGGGGTGGTCACTTGCTCTTAATGTCCCTCTACATTAAGGTTATGAGCATTATCTTCTTCCCCTTGTTCATTGATACTTTTAGGGTGTTTCGTAACAACATACTGAATATATCTTTTGTCCATATAAAACCCTCTTGTATATTTAACTGCTGGCCTAGGTACTATGTAAGCTTCTGAAGCTTTCTTTAGTCTGGCCACTGATTGGTTTAGACCATCTAGGTAGATAGGTATCTCATGTTGATTAGTGTTCACATATTCCAAAGATGTCCGATATTCACCTTCAATAATTGACATCATGCCAATCATTCGTACTGTATTTTGCATATCCTCGGAAGCCATGGGAATTTCCTCCTCTGACTCACTAGAGGTTTCAGAATAATGTGAACAGTTACTGGGTTCGGCTACACTTCCCACGAAGCGATTACACTTCTTTGGCTTCCTAGGATTCTCCCAGACCTTAGGTTCATTCACTTCAAAGCTCTGATCAACCTTAGCCAACCTCCAACTCCTAAAGTTCTTTACTGAGGGTCAGAATTCGAGAGAAAATTTGGTTGGAATAGGATGCACCAAGAAGTCCCAACACACGATACTTGAACCCAAAAAAAATCCACGATACTCGATATTTGACTGACTAGAAATTTACCACGATACTCGATATTTGACCGGCTGGGCCTTCCATGATACTCGATACTCGAGAAGTATCGCCTAAGAAATCCACAATAGTCGATACTCGACTCACTGCAAAAGGTCACGATATACGATACTTGATCAAGATGATACACGATATTTGGCACCTGAGAGGGTCACGATACACGATACTTGATGGACACGATACTCGATACTTGACCGGTATCACGATCAAAAATCTGTGATATGCGATACACGATATTCCACCACAAAATTTCCACGATACTCGATAGTCCGCAAGTATCCCGAGAAAATTCCCAACGATACTTGATATGAGGTTGGAGCTAGACTCACGATACTTGACACTGATACACGATACTTGGTGGGTATCGCGAAAAAAATCACGATACCCGATACTTGGAATTCCCATGATATTCTATATTCATCAAGTATCGTTTTCAGATCTCTACGATACTCGATATATGACCAATATCGCGAGAAATTTTCCGACGATACTGGATCTCTACCAGGTATTGTGAAGTTAACTATCACGATACATGATATTCATCAGGTATCGCTGCAAAAATCACGATATATGATACACGATATCAACTTAGTATCACGAGTGCTTCTCAGCGATACACGATATTTGACCACTTCAAGTATCACGATACTCGACCACAGGAGTTCACGATACCTAGGTATCGCGATACCTCAACGGCGGGAGAACACAATACTTGACACTTTTTTCAATGTTTGATTGGAATTTTTGGATTTTGAATGCATACAAGTGTTTCTCAAGCTCATCTACACTCTCCTCTCCATCTGTATCCCAAAAAATTAACTTTCTTAACCCTGAAATACCCCCACGATACTTACTGCAGACCGTTTGGATATGTCACTTGATTTTAATTGAAGGAGATGAGTAGCAGATTGAAATGCTTACCTTGGAGGCTCTTTTCGAGATCTTCTATCACTCTCCCTTGCTCTGCGCTGCTCCCAATCTCCTTGCTAACCGAACACGATACTCGACCAAAGACTCTCACAGTACTTGCTTTGCAAACAAGTAACTTGAAAAAGACAACTTTTTTGGCTTTTATACTTTTTGAGAAGTTCTCCTAACTATGAAGACTCCACAAGACTAAGATTGATGGCTACTCTAACTTCCTAACTACTCCCTTCTTTCTCCTACTCTACTTACTCCACTCACTTCTCTAGACTAATAACTCACTACACACACTTCAAGAGTGAAAAGTAGTAAGTGCGGATGAGTGTGACTTACCAAAGAAGAGAAATTCACAACTCCTCTACTCGCTTCAATGCTAGAGCTACTTACCATCACATGGATGCCTCAGTTTGATTCCACATTCCCTGACAACGGCGCCAAAAACATGTGTATTGAAGAGACAGAGAGGAGATATGAAGCTATGTTTCAAGATAGCTTGGAAATCAATGGTCTATGCATACAAAGAGGTTCAAGCATGGATTCAACCCATCAATTAGTGAATAAAGGAAAGGCAATATTGGTAGAGCTTGATGAAGATGGATATGAAGTTGAAGACTTTGAAGAAACTATGTTCAAAGAGGGCACTACATCAAAAGCAAAGATCAAGGCACCAAGGCAAAGAAGGTTCATTACAACAAAAGAGGAAGAAATGAGGTCAAAAAGGGTAAAACATCCAATCTCAAGGATTTTCTATGATATTTATATGGCTATGCATTATGATTTCATGTGTAGGGTTATCAAAGATCATGAAGCGTCTACCTATGAAGAGGCCAAATACACAAAGGAGCGCCAAAAAGCTATGGAAGAAGAGTACAAAGCCCTTGAAGACAACAACACAGGGAGTCTAGTTCCAACACAAGAAGGGATGAAGGTGATTGGCAATAAGTGGGTATATAAAGTGAAGAGAAATTTTGATGGTCAACTTGCTACGTACAAAGCAACACCTGTGGCAAAGGGATTTGCTCAATCCTATGGGATTGACTATGAAGAAGCATTCATCCCAATTGCTAACATGACCACAATTAGGACAATTATTGGGTTTTCCACATCTAGGAGATGGCCAATATGTTAATTGGATATAAAGAATGTCTTGCTTAATGGTGATTTGCAGGAGACAATATACATAACTCTGCCATTAGGATTTCAGAATCGTAAATGTTCAAATTTTGTTTGTAAATTTAAAAAAACATTGTATTGAAGTAATCTCCTAAGGCATGGAATCAAAGGCTTTTGGAGTACTTGTGTAGGTGTGGATACAAGACAAGTGATGAAGATCCCTCTCTATACCTCAAGAGGGAAGGAGGACTAGTTATCTACATATGCATATATGTGGATGACTTGATTATAACAAGACGTGATGATCTAGGTATCAAATGGATAAAGGCTAAGATTGAGAATGAATTCAAGATTTCAGATCTTGGAGTGCTCAAATATTTTCTTGCAATGAACTTATTTATGTAGAAAACGATGTTTACCTAGCTCAAAAGAAATACTTTCTAGATGTAATTTATAAGTATGGTATGAGTGGATATAAGCCACTCACACAACCTCTAGATCCAAACACTAGGTTATGGGCAAGTGAAGGACAACCTCTTGAACATATTTCATCATATAGAAGCATAATGGAAGCCTTCATTATGCTACCATCACAAGACCTGACTTGTGTTATGTTGTAGCAATTCTTTCTCAATCTTTGAATTCACTAATTGATGTTCATATGAATGCAGCCAAGAGATTGCTTAGTTACATCAAGCACACTATCAATCAAGGGTCTTACTACCCTTATGGAGATGGTTTACAACCTCAAGGCTTTAGTGATGCTGATTGGGATGGTTCAAAGGAGGGCAAAAGGAACACATCTAGCTATGTCTTCATGCTAGGTCAAAGGGTCGATTACCTAACACCCTCAAGGCATATTCAACAATAGATTGACCACTACCCTTCTTCAAAGAATGGAGTTCATTCTTAAGTTGCATCTTTATGCTTCTTGTGGAAGTGGTAGATACCTTTCTAAGGCCACCCAAATATCTCTAGCATGATCAAACTCTGATATATGACCAATCATAGTGTTAGAGATTACTTGTGATATGTAGAAGATAGCTCTCCTATTCCTTTCCTTTCAATCCTTAAACATCTTCAATTCTTGATTGGTGACCTTTGGATCTTTGGGATCACATCATGCTTATCTTCATCTTCACACACAATAGGCCATAAACCTTTGCTCATGAGGTAGTTCAGGACTCTGAACCTCCATGGCTGATAGTTGTCTTTGTCAAGCAACTTCAATTTTTGACCTAGATCTACCAGAATGAATGGGAATTAGGGTTACATTGAAATGTACATCTTAGCCTTGATGTCCAAGCTTTTGTTTCCTTATCCTAGGATGTTTCCTGCTCTGATACCATCTGATGGAATTTAAGCCCTCAGATTTGCACACTAGAAGTGAAATGAACCCAATACCTAGGTCCCTTCATACACCTTTTTTGCTACCCTACAACAAAACTCAGATTCACCTACCTTACACAAATCCAAATCACTTAAGCTTTTATACAAACTTACTATGGTTTGTAATCATTCCAACAAGCTATAGAACACCTCAAATTAGGTCAGTCAACAACTCTGTACAAAATAGACTTTGCAGAGATGTAGGATATGTAGAAATTAGGGCTATGAAGGTACACGAATTCCTCTACACATAAAATTGATTCAAGAAGCCCTCTTAGGGAAATTAAGACACATATAAGCTACAAAATGCACCTTAAATCTCTTGAATTAGATATGTACACAACGATCTACAACTATTGTAAGCACACTATGTCTATACCTATAAGATATTAGAGGGGGTGTGGACTCTAGAGCTCCTCGTTACTCCTCCTCTGTGCATGTGACACCCTCTATGTTTTTCCAAGCTTAGACTACTGGATTTCAGCTACTTGAGCCTTAGATGACTCTCTCCTTGATTCTCCTTGAGTATATGTCTCTTAGTCGTTAATGACCTACAAGACTTCCATGCATTTGATGACTCTTGACCTTCTTTTATAGCTTTTGGATGCCTCTTCTGACTATTCCACTACCTTAGAACTGCCTTTCGTGACCTTGCCCGACCTCGAGACTACCCTAAGTGATTTGAGTCCTTCCTAAATTTTGTCCACATAAAGGTTTTTTGACCCCTTTATCCACCTAAAGCTTTCATTGGTCACATTTTCAATGGTCAAAAGGGCAAAGGTGGAGCTCGTCTACTAGTAAGCACAAATCTGCTAATTCTGCACAATCAAAGAAGGATGACACAGATGAGAAGAAAATAGAAAAGCAAAAATTGTTCTGCAAATATTCTAATGGAAATGATCATGTCACAAAGACTTGTCCAAAACTGGTTGCAAAAGAGGCAAAGAAGAAAGAGGCTGGAATGGTTGTTGCAGAGGCCTCTACACCCAAAATAGAGTCTCCAAATCTTATGCAGAATGAAGAATGGGCATTTACTATTATTTGTAGTTATGACCCATCTTCTCATGAATAGTGTATGTCTATAGTAGGCCCAATTGTTTGGTACTTTGATAGTGGAGCAACCACCTCGTAGCATAGTTTCTTCACTTCACTCGAGCCTACCCCTATAGGGAATATTATCACATGCGCCAATAACTTCTCTTATCCTATCATGAGATTTTGAAAGATCATTCTGACTATTGCTAGTGGTATTTCTTTTACATTGTCTGATGCTTTACTTGTGCCAAGGATCAAGAAAAACCTATTATATGTTTCAACATTAGCCAAGATGTTATATTCCAGAGAATGATATGCCTAGGGCTCACCTCCCAGCCTATTTATAGCCCTTGCCTAGTCACCATCTAGAGTTCTCTCTAAGGTCCCTCTACTCATCTGGCCATCATGAGTAGGTACCTCATATGAACTCTGGCTTTTGGCCTTGGCTATCCCCCAAGCAAGGAACTTCTTGTTCCTCCAAGCATGTACATCTCTGGAATATAACACAAGATCGGCTTGGTTGTGAATTTTTTGATGAAAAATGTATAGTTCATGATCTGTCAAATGGTGATGTTATTATTGCTTATAGAATTTCATGTCTTGGGCTATAAAAGCTCATAGAATATGAAAAATTTGTCATTGATTCAACATGTGCAACACATGATTCTCAGGCTATGTCAGATGCAAAGCTTTGGCATGCACACTTTGTTCATATGAATTTTTCTACTTTACTACAACTATAGAAATTTGAAATGGTGTGCTCTCTGCGCAAACTTGAGGCACCTAGAAAACATGTTTGCAAAGGCTCTATTTTGGGCAAAATGTAGCATCCTCATTCCTAAAAGATGGTTTAGTTCGAGCTCCTAAAATATTGCAGCTTGTTCATAGTGATGTATGTGCTTCTACGTAAACACCCTCCTTTGGGAACTATCTTTACTTCATGACTTTCATTAATGCTCTTTCTAGGCATGCATGGGTATATCCATTAAAAGCAAAGTCTAAAGTGTTTATGTGCTTCAAACAATTTCTGGTTTTGTTTGCAAATCTACTAGCATGTAAAATCAACAACCTCCATTCTGATCAAGGAGGGGAATATATATCTTCTGACTTTAATGCATTTCTGGTTGAACATGAGATAAAACATTAGTGTATAGTGCCCTATACACCTCAAAAAAATGGATTTGCAGAAAGAAAGAATAGGTCACTCGTGGACATGGTGAGGAGTATGGTCACAGTTTTTGGGTTGATCATGTTATGTGTGCAACATATATATTTCACCGGTATCCCACTAAAGCATTGCAATCTATCACTCCATATGAGGCTTGGCATGGTTGCAAGCCATCTGTTGCTCACTTGTGCGTCTTTGGTTGTCTCACATATGCATTACTGCTTGAATAACAATGTAGGAAATTGGATGATAAATCAATGAAATGTATTTTTGTTGGGTACAGTTCTGAAAGCAAAGGCTATCATCTAAATCATTCATAGACTAAATGCATTTTTGTTATCCGTGATATTTTTTTTGTGGAAGATGCAAGTCACCATTACTTTCATGTACTAAGGAGACATCAATTAGCTCCAAAGATGTGTATGACACTTTGCTGCCTCTTTTGACATGTGGACTGTCTAGTGCTATTACAAATGAGGGAATTTTGCATCCTTTATAGGTTTCATGTGATGATGCAGATCATTCCATTTCTGATGCAGATACATGATGCAATTGTTGATGAGAGAAGTGATACAAAGAAGGAACAGACTATGCCTAAATGGCTAGTGCAGACTTTGCGAGATAGCAAATTAGATGTAGCTATTTCATATTGTACTTGCTCAAGCTCTCATAGTTCTTCTTTTGCATCAGGTTTCAATGCTATGGAGGCCTCTAGTGTTTGTGATGAGAATGAGCCCATTTCCTTTGAATGGTAACATGGATGAAGTCTTGGGCACCAAATCCCAAGTGTTGTTTTCCTCAAGTGCTTCAATCTCTTCCTTCATTGCATGCTTCCATTTTGATTTTGCTTTGGCCTCTTCAAAGGATGATGGCTCCTCTTGATTTATGTCTTGTGCTATGTAGATAGAATGTTTAGTTAATGAGGTGTCAAACCCATACCTTTCTAGTTTTTTCTTTTCCCTCATAGATCTTCTTAGGCCATGATGTGATTTTTCTGCCTCATGTCCAAGTTCCTGCAATTTTGCTTTACCTTTAGACTTCCATGCTTTGATCTTTTCCATCTGAGATTCTTCATCATCCTCCGAGGTGTCTTGTTCTTCAATCTTTGGTTGTTCTCTACCAAGCTTTGGATAATCTTCTTCAAGATCATATGGTAAATTGATCTTCCTACATGAATCTTCATACCATGAATTGTTTTCATCAAAAACTACATCTCTGCTTACCAAGAATCCTTTGTTGGTAGGGTTGTATAACCTGTAACCCTTTTGATTGTTGTCATATCCAATAAATACACACCTTTATGCCTTTGGATCCATCTTGCCTCTAACCTGTGAAGGAACATAAGCAAAATCAATACATCCAAAAATTTTACAATGATCTAAGCTTGGTCTTCTTCCATTCCAAGCCTCATATGGAGTCATCCCATCAAGGGATTTGAAGGCAACCTGTTAATCAAGTAAGTGGCTGTAGATACATCCTCAACCCATAGATAGTTAGGCAAATGCTTTTCTTTTAACATGGACCTTGCAGCTTCAACAATTGTCCTATTCCTCCTTTTTGCCACTCCATTTTGCTCAAGAGTGTACCTTGTAGTTACCTCTCTTTTGATTCCTCTTTCTTGAAGAATAGAATCAAACTCATGGGAGAAGTATTCTCCCCCTCCATCTGACCTTAGTTTTTTTAGTGATTTACCTATTTGATTCTCCACAAGAGCCAAATATCTTTTGAAACATGAAAAAACTTCATCTTTGTGTTTCATAAATAATAGGATAGTCCATCTGCTACAATCATCAATAAAGGAGACATAATACCTTGATCCAGATATTGAAGCTTCCTTGCTAGGTCCCCATACATCTGTATGGACCAACTCCAAGAGATCTCCATGCATATAACCTTTCTTCATGAATGGTAACATGTGAGACTTTCCAAATTGACATGCACTACACTTATAAATCATATGTTGTTTTGACAAATTAGGGAGTCCAAGTACACTTTGGTCTCTGCAAATTTGCTTTAATGACCTTTCACCAATATGTGCTAACCTTCTGTGCCATACTTCCAATTCTCTTAGTGTTTGACTACCATAATTAAAGAGAGCAATGTTTCTAGTGTCTTGTAATTCAAATGTGAACAATCTACCTGTCTTTTCACCTTTTGCAATTCTTTTGAATCCTTGACTTGGATCTTCAACAAATGCTCCTGCTTTTGTGAACCTGACTTGCAACCCTTTCTCTAGTATCTGCCCAACACTTATCAAATTCTTTGTAATGGTAGGGACATAGAGTACCTTACTGAGTAGGTTGATGTTTCCATCAGGTGCTTTGACATTGCCTATTTTCTCCACAGGATGTCTTGTGTCATCTCTTGTTTGTACCTCATGCTTATTCCTTGGATCTTCTAAATCTGATAGGAGTGCCACATTTCCTGCCACATGATTTGAACAACCTGAATCTATGTAGAAAACATGCTCATCAGATTTACCTGGTGGCATAGCCATGTTCATGATCAATAATGAATCCTCTTTGTTTGAGTCTTCTGTGAAGTTATTGAAGTCTCTCCTTCCTTCGTAGCCTCCTTGATAGTTTGAATGATTGTAGTTGTTGTAGCTTCCATGATAATTGTTGAACCTTCCTCTTGAGTAGGCATAACTTCCTCTATTGTATCCTCTGCCTGTTTGATTCCAGGGATTCCTAAAGCAATTTTCAGTTGTATGATTAGTTAATCCACAAATAGAACATGGGTTGGAGACTTGGGATCTCCCCCTACCTTGTCTAACTCCTCTTCCTCTACCTCTGCCATGTCTTCCTCTACCTGCATAGTTGATATGTACCTGCTTCATCATCCACTTTCTTTGCCTTTCCTTTGTTATCTTTGGACTTGCTTTTATCAATGTATAAAGCTAAAGTCTCATTACCTTTAGAGCTTTCTCCATTTTTTATAAGCTTTGCCTCTTGAGTAAGTAGTTGTCCAATGAGTGTATTGAAATCAGGTACATGCATGTCCATGTACAAATCCATAACTGTGGTGAATGCTTCCCACTTGTCATCTGCCTTCAAGCCATTGATGACCTGCCTTACAATTTGCTCTTCATCTATTACCTCTCCAATGCTTCCCAACTGATCTGCTATGTCCTTGAGCTTTGCGACAAAATCAGTCACATTTTGTTTGGGACCCTTCTTGAGAGTTGTGAAATCCAGCCATAGTTGATGCTTCCTAGCTTTGGTACTTGAAGAAAAGAAGGCTTCATGTGCGTTCCACACTTCTTGAGATGTCTTACAACTTCTAATGTGAGGCAACAAAAAATCTGAGATAGGTTGAGGAGATAAGACCTTGCAAGTGCATCCTTGGAGCACCATGTGCTCAATCTTTCTTGCTCTTCTTGTGTTGGTTGACTTTTGTTCCTGAAACTTGGCATAACTTCATCTCCAGCCACATAACCATATAAACTTCTACCTTGGAGATAAGCTTCCATTCTTAATGACCAAGCTGAGTAGTTGCCTCTATCCAATTTGTCAATTGATGAAGGAAATCCATCTGCCATGTTGTCCAACCTTGCTCTGATACCACTGTGAAGAGATGGATAGGTATGTGCTTGAAGATGAAGAGGTGTTGCAAAATCCTTGATCTACACCAGCCAAATGAACTCCAGGAGTATATGGTGGACCCTTTTAGCTTGCCAATGGATGTATTAGACACCCTATGTACGTTGGAAGATCACTCTCAAAAAGATAAATGAAAACAGATAAGTTGAAGTTAGCTCACAAGTGAAGAACTTGCTATTTTGGTTCATACACCTCTCCAGTGTTTTGCATAATTCTCTGAGCACAGTAGCAATTAGCTTAATTCCTCTTGGGGAAGCCTAGTTAACTTATGAAGCTAACTTTCAAGAGTAATCTCATAAAAATTAATGAACCACACACTGAGAATGATGTTTAACAAGTCATAACATCATCCTGATTTTCACGAGCTGCTACAGTAATGAGACCAGTGAGACGAAACATGAACATAACTCCAGATTTAGGAGTCCAATGATTAGGAAAATTTGTATCTTATACTAGACAGTAATCTTAATCCAACAAGCTTTAAATCATTGAATTTAGGTAAGTACACACGGAGAAACAGCTCTGACAAGATAAGTAAAAAAGTCGGGTACCTAACAGAGAAGTGAAAATGAACAGACAGGGTTGACTTCAACTATACATAACTCAAGATTGAAACACCCAAATGCAATGAAAATTGGTGAGCATATATTAGACTTATAGAGCTAAGGTTACCAAGTTAAGTCACTGAAAATGATGGACCAAGCTCAGAGAAACCATCTCTGCAATCTGACTGAGAAAACTAAGAGATATGGTAGTGAGTAGTACATTTCACAAGAACATGGAAATATGAACTCAAATGATCATCAAAATGAAAGTATATTGATTGTACAATACAATGGAATTACTGATACATATGTGTGACTTGGAATCACACCTTGATATGGGATAAAGCTCAGCTCTTGGAGGTCTTCACATAACCACGACTAAGACTACCATGTATTTATAGTTGATCGTGGGAGGCTAACTTCCCTCAATCACTCTCCAATCAATTAGTGATTGATTTGATTCTCTACCTACCACAAATCATGAATTCGTGGCTCCTCTTTCCCTTTTTGATCAAGTGGACTCAACCACTTAAGATTCTTTCACTTTTACATTAAGTAAACTCTTCAAAAAGTTACAAGAGGTAGTTCACAAATGAACTTTACATTGTCTTCATTTTAAGGCTTGTTCTATGACTTTGTGGGACTCAATCCAATACTTAGGCTTGTCATAGATGTGTTCAAACAAAGACTAAGGTTCACATTATCTTCAACAAGTTTTGGGCCGTCAAAGCTTCATTCTTTGCTTTCAAAGTGTATTTCTGAAGCACTTTTGGGGTATTTTTGGAGCCATTTTGGAGAACTTTCCTTGATAGACTTATTGGTGTGAGCACATTTATTCTCACATAATCCTTTTGGTTGGTCATTACTATTCATTAATTCATTTTTCTAGGAACACTAATGAATTCTCTCGTAGAATTTGACACTTGGTCATCCGTCTTTGAGCCTTAGTGGTGTTTGGACTCTTCTAGATCCATTATCATTCTATTCAATTCTCTACCATCATGGAAGCATGGGTCTCAGGCATGTCTAGTGGATTAGGGTCTAGTGCTAGTGTTCCGAGGAGGAGCTATAACTTGCAGGGAAAAGACCATTTTGAGATTTGAAAATTTGATGGCACAAACTTGGATCTATGCAAGAATCAGATTAAAGATGTGTTGATTCAGAGGAGGCAATGTAAGCCAGTAAATGGAATCTCAAAGAAGCTTGTTGACATGGATGAAGATGGTTGGGATGAGTTAGATGAAATGGCTAGGTATACCATTTGATTGCACCTGGTAGATAATGTGTTCTTTATAGTATTAGACTGTGAAAGTGCAAAGGAGCTTTGAAGAACTTATGCAATACATATGAAAAAGAGATGGCATCAAATATAGTGTATTTGATGAGAAAGTTATATGACCTTTGCATAAAGGACAGAGATAGTGTTTCTTCTCATCTAAATGCACTTGATGCTATATTCTCCTAGTTACAGGCTTAGAAAATGGATATGGATAATGAATGAAAGCAGTCTTGTTGTTATGTACCTTGCCATCATCATGGGATACATTTTGCATAGTTATTAGCAATAGTGCACCTAGTGGTAAAGTGGTCTATGATGACATATGTGGAGCACTCTTGAGTGAGGAGATTCATAGAAAATATATGGTTGTCACTCAGAGTGGAGATCCATATAATGTTTGTGATTCTTACCACTGAAAGAATGAGCAACATGGTAGGAGCAAGAAAAAGGAAAAGAATGGTCAACAAAATTAGAGTAGAATTAAATCAAGGAAGAGGGATATCGAATGCCATTATTGTCATAAGAAAGGAAACATGAAGAAAGATTGTTATGCATTAAATAATGCTAAAGGTAAAGGACAAAATGTTGATAGGCATGTTAAACAGATACATGCACCATCTACTTTGACTGTGAAGATTGAAGAAATTAATGCTATTTTTTATGAACATGATGTGTCGACAATTGATAGCACTGTGCCAATTGAGACTCTTATGGTTGATTCTCTTTCCCACACATGGCTGCTAGATTCATGTGCTTCTTTCCATGTGACACCACTGTTGGCAGCAGTCAAGGCACCGAAGGACTCACAAGAGAAGGAAGCCAAAGAAGGGAGCCAGAGCGGAGAGAAGGCACAAGCAGACTAAGTAGTCACCAAAGATCTGGCAAGTAGGCCATTCAAATTTTTCCAAAACAACATCTTCATAACAGTGATTCTCATCACTAAAAATCATTTTAAATACCATTTCACCTTTTTGTAACTCCATTTTGTGCAAGCCGAGGAGTCCTCAAGCTTCAGGAGTATTAGAAGTAGCATCGTACCAATTTTCATAATTTTTAGACTTCGTTTGAGCCTCCAAATAGGCCCAAGAACCTAATTTTGAACTAGGCCGGACACTAGGTTTGGACAGGGCCAATAGCTAGTCAAAAACTATAAATAGAGCTAGAGAGATCATTTTGGAGGTTAGCTTGTAATAGATTTGAACTTGTATAAGTATTCTGGAAGTAATATAAAGGAACTCCATTGTCTTTCTCCTTGTCTTGCCGTGTGTGCACGTGTGTGTGTATGTGTGTGCATGTTTGTGTGCTTCTCACTCACGCACTTGTGCCTTCACTTGCTCGAGGTCATCATATCATCCTCGGGAAGAATGAACAAGGTTTGTTGTGTCAATGGAATTCAAGTCTTGAGCTAACATTGGGACTTTTGCAGGTCCTTTGAGAGCATCGAAGGGTACTCGAATCAAGAGTAAGTGCAAGCTTGGGAACACGCTTCCTGGGCACACAAGGGCACCCAAGAAGAGAAACAAAGGTTGGAAATTCTCAACACCCTCTGTCAATCCCTAGCTTAGGCTAAGTACAGATAGAGGTTCTGATTAGTTAAGGATACGTTAAGAACGACCAAGTCCAAGAACTCTAATCACTCAAGTTCAAGTGCTAGGAGATTACATTTGCAAAACAACCTAAGGGAAAATAATTTAAATCAAGCGACCAAACTCAAGTACGATCCAACTTAAGTGTTCCTTGCGACGAAGATTGATTGGACAAGAAGTGGCATCCTAAGAAAAGTAAAAAAGAACAAGTGATTAATACAAACGAACTCAGCAATGAGGTTGTACTTGGGAAAATTGGGAGTATTCAATTGGGCATATGAACCTTAGATCAGGACGACACCTAGGAAGAGATAAGCAGAGTCTTAGGTCTTCAGAGGCTGGTGTCAATCATACTACTAGGTCTTGGGCCCAGCAGTTGAGCCATCATTCCTACTACCCTAGCTCTGAAACCAGTGAGTCCGAGATGTCTCAAGGTATGGAGAGACCCACAGAAAGTTCAGGTATGCCATACTTACATAGGGTAGAAGGCCCTTACAAGATGCAACTTGAATACCTTAGGACCAACCGATTAGGTGCTCGCATCTATGAGGACGGCCTAGGAAGATCTGTGGTCTAGATTAAAAACCCTGACCAACCCATTGGAATTGAACATCATGTTGTCAAGTTTGAAAATGGAGCATACCTGGATAAAGAAGGAACCATATACGTAGTCACTAGCCACCCAGATAGGACAGATGAATTTGGTAATGTGATCCCAGAAGCGGACATAGGTGACCTAGAGCAAGGGAACTTAGGTGGAGAGCCTAGGACCCCTCGAGGTAAATCAGTTCTAACGAGAATCCTCAATCCCGAGTGGGTTCCCCAGGACAATAAGAGTATAGATTTGCTCTTGAACCGAGAGACTGACGAAGCCTTTTGGAGGTATAAGTCTGAACAACCTAATGAGATAGGAACGATCACTATGTATGAGTTCAAAGATCCGGATAGCCCAGGCAAAGTGACCTATCTAGACAGTACTTCATAGAGGATCTTCATGGTCACAGAACATGGTAGACATGCCTACACTTGGAAGGGGGAATTTATTTTTCCCCAACCAAGATAAGGGGCTGGAACATCCCAAGCTCATGGCGCTCAAAGGGATAGAAGTAGAGATAGCCAGAAGTGAGCTTTGCCAACCCAATAGGAAGAGAACGAATGCGAACAAAGACGAATAGAGAAGAAATAGAGAGAACTAGAGTTCCAAGGAACTTAAGAAATGTTTAGGATTTTCCCTTACCGAGGACCAGAGAGCACACGAGGACTTTGAGACCTACACAGCTAGTTAAGTCCATGAAAAACTACTTCGATGGCACTGGAGACCCTTATGATCATGTGGCCGAATTTAGGCAAGTCTTGAGAGCTGAACAAGTGGAGGATCTATTCACGCAGTACAATGCCTTTGGTCTAACCCTTAGGAACACCGCTCTTACGTGGTTTCAACCACTAAATGAGAGGCACTTCAGAAACATAGACCAACCTCTAGAGGCATTCATTATTGAATTCTCTAAGAGCGGCATAAGGCATAACGCATCCTCATTGATTCACAGCTTTAAGCAAACCCCTCAAGAGACAGTTAGGCTTGCAGGAAGGAGGTTTCGGCAATACCTAGAGAGATGTCCTGTTTCTGAGTTACCCACACCAGCCAAACAAGTGGCTTTATTCCTGGATGGATTGCTCAGTACCAAACTACGATCATATGTGTACTTGAAGGACCCTAGAACTATAGAAGAGTGTGTATGCATGTGCATAGACATTGAAGATAATCTAGGGGAGGAATTAGAACTATCAAAAATCTACAAGGATTCAGATAGTTCTACTAGCCTTAGTTCCACGCAATCCACCTCTATTGAGGAACTCGCTGAGAAGGTAGCTCAGAAGCTAGGCATATCAAGCAAACAAATACCAAGGTTTGCCCCAAGGAGGTGATGCTATACTTGTGGAGGTGACCATTTTGCGAGTGTATGTCCCATTATGGCTCAACCCCAAGTGAATCCTAGTAGCCAGTACTGCACAATAGAGCGAAGATACACCAACCACACCACACAAGATTGCCCCTATAACAAACAAGCTGTCAGACAAAATCACCCTCAGCCACTTCCACAACAAGCAAGATATCAGAACCCATACCCACCATAGCAGTTTGCTAGACCTCAACAAGCCTCCCCACCACATTATCAAGCCCAGCAGAGACCTCAACCAGTGCTAGCACAACAACCCCCTGCTCCAGCTAATGTGATTTTTGTAAAGTATGCAGTTGCAGAAGAGAACCTGAATAGAGCCATAGTGCCCGTGACACCATTGGTTTCAAAAACCGACCCGGGTGATCATAGTTTTGATTCTACTCACATTGATAGCCCCCAAGCTTACTATATGCAGTCTCCTAAACATGGTGAATCCTACTATAGTGAAGAACCGAGTGAACCTAGTTGGGATCCAGAGTATGCAAACATCATGTACACAAATCCCAACACTAGACCTCAACCTAGGTAGGTAAGACCCTCAGTCCCTAGAGGACCATGCTATAGATGTCAAGGAGATCACCTCATTCGTGATTGCCCAATGCCTGCACCTACACAACCCCAATCAGTAACAATACAGGGCTTTTGTCAAGACTGCGGAAAGGAGCATCGCTTACAAGATTGCCCAAAGAATCCCAATAATATGCCAAAAATCACTCCAATTAATGTTATTGGGTTAGTAGTAGACGCTACAGAAAGTGTAACTTCCACTGTACCAGTACAGGTGGTCACTAGAGCTCAGGCTTTGCAGCAGAACCAAGGTTTAGGTCAAGAAAAGACTGTAGAGGTTAGTGAAACTGAGAGCATAGCCAAGAAACGGTCGAGAGCTTGGAAGGATAGCCGAGGGAGAATGAAAAACAAAAAGATGAGCGACTTAGAAGAAAGCATAAGAGAAACAAAAGCCAAAAATTGTTGAACTCACCTCTCAAACAAACTCTCACATACCACCTCCACCTTCATTCCTATCACCATCCAACCCACCATCTTTCCACCCACCTCAGACCATCCTACCACCCCCTAGAGTAGGATCAGTGCTAGCTGACCCCACTCCTGAAGACATAGACATGATGCTTAAGGCATATCAGGCCAGAATCCAAGAAGGGCCAAATGTGACAGATCATGACAAGTGCTACCCTAGAGCTCACCTAGAGATAGAAAGGACCAAGCTTTGCGCGAAAATGGTCGCGTTGGCTATGAAGCTAGTCCCCTCTTCAACTACTCTGGCTCAGCTAAGGCACAATTGCACTTGGATGGACTATTAGAGAAGTTAGAGAGCATAATTGCCAGATCTGCCAAGGAAGAAAAAAACCTAGGAAGAGATGAGGCAAGTAAAAGAATAAGCATTTCCCCACGGGAAGCTTATGTACCTAACTCCACAGAGCCAGACACATCTTCTTCTATGAATCGGTACTCACCCGAATTCCTACGAGAGATTCAAGAAGAGAAATGGGCAAAAGAGAGTGAAGTCCCTCCTCCCTTTGAACTTGTGGATGACGCGCATGATCAATTCCCACAAGATATTCCCTCCATTTATGAGGAACAGGAGAGCACCCAAAATCAAGAGAGATTAGACTTTGAGTCTAATTCTTTACATGAATTACCCCAATTCACAGGTCCATGGGAAGCAAAGTCCACATGTATGAGAGCACCCACAGTCATGGTAAGAAACGAAGACTCAGTCATACCTAGAAACACGGAGGTAGTGAAAAACACTAAAGTGCAGTGCAACCTCACTTTAGAAGAGCTACTCAAAGTTAGGCCAGAGTTATGGAAACATGTAGCTAACCAAATGCCAGAAGTAGCGAGACCCCGTTCCCAGGTAGATTCTCATAGAACAGTGCCAAAAATTCCTCTAGACAAGATAGGAGATATGAGTGAGGGTGAAGAAGGAAACACCTATCTTCCCATTACCCATCAGGGGTACACAACCAAGGCAATTCTAGACTTAGGTGCCGGAGTTGCAATTGCAACCACTTCCCTATGGAAGCGTTGGGGCAAACCAGCACTCAGGCCAACAAGAATGAAATTGCAGATGGCTGATGGTCACATAGAGAGGCCTTTAGGACTACTAGAAGGAATAACTCTCACCACATGTGCTGTTGAGTTTGAGCACACATTTTCTATATGTGATTTTAGCAAGAACCATGCCTATGAGATGATTTTGGGAAGACCATTTATGCGACAGTTGCAAGTAGTACAGGATTGGGGAACCAATTCCTTGTACTTGCAACACTTAGGTGTTACGACCAAAGTGAATCTCAAAGATTACTCTCATAGAGATGTCCCTCCTATCCAATGGAATCCCATCCATAGAGCAAAAGATGACGCGGAATCGGTGCATTCCATAGGATCAAGATCCTCATGGATGCATGAAGACACCCACTTATGGATGTGCAAAGTAGTAGTAGAAGAGGAGAAGAGAGAAAAAGCTAGAGACGTAGGTGCGAAGGAGACACATAGATCAATTCAAGACCCAGCCTATGCACCTGTAGTATTTCCTGACGAAGAGTTTGAACCTCATGGGTGGGCAGAAATTTTAGCAACAATGGACGTAGCAATCAATGAGGAACAATGGACACCCCACTATGATGAGGATGGCTATGAAATTTCAGTCTTCTCCATAGAAACAATCATGGGAGATGCAGTTCTGGAAGAATGCGAACCTAGCCCTGATGCATTTGAAGATGCAAGTGACTCCGATCTAGAGTCAATCATTATGGACCCACCATTTGCATCAGATGAAGAATAGTTCTATGAAGTTGAAGCTCACCCTCAGAGACATGGAGAGCTCACCAATGACGTAAGGTTAACCACACACCCTAAGGATGAAGGAAAGAAAAGAAAGAAGAGGGAAGTCGCACGAGAAGAGGAAGAGTCCTTGTTTGAGGTCCCCGAGAATTTCAAAAAGTATGAGATAGACGATAGGAGAGTCATGGTAAGAATGCCAAAACGCGAGGCACAAGCAGGAGAGGCCTATGATAACAAAGAAATAACTACCAAGAAAGTAGTCATAGCCATAGAAGAAGGAGAAGAAAGATGCACATACATAGGCCATGACCTGACAGAGGAAGAAGAGCATGAGCTAATAGCCTTGCTGAGAGAATACAGAGATGTATTCGCTTGGAGTTACAAGGATTTAAAAGGTGCCAACCCTGACATATGCTCACACACTATTCCCATGACCTCAGATTGCCAAACCCTCCAAGCAAAAGCCATACACATACAATGATAATTATGCTGCCAAGATCAAAGAAGGGATAGATCGCTTGGTCGAAGCTGGATTCATCTATGAAATTGAGCACACTGAGTGGGTATCCCCCATCGTAGTTGTGCCCAAGAAGAATGGAAAGCTATGTGTGTGCATTAACTTGAAGAAGGTCAATGCTGCCACTATTTGAGATAATTATCCGCTTCCTATCACTGAGCATCTACTAGAAAGAGTAGCGGGCAAGGAAGTATACAATTTCCTTGATGGATTTTCGGGCTACAATCAGGTAGCCATAGCTCCAGAAGATCAGCATAAGACAGCTTTTGCCACAAAGTGGGGCATATTCGCCTTTAGGGTAATGCCATTTGGACTTACCAATGCGCCTGCTACCTTCCAAAGATTGATGTGCCATGTATTTAAAGAATTCCTAAGGAAGAATTTAGAAGTCTATGTTGATGATTGTTGTGCGCATTCCAACATTAGACAAACACATATACCTGAGCTCAGGCAAATCTTTGACAAATGTAGAGAATATCAAGTCTGCTTGAACCCAGAAAAGTGTGTTTTCATGGTCAAGCAGGGCAAGATTCTAGGACACATAGTGTCAAAGAATGGCATATCTACAGACGAGGAAAAAGTTAGAGCTATTGTAGAGCTACCTAGGCCAAAGAATGTCAAGGAAGTACAAGCTTTCATGGGGCATTGCGGTTATTACCGACGGTTTATACACATGTATGCCATCATAGCAAAGCCTCTATATGGACTTTTGACTAACTTTGAGTGGGCTGATGAATGTGAGAATTCCTTCAATGAGCTTAAACAGTGATTATGTACAACACCAATCTTGACCACACCAGATTGGAATAAGCCATTTCATGTTCACGTGGACGCATCCGATTATGCTATTGGATGTGTACTCTTAGAACCTACAGGCAAAGGTAATATGGATCTTCCAATTGCCTATGCTAGTAGATAGTTAAATGCAGCTGAACGAAATTATACCACCACTGAACAAGAAGGATTAGGCATGGTATATGCAGTTAAAACGTTTAGACACTATTTGCTTGCAAATAAGTTTGAATTTTTTACTGATCATCAAACACTGTTGTACTTGGTAAACAAGCCATGCAATATAGGTAGATTAGTAAGATGGTTTCTCTTACTAATGGAATACGACTTTGAAGTTGTGGTGAGGAAAGGGAAGACTCACTTGAGAGCAGACCATCTCTCTAGGCTCACATCTGGAGAAGCCCCACAAGGAGTATCAAATGACCTTCCTGATGCTTACTTGTTTAATTTGGAAGTTGTACCTCAGTGGGCTAAGCCATTAGTGCCAGTATTGACATACAGGCCTAACCACCCAGTCATAAGCACTCAAGATAAGGAGGTAGTAAAAGCCGAGAAGTACTATATCATGGCAAGAAGTATGTACAAACAGACAGACCAAGGGATATTGGCTTGTTGTGTGGAAGAAGACGAGGATGCAAAATGGTTGCAACTAGCACATGTAGGTGTGTTAGAGAAACACCATTTGAGGCAAAGAACTTCACAGACACTAAGGATGAATATTTAAAGATCTTGGAAACTGCTCACCAAGGTGTAGTAGGAGGACATTTTGGACCAGATGGTTACCTCAGAATCTGTATCCATGAGAGTGAATATTTAAAGATCTTGGAAACTGCTCACCAAGGTGTAGTAGGAGGACATTTTGGACCAGATCGGGTGATTAGACCAATCCTATTTGTAGGGTTGTGGTGGCCAACCCTTCACATGGATGCACATACCTATGTGAAACAGTGTGACGTTTGTCAGCGAACTCAGTATCCTATACGCAAAGATGAGATGCCTCTGGAACCTATGATGGGTGGATGTGCATTCTCTAAATGGGGAATATAATTTGTCGGTTCTATTAATCCCCCAGCTAAGGGTTCACATGCTGAATATATCATTGTGGCCACAGACTATCTAACCAAGTGGGTAGAGGTAAAAGCTACAGCAAACAATGATGCTCAGACGACCGCTAAGTTCTTATTTGAGAATGTGTTCACTAGATACGGGCTACCTATAGAGCTAGTTAGTGATAGAGGGACTCACTTCTTGAATGAAGTTATTGAAAATCTGCTCCAAGAGTTCTTGGTAGTACACAAGAAGTCTGCCCCCTATCACCCACAAGCTAATGGGCAAGCCAAAAGCACAAATAAGATTCTATGCAATGTGTTGACTAAATTGGTGAATAATAAACGCTCTGATTGGGACAAACAGCTACATCATGCTGTTTGGGCATACCGAGTTGCCTATAAAACGGTACTCCAAGCCACTCCTTTTCAGATGGTGTTTGGCCAAAATGCAGTGCTACCATTGGACTTCTTGATACCTACACTAAAAGTAGCACAAGAGCATGATTGGACAAGCCATGAGCTCTCCTCTAGAATCTTTGACCTTGAGCGATTAGGAGAAACAAGACTGAGGGCTGCTGCACGGATATATGCAGCTAAGAAACGACACAAGGCATACTTTGATGCCCATGTGAAGGATAAGGGATTGAAAGCCGGAGACCTAGTTTTGGTCTACACGTTGAAGCAACATGCGAGGGAATTAGAAAAGCGTGGTTATGGACCCATGATCATCAATAGGCTTTCAACTAGTGGAGCAGTACAACTAGCCACTTTGGAAGGTGATATTCTTCCTAATTACATAAGCGGATGCAGAGTCAAGTTATATCAAGAACCCCTGACTGAAGAGATGCTAAATAGACTCAACACTTCCAAGAAACACAAGGAAGAAGAAAAACAAATTCGAGAAGAGGCTCAGGCAGAAGCTTTGGAACGCATCCGAATAATGAAATTGAGAAGACAAGGTAGAGATCAGCCTAGGATAGATGAATATGTGCAACCAGGATATCACATGGCTATGTGTGAAGTTTCAGGTATTAGCTCTCATAGAATAGTTGATCGACGTCCTTTTGTGACTTTAGAGATAGGACAAGGAACAAGTGCAAGGACTGTAAGAGCCGTGATTGATTCAGGTGCAGCCACTAGTGCTGTTAAACTTTCTTACTGTCGTGAGTTGAAATTAAATGTCAATCCTATAGAAGCATATCTCATAGGATTGGGAGGCGTGGAAACCCCTTGCATGGGCGAGGTGGAACTTCCCCTCTACATTCGAGATGTTCTAATGACAGTTAAAGTACTAGTGTGTCAAGATGAGGATCTCACTGAACCTCTTGTCTTGGGTCAAGACTGGATCTATGATCATGTAGTCAACCTAAACCTAAGAAGTGGACTTCTTCAGGTATGGGTGAATCGGAGTCGAATTACAGTTGAGTTAGACAATGGATCACGCAAGGAACTAGGGAAGGCACACACTCCTGGTCCTTCCAGGAGTACACATGAAGATGACCATGCTATTCTTGTCCAAAACTATGTGATGCAGAGGGATGATTATCGCAACACAAAATTCAAGGATGCATTGGAACTCCCTTCTTTTCCAAAGGCCATCGGGATGCAGCAACCAAAGATAGATAAAAGGCAGAAGAAACAGACGACTTATGCTCGAAGCCAAAAGAAAATACAAAGCACGGTGTCTCAACCATCAAACCAAGTGTGGGTGCAGAAAGGCGAGCGTCCTATTGCGGTCAAGCCACAACAACTAGCTCAACTTCCTATTAGTGATCAACGACATGATACTAATAAGAAGACTTCCAGAAATTCTTCTGTGAAAGTGAAATCTATCTGGGTACCCAAGAAGTCGATGAAGGCTGGTCCACAATCAAGACAAATTTGGGTGCCTAAGGCTTGCTTGCGGGCTCAACTAATCACACACAAATAGCACCATGTACAACAGGGTTCACTCACTCAAAGAGTCGATGCCCACTCTCATTCAATACACACAAACACACATTTACACATGAGCACGAGTGGAATCACTTGCAAATGGGCCCCTATAAAGCCTCATTTCCAAGCAGACACCCTCATAAAGCCCATCAAAGTCTCCACAAAACCAAAACCTAAAGTCATTCACTGTGTTTGGCAGCCCAAAGCTTGTAATAAACCCTCCGATCCCATTTGTACATTCATCTCCACCTACTAACTGCATCATTCTCAAACTGCATCATTCTCAAACTGCATCTTTTCACTTAGCTCATAGGACTAACAACACACACAATTATCGCGCACTCACTGATCCACTAACTCATCATTCACTTCATGTTAATGTTGTAACGGGGACAAAAATTGTTCTACCTTGTCCTTTACAATGTTAACGCATGCTTCTATATTCTCACAGAACTAGCAAGCAAGCTGTAACATGGCAGAAACCGGAGGCACCAGTTCCCAGGCAGGGTCTAGCGCCCAGATAGTGGACATTGAAACCCTCCTTCTCGAACCACAACTCACTGAGAGACCTCAAGAACTTAGAGCTGTGCATGTGCTTCCTTTTCAGGACCCGCCTCAGGGGCACACTTCTCAAGTGGCGAAACATGCACATTGGTTCAGTGATGTCACAGGGCCATTGGGAGACGGCACCTACTTTTGGGAGGCAGAACTTGAGTTTAATGGAAAATGGGGACGATATCATTTCTTTACCCACAAATTTGAGCAGTATCAGAATGCAGAAGTAATGCGATCAGTTTGGACCAAAGCGGGCTTGGATGGCTATTTCCGGGCACATTTACCTAAGCCAGATTTCCTACATTGTTCCTACTTTATCAGTACCATCATCCCTAGCAGGGCTAAAGGAGGCAATAGTACCTTCGTGCTACCCTCATTGACACCTGGCCACGAGCTCAAAAGATTCAAACTGACCCTCAACCTAGTACGAGAAGCATTGAACATGCAAGGTATGAATATTCCCACTAAGAAAGAAACAATGATTCCAGACAGGATGAAGCACAAAGATCTCAACAAATTGAAGGACATGGTAGCAATGACAGCAACCATCGCTCTCCACCTACGAACAATGTTATGAAGGGAGTCCCTCTAGTAGAGATGCTGTGAACCATCTCTTGGGCTCCATTAGAAGGATACACATGAGTGCCATGTGGCACTCATGTGAGATGCTACAATTTGTACTCCAATTAAGGAGTCATAGGTCAAGAGGGGGGTACGCGGCTAGGCGGATAAGAAACATCTCGGTCTCCATGCGCACATCGAGCTTCAGACAGGTTTGAGCAGGTACTGAAGTACTGAAGACTACACAAAATGGAAAGCATCATTGAGAGGTATTAAGGCGGCGTCGGGACATTGTTATCAGAGCCAATAGGCACACGCGATCTCAGACCGGCGACCAGTGCGCACGACCGTGTGGAAGGGGCTCAAGTTCTCAGGCAGAGCGCACGCAGAGGGCAGCTTCGAGCTCCCATTTCTCTCCACTCTCCCTCTTGGATGAAAGAAGTATGAAGCTCTTCTTCTATATATACTTGCTGTTGGCGCCCAAAAAAAGCTATGTGGGATAACTAGCTTCATCCTCGTCGACTGCTGAAGCTTATGGACAAGATTTTTTGAGAGGACAAGAGCAAGTAAGCTAAAATTTGAAATTTTCCTTGATTTTACAGGAGCAAAAGAGACCTTTTGGATCAAATTTTTGCAAAAACTATCATGTATATATGTAATATGGGTTGTGGAGATGGGCTATGGGCTTTGGGGTGATTCAAAAAGGCTTTAGTCTCTCAGTTTTGAGCTTTTCAAAGTCATCCATCCATGAAGATGAGGTTTTTCACTTTCCATCGGTGACATACCCAACTTCCCCGCTCCATAACTTCTTCATACGATATCGGATTCCAAAACTCTTGGTCACGTTTCGAAGCTACCCTCCTAAGCTTTGCTTAGAAACCATCGACGTTGGATTTGGACGAGATTCGCCCCACCAAAATCTCTCTACAGTGCTTCAGCAAGAACTAGGCAGCCACTCCCGGGCCTAGTTTTTCGTCATCCGGAATCCAAATCCACTTTTTTCACTTGGGATAGTCTCAAAATTCTTGAAGTACAGATGCTGGGCAGCAATTTGTGGGCTGGTGAGGATTGTTACATCTTTGAAATTGCTCAGTTTCACTCAATTTTCTCGATTGGGGCTTTTCCCACGTGTTTTTGGCATTGTTTTGGATGTTTTATGGTGTTTAGAACCTCCCCGGACAAGGCGGATATTTGCAATTTTCTTTTGGACCTGGCGAGGATTCAAAATCAGCGGCTTGAAGCATCAAGGACAACTTGGATTTCACTTCCGCAGCTCTACTTTGTAACAGGGAAGTGCTCTTGTGATATATTTCTCTTCTTCTTGGATATTGGAACTTTACTTCCATTCATTTTCATACACTCTAGTTAGCAAACGGGGCAAGGGAACTTAAACATGGAAACTAAAGGCAAAGAAGTAGTTGAAACCACTTCCCCACCTAAAGAGCAACTAGAGGATCCTGATGCTGGAATGGAAGAAGTAGAATCAGGGCAAGAAATAGAAGAGAACTTAGAAGAGAAAGAGCCTTCACAGGAAGAATATACTTATGAAGAGCTTATAGATTAATTTGTCACTCGTGAACAATTCATAGACTTGAAAGAGCAAACCCTTAAATTAGAGAAAGATTTGGGTAGCATCACATCTCTTATACAGCAGCTTAAGTCTCAAATGATCTCACTTGAGACTAGTGTCACCTCTTTCCTAGCTAGGAAGGAAAGAGAGACCCCTCCTATTCCTCTAGAGATTACAAGGAAAGAGATTTCTCTTCCTAGTAAACACAAAGGAGAGAGCTCTAGGGAAGCTCCCCTCCTGAAAGACTTGAAGCCACCTACCTTTACGGGGGATGACCGAGACAGGAACAAGGATGCAATCTACACTTTTTTACAAAAGTGGCATGATTTGCATCAATTGAAGGGCATCCCACCTGAGTATTGGGTGCTAGAGGCGAGTCTCTCCCTCGGCCCGCGTTCTTATAAGTGGTGGATGAGTCTTAAGGAAGTGAGCTCTATCCCTACTGACTGGACTCAGTTTGAGACTCTTTTTCTAAAAGAGTTTCTTCTTGAGAATGAGGAGAAGAGGAATTGGGATGAGTGGGATAGGATTACACAGAGAGGTAGGCCTCTTTCGGTCTACCTATCCCACTATAGAGAGATCATTTTGAAACTTAAGGGCCTAGATGATTTTCAGAAGACCAGAGGGTTTGTTAGGGGCTTAGACAAAGCCATAAAGAGGGAAGTTAGAAGGAATGCACCTAAGACGTTTGAGGAGGCGATCAAGTATGCACAGATATATGAGGACCATAACCGTCCTCAGTATACTCCTATGGAGACGGATCAGCCCCTCAAGACTCTTAGTACAACTAAATTCAAGAAGAAGTTTCCTTTTGGAAAAAACAAAGTTTTTATTAAAAAACAAAGATCACAAGGGCCTAGACTATCCACAGACTAGTTTGAGAAGGCCAAGAGGGAGAACCTGTGTTTTAGGTGCCTATCCCCTAGCCATTCACAGTGGAACTGTCCACTCAAGAAGGGGGAAGAAAAGAAGAAGGGACCAGAGTCTAGTACAACCCCTGAAAAGGGCAAAAAGGCAGTCCACCTAGTGCAGACCCTTCCTATTCATGGCACCTCTAGCTGCAAGGGAGTGGAGGTGATGCACGAGGATTTAGAGCACACCTGTTGTTTGACTCAGTCATTGTGGTCACCACAGTTTGGACCACATGACTTAGTTAAGCTACATGGTAGTGTATACGGGACCAGGGTGCGGGTCATGATAGATGACTCTGCCACTCATAATTTTATCAACTATGCTTTGGTCAAGAAATTAAAGATTCCCCAGCAGCCTAGTGCACATAAATACATTTCATCTATGATGCAAGGGCAAGATAAAAGAATATGGGATACTATGGTATCCAATTTGGAAGTCAAGATGCAGAACTATACAGATTTTATGGACTTCCAAATTATGAACATGGAAAGGACAGATCTAGTTTTAGGAAGAGAGTGGCTATGGGGGTTGGGAGATACACTTAAATGTAGCTATGAAAACAACACACTCGAATTTGAAAAGAATAGAAGTAAAGTTTGTATACAGGGAGAGAGAGATGTACCTAGTGCACCTCTCATTTCATCACTAGAGTTGTATAGTCTCTGTTATTCTCAGCATGTACAGGACATGTTTTTATTGTATAGTCATGATATGGAGCATTGTACAGACAACTCATCTGATGTATATTTTCATGCTATGAATGTAAATATGAACAGGACTTTCTACTATTCTTTTTTGCAAGAGTGTGTGGTTAAAAGTTTTAAGGATCTTATGTTTGAGTACATAGATGTTTTTCCCATTGACTTACCTCGAGGGCTACCACCTGAGAGAGGGGACATTGACCATGCCATAGAGGTTGTTGCTAACACTAACCCTATTTGCAGACCACCTTATAGGCTTAGTGTTTCTCAGCATGAGGAGGTTGAGAAGCAATTGCAGGATTATTTAGATAAAGGCTTCATCAAACCTAATAACTCACCATGGGCATCGCCAATGCTCCTAGTTAAAAAGAAAGATGGCTCTATGAGATTATGTATCGACTATAGAGCACTTAATAAGGTAACTATCAAAAATAGATTTCCAATGCCTAGGTTGGAAGATCTATTTGATCAGTTACATCAAGCTAGGTATTTTACCAAGCTTGACCTTAGATCAGGATACCATCAGATTAGGATTAGGGCAGAGGATGTCCCTAAGACTGCATTTAGGACTAGATATGGGCACTATGAGTTTTTGGTGATGCCTTTTGGTCTCACCAATGCTCCTGCCACTTTCATGAAACTCATGAATAGTGTTTTACGGCCTTATCTAGGACACTTTGTAGTAGACTTTTTGGATGACATTCTGATCTATAGTGCATCAGAAGAGGAGCGCTTGGAACACTTGAGAAAAGTATTTCAAGTGCTAAGGGAAAATTCGCTCTTTGCTAAGGAGTCAAAGTGTGAATTTTTCAAGACAGAGGTTAGATACCTTGGACATATAGTCTCCCAAGATGGAATCCATATGGATCCTGAAAAAGTAAGGGCTATTATGGAATGGCCACATCCACGGAACCTGGAAGAGCTGCAGATCTTCCTAGGTTTATCAGGTTTCTATCAAAGATTCATTAAGAACTATGCCAAAATTGTTGTCCCGATGATCGAACAGCTTAAAGGGAAAGGGAAAGCCTTTCATTGGGGAGACGATCAGAAGCAAAGTATGGAAAAGTTGAAAGTAGCAATTGCTACAGCTCCACTTTTACACATTGCAAATCCCAACAAACCATTTGTGGTTGAGACTGAGGCGAGTGATTTTGCTATAGGAGCGGTTTTAGTACAGGATGGTCGACCAGTAGCTTTTGAAAGCAAGAAACTAGAACCGGCTCAAAAGAATTACTCCGTCTATGAGAAGGAGTTGTATGCAATAGTCCATGCTTTGAAGAAGTGGCGTCATTATTTATATGGTGCCAAAGTCGCGATAGTGTTTGATCAAGAGAGCATTAAGTGGCTCTCTAATCAAACAGACCTTAAAGGTCATAAGGCCCGATGGGCAGAGACCCTTCAAGAGTTTGATTATGAGCTTAGGTATAGGAAGGGAAAGTTTAATGTAGTGGTTGATTCACTTAGCCGCATGCCTATGCTCAATGGATTGAGTTTTACTCAGATCACTAGTGAGCTACTTGAGTCCCTTAGAGGAAAATGTAGGCTTGATCCTACATATTTCGAGATTTGGGAAGCCATAGAGAATGGGGATCGTAATATACGAGTTTCCAGTGAGGATGGAGTATCGACGGGTACTCAAGAAGGATTCAGGTGGAAGAACTAGAGTGTCCATGATGGATATCTGTTATACAAAGGTAAGGTATGTGTCCCTAGAGATCTTGAGATGAGACGGCATATTTTATATGAGTGTCATGACACACCTAGTGCGGGACACCCAGGAGTTAACAAGACTTATGATCTTGTTAAGAGGCAGTTTTATTGGCCTGGACTTCATAAGGACGTCCTAGAGTATGTGCTCAAGTGCAACAAATGCCAGGTTAACAAAGCTGAGAGGTTGAAGATTGGAGGACTACTCCACCCATTGGATATTCCTAATGGGAAGTGGGAGAGTATCTCCATGGACTTTAATAGTCGGTTTACCTAAGACACAGAGAGGGCACGACTCAGTGTGGGTAATTGTGGATAGGTTAACCAAAATGGCTAGGTTTATTCCGACACGTACTATACTGAAGACACCAGAGTTGGCTAGACTTTTTGTGGAGAACCTATACCGGTTATATGGTCTTCCTTTAGACATAGTTTCCGATCGGGATAGGAAGTTTACTAGCCACTTTTGGAGAGCGGTCTTCAAAAGGTTGGATACAAAGCTTAGCATGAGTACGGCCGAGCATCCACAATCGGATGGGCAAACAGAGAGGGTTAACCAAATCCTAGAGGATATGCTTCAAGCATATGTAAATGAAAGGCAAACTAATTGGGAAGAGTACTTACCTGTAGTAGAGTTTGCATATAATAGTGCCAAGCACTCTTCCACTGGGCATAGTCCATTAATGCTTATGTATGGGTTTCAGCCAAGAGCTCCTTATGCAGTAGGCTTGCAGAATGAGAAAGTTCAAGCTGCAAAGGATTGGAAGAGATGAACGATATGCTTAGGCTTGCTAAGGACAACATTAGGAGAGCTCAGGATAGAGCTAGAGCCTATGCTGACCCTCAAAGGAGAGATATAAACTTTGAGGTAGGAGAGCAAGTCTATCTTAGAGTTCCATCTAGATCTAAAACCATGAAGATGGGAGCTTGTCCAAAATTATCTCCTAGGTATTGTGGACCTTTCCAAATACTTAAGAGAATAGGAAAGATGGCTTACCAGCTCCAACTTCCAGAGAATAGTCAAATCCATCTAGTTTTTCATGTTAGTCGGCTTAAGAAAAGGCTGGGTGAATCTGACAACCTCATTCCAAATAGTGAGGTAGTAGAGCCTATCTCTGTTCAATCTATTCCACATGAGCCTGAGAGCATACTACGCACTCGAGAGAAACGGACGAGGAGTCACTTATATAAAGAGTGTCTAGGTAAGTGGAAAGATAGTTCAGAAGATAGTGCCACATGGGAGTGGGTTAGCACCCTTCAGAGACGGTTTCCCAATTTTAGTTTACCTTCCCAAGAGTCTTCCTAAGGGGAAGGATATGGGGAAACAACACGAAGACAGGACCATGTATTTTTATGCATGGGGATATAGTGGGAGTACTACCCTCTTGATTTTAGACCTTCCAATACCATTTTTGAGGACAAAAATGGAGTTAAGGGGAAGGAAATGTTATGAAGGGAGTCCCTCTAGTAGAGATGGTGTGAACCATCCCTTGGGCTCCATTAGAAGGATACACATGAGTGCCATGTGGCACTCATGTGAGATGCCACAATTACTACTCCATTTAAGGAGTCATAGGTCAAGAGGGGGGTACGCGGCTGGGCGGATAAGAAACATCTCGGTCTCCGTGCGCACATTGAGCTTCAAACGGGTTTGAGCAGGTACTCAAGTACTGAAGACTACACAAAATGGAGAGCATCATTGAGAGGTATTAAGGCGGCGTCGGGACAAACGATCATGCAGCACTTCGCTTTCCCCGCCCAAGAACGCTTCAAAATGCCACCAAAAAAGATCTGGTTCAGCTTGTACTTGGCAGAGACAGAGAATCTCACCATCAATATGCCACACTGGATCATCGATCAAATCCACCTAGCCCATCAACAATGGAATAAGAAACAGAAGAATGTGCTTCATGGATGTTGTGCTCTGACAAAAATAATTTATAGGTGCTTAGCTTACGACGTGCCCATTCAAAGAGCACTAGTATGGTCTAGGGCCCAGGAATTCCAAAGACGGCTATCAACGGCGGGTCCTCCATCGAAGAAAATGAGAGGGAGAGTGCAATTACCATGTGCCCAAGCAAGGGGAGCCACCACCACACGAGAGGTGACCCCTCCACAAACGCGACGTGTCCGACCATTTACCATTCGCCTACCCAGACCAAGTGTAGAAGGACCCAATCTGGTGTTCCCTCCGATTCCATCGGACTTGGAGTTCCCACAAGGCTACACCCTAGCTGATTTGACAAATGAAGAAATTGCCTGCATGATCAATGAGTCTAACCTGGAGACAGAAGCAGAGCAGACCCAAGGACCACAACCCACTACTACAACTTCAGCCCCGACCCAACCGAAAGTAGTAGAAGTAGAAAAGGATGAAGAAGAGCCCGAAGAAGAAGAAGCAAACGAGGAACAGGATCAAGAATATGACGAACTTTCAAAACTAGCAAGTGCCCCAGCTTACTTGGCCCAAATAAAAAGATTGTATGAAACCATGAAGCGAGTCCAAGAACAACACAAACTGTCGCTCGAAACAGGAAAGGTGCTCATGAGCCAAATGTTAGCCAAGGAAGGCGTGGATGACATGTTTATTGAATCAATGAACCTGCACGCAAACGCGGTAGGCTTAGATGAAGCTATTCATGCAGCTATGGCTTATATTCATCGCTTTGAGAAACGAGTGCCTACCCGTCTCATGTGATCCGGCAAGCAAATTCACATCAATGTATCAGAACCCGAAGATAACACACAAACAGAAGAACATCAGGTGGAACCACTCTCACCACACACCTCACCTCTCACTACACAACTCACCTCACCACATGGCACTACCACTCCCACTTCCACCATTACCACATGTCATGGGGATTCCTCTCTCTCCCGGCATCCAATTCGGAGGAGTTACCATGCCCAGTTTCACAACACTATTCACAAACATCACATCCACCCCACCCACTATCCCCATCTACACAGTCACACACACGTTTGACACCATGGAAACATCACCAGCCATAGCACCACTCCCTCTCCCCACGCAGCCTCAATCTCCCATACCCCCTCCACCCACCTCACCACTTGACTCCACATCATTCACGACTCCCTTTCCCATCCCCATTCCCCCTGCATCCTCTCCTTTCCCTGCATTCTTTAATGTAAATAATATGTTTTCAACGTTACATCAATGTGTGTACCAACTACAAAGTGAGGATCAGGCTCTTGAAGACCGTCATTGTCAACTAACTACAAATCACCAACAACTACAGAGGCGGCTTACAACTATAGAAGATGAAAATGCTGACCTCAATCAACGCTATACCACACTCGAGCAGGCCCATCAAACCCTCCTGGAGACACCCCAACCATCACAATTGCCAGGCGTCAAACAACTAGAGGCTTTACTTGAAGTTTACCAAGCAGATAATCTAAGAGTCCGACGTAATTTGACCCTACTCAGAAAACACATGGCCACCGCCCTTGAAGAGAACAAGCGTCTACAAAAGCAAAACGAAGAAAACCTAGAAGCCGCAATGGAAGGATCCCCCCACGAGATCGACCCATAACAGTTTAAAGCAGTCCCCTCAGATACAATGAAGACAATCCTTGAAAGCTATGCCGATCTATTAGAAGCACATGATGATTTGGAAAAGGAACGGGATGCACTACGCGGCCAGCTCAGGGAACAACAGGAACAACCCAAGGTCATAGAGACAACCTCGACTTCAGAGGAGGTAAAGGCATTAACGGAGCAGGTGGCAGAATTGCAAAAGAAGTTACTGGAATATGAAAGACAACCCTCTCTAGTGATAGAACCAGAGCCAGATGAATTGGTACCCATTGAGGTGGATGAGTCGTATGAGGAACCATATGTTCCTATGCTGATGCCAGGAGGTCAGCAAACCTCGGAAGGAATGGACACCCTAGAAGTCGAAGCACCGAAATGGCTTCAAACACTCGAAAAGACAACTAAAACCCATGAAGATTGAGTGGCAGTCCAAATCCAAACAATGGCTAAATTAGAAGACACTATCATAAAGTCAGAGTATTTCCGAAGTATGTCTCATCACATATGGGTAGGCACCAACGATGATCAGTATGTGCCATATTGTGTACTCTTGGCAGATTACAATGCAGAGATTCGACAATGATGTGGCAAGGCTCCAACATTTTCCACACAATTCGGCCTTGATGATATCCTGGAGAGTGCTAAAAAAGGATCCATTCATCAACCCACCTGGTGGATACGACTTTTAGAAACTTATCCTGAAATGATCCGTACCTGGAACAACATGCCGCTATTTATCAAATACAACCCTTGTTATGTTCCAGTCCTCCGAAGACGCACGTGGCCCGAGTTTACCATTGCTGTAAAGAACGTCAAAGGCTGTGCAAAGTGGTTAAATTATGTCTATCTAGCACCTCCACAAGGACCTCCCACAGTTGCTTATATGATTTCTATAATCCGTCACTAGAGCCTTGAACTACGGAACACACCTAATGTGATGGCACAAATGTGCATGAAAATCTTTGAATTAATGCTGATCACATTCAGGACATTCAAGAACATCAAGGACCCCCACTTCTCAGGAGTTGGCTTCACTGCAGGCAACCAAGACCTAGTATATGACATGAGCACTACCCCCTCAATAAAGGTAGTATATGCCTGGCACGCAAGAATACAATACCTCCCAGCATGCTTCAAGCAGACCTTCGAGGAGATGTTCATCACAGGGTTTTGGGAATATCACTTAGAAATATTTGTACACAAGCCCTCACATCTCCTCCAACTATTTGCTGTGGAGAGGACCATCCACTCAGATCAATTGCGGTGCCCCATCCAAACGTCCCAGGTTCAGTGGATTGGGATGCATTGTTAACAAACCTAGCACGGGGGCTGCGATTAGAAGAGCACCACCTTGCCTCCGATGTGGTTCAATATTATGTCCAACGCTTAGCTAGACAAGGGTCTGTCAGAGACGACAGACGCGAGAGAGGGAGGGTGTTGGCAGCAGTCAAGGCACCGAAGGACTCACAAGACAAGGAAGCCAAAGAAGGGAGCCAGAGCGGAGAGAAGGCACAAGCAGACTAAGTAGTCACCGAAGATCTGGCAAGTAGGCCATTCAAATTTTTCCAAAACAACATCTTCATAACAGTGATTCTCATCACTACAAATCATTGTAAATACCATTTCACCTTTTTGTAACTCCATTTTGTGCAAGCCGAGGAGTCCTCGAGCTTCAGGAGTATTAGAAGTAGCATCGTACCAATTTTCATGATTTTTAGACTTTGTTTGAGCCTCCAAATAGGCCCTAGAACCTAATTTTGAACTAGGCTGGACACTAGGTCTGGACAGGGCCAACAACTAGTCAAAAACTATAAATAGAGCTAGAGAGCTCATTTTGGAGGTTAGCTTGTAATAGATTTGAAATTGTATAAGTATTTTGGAAGTAATCTAAAGGAACTCCATTGGCTTTCTCCTTGTCTTGCCGTGTGTGCACGCGTTTGTGTATGTGTGTGCATGTTTGTGTGCTTCTCACTCATGCACTTGTGCCTTCACTTGCTCGAGGTCATCATACCATCCTCATGTCTTCCCAGATTGACATTAAAGGAGGTGCTACTCATCACTGAGGTACAACCACCCAAAGAATGGTTCATTGATTATGTAGCAAAGTCTCTTGGTACTGTGAGACTTGGTGACTCTTATCAGTGTGATGTTATGGGGATTGGAGATGTGGTTGTGTAGTTCATTGATGGTTCAAAATTTACTATGCATAATGTATGCCATGTATCTCTGTTATCATGTAGTTTGATGTTAGTTGGTCAACCTGATGGCCCTAGTTACAAGGTAGTCTTCTATGCTCGGTCCTTTTGCATATCCAAGGGCAATATGGTTATTGCAAAAGGAAGCAAAGTTGGCTCACTTTAGTCTTTATTTGTATCATAGAAAGAACACTTGTTAGTTGTTACTCAACAACCTATGCTTGTATTTGGCATGGCCATTTGGGTCATATATTATAGTGAAATGGAAAATCTTTCTCATTCTAGCTACTTACCTATGTTATCTTTCTCTGATTTTTCATTTTGTGAGCATTGTCAATATGGAAAGCAAACTAGGAATGTGCATACGACCCATGTGGACTCTTCAATTCAGCCTTTAGATCTCATTCACATAGATGTGTGTGGTCCTATGCCCACAAGGTCATTAAGTGGTGATGATGCTACTAGAAAATTCCAGGTATATCCTATCAAAGCAAAGAGGAGGCCCCAAAAATTTTCAAATTATGAGCATAATTCTTCTTCTGCAAAATCCTATGAAAATCTCTAGAAGCTATGTAAATGCACTAGAGGAGCTAGATGCATCGGCACCAATCATTGTACCACAATCCTTGTAAAATATTGGGAAAGTAGAGTTAGTCAATAAAAGTGCCGATCACTTGTGTGAAAGGACCATTTTTAGGGCACATGTATATAAGTCAATTGGTGACTCTTGTAAAGAACTTTTTTCCATTGTGACAATTGAAGAAGATTTTTGAATTTGCTTGTTTCCTATTGATTTCTTTCTTCTCCAAGATCTTTTGTGTGTGTAATGCTTGAAATATGTATGTAGGAATGTTGTCTATCCCTTCCCCTCGCTTGTAAGCCAATGTAGTGTGTGTGTGAGCCATAATGAGTTGTGGAGCAGGTGGTGGTGTTTCCCACCATTCAATATTTTGCTCATAGCTTGAAGCACATTTGTCATATTTGGCTGAAGATACCACCATTAGATGCGTCCCGTTGACATCTTTGAAAGGAACCCACTACTAACCATAATTGGAGTTCAGAGCCAAGAGAAAAGTTTGAATTTGTGCTTACTACTGTAAATGATATCGCGACATGCATTTTCAGAGAGTTAGTGAGTTGGAGAGGTAGCTGAGACTAGTCACATGCATTGTGGCTTAGATACTTCACTTACCATCATGTATGCACATGTCTTCATACACTTGGTATGTCTATTTCCATAGATTGATAAATTAAATGTGTATTAATCCACCACTAATGCACTTGTGGGGCGATTGAGAGACAGTCTCATTGACACAAGTCCCTAAGACTTCACGACTTAGGTACACATGTTTTTGGTGCCATTGCCAGGGAAAGCCCAACCAAGGTGCCTTCGTGATGCTTATAGCTCTATAGTGAAGGAATTGTACTTGTAGAGGTGAATTCATTTAGTGGCGATTCATTAAGTATTTCAACGCATTACTTCATACTTTTGGAGTGTGTGTAATGAGTTTTTAGGTTTAGGGTTAGGAGTGAGGAAGTAAGGGAAGAGTTAGGGTTAGGTAGGAGAGAGGAGTAGTGTAAGGAGAAGTAGAACATCTCAAGAAAACCCCAAAAAAAATTGTCAAATTTAGTTTAGTTCAAGCACTTGGCAAACCAAGGCCATAAAACCCAAAAAATTCAGTTCATTTAGTCTCTTGGTAGAACAAGTATTGTGGAAGAGCAGCGTCTGGTATCGTCGAGGTGGTATCATGGAAAGCAAGCAAATAGTTGTCTTTGTGAGCACAAGGCTTAGTCAAGGCACTCTTGAAGGTGAGTTCCCCAAATCTAGTACCTTAAAAACATTAAAAGAACATGCACAAACGTGATTAAAGATGCATCCGATATCGCGGGGTAGAACAGAAGATTTTGAAGTATTTTTTTGAGTGATACAAGGGGTTAAGAGTGAAAGAGAGAGAGAAATATACACATTGCATAAAAAGTTTTTGAGTTTTAAGCATTTTTTGCTGCAGTATCACGATCGATTGAGTTTTGGTATCATGATAGCAAAATTCCCTAGTATTGAGATACTCACCCAATATCATATCATGCACACCCACTTGAGGTATCGCGATACCGCCAAGGTATTGCATATCATCAAGTTTTGGTATCGCGATTGCGGTCACCCAATGGTATCATATTTCTAGCCCGTCCGGTATCGTATCATGTCAGTCAAGATATCATATCGCTGAGTGAGCGATATTGTATCGTGTGCATGTTGGTATTGTATCATGGCCAACTTGGTATTGTATCAGCCCTAGAATTCCTTGGTATCATATTGTGTCGATCAAGGTATTGTATCACTAACCGAGCGGTATCGTATCATGTGCATGTTGGTATCATATCATGGCCAACTTGGTATCATATCGGCCCTAGAATTCCCTAGTATCGTATCGTGTCGATCAAGGTGTCGTATCACTCATCGAGTAGTATCATATCGTGTGCATGTTGGTATCATATCGTGTGCATGTGGGTATCGTATCGTGTCTTGGTTTGGTATCATATCATGAGGACTAATATCGTATCGTGCATAAACCTGGTATCGTATCATTGAAAACCTAGTATCATATCGACCAACTACCAGCATCTTATCATTAGTTACCTAGGTATCGTATCATGGTCCATTCCAATATCGTATTGTGCCACTCAGTAGTATCCTATTGTGGTAGACACTTAGTATCGTATTGTCCTAGATGTGGTATCGTATCGCCTATGTGGTATCGCCAGAAGTGGTATCATCGCGAAGAACTCAGACAAACTCAAGGTAAAATCAACGAGAGAGGAGAACTAGAGGGACAAGGAAATTCTAGGAGATCTAACCCTAAAGAACTTGTGACTACCCCAAGGGGCAAATCTGTGGTGACTCAAGTCTTGAGAGGGGATTTGATACCTCAAGATGATTACCTATTGGATGTATACCTAATCCACAGGTCTGGCCTGCTTTTACAAGCTGATTCACCCACCCGAGGACATGAAGTAAGCCCGATAACTATCTATGAGTTGAAGGATCTAGAAAATGAGTCTCGAATCACACACCTAGACCAAAACCAGAGAAGATATTGTCGAGTAGATGAATTCAATAGGTCTCAACTGAAATACATGGGGCGGCTAGAATTCCCTCCTCGAGAGTAGGCAACTACCTCCTACGACCTTTTGGAACCCACCAAGGAATGGAGAATACTGTTAGGACAAACAAGCCAACAAAGTATCCCCAACTGAACACATGTGCAGTTCACAATGCCCGGAACGCATTCACAGAACCACACCAACTCAGGGATAGGTAACATGAACCGTCCACCCATTAGACCAAGGCCACAACTAGGTATGCAACCAAGAATGCATCCAATTAGACCAGCAATTCTTGTAATGCCCATAATACTACAATCTATAAGAAGGCTGAGACCAATTCAAGTTGCTAAATGTATGAGAAATCACTATGATGGAACAGAAGAACCATATGACCACATAGTGAAATTCAAACAAGTGTTATGAGCAGAAAAAGTGGATGACTTCTTTGTGCAGTATAAGTCCTTTGGACTAACCCTCACAGGAACAACCTTGACTTGGTTCCAACCATTGGATCCAAATTATTTTGGAACATTGAACAATTTTTCCAATAGTTTATTGGAGAATTCACCAAGCAAGGGATTAAACACAACTTGTCATCCTTAATTCATAGTTTCAAACAAAACCCTAATGAAACAATAAAAACAGTTGCTTGAAGATTTAACCAATATATCAATAGATGCCCAGTAATAGAAAGACACTCCCAAAAAAAAATGATATCAAGATTCTTAGATGGATTAACTAATGGAACATTGAGAACTTTATTTTATGTGAAACGGATTCGGGCATTGCGTGAGTGCCTCCAAGAATGCATTGATCTAGAAGACAAAGTAGCTGATGACCTCAAAATTTCATCGAGCTCAACTAAATCAGAGGACACTAGTAGTACAATGATGACTAGTTCTAATAATATGGAGGAGCTAACAGAAATGGTAGCCAAGAAGTTAGGAGTTCATGGACAGAGAAATTACCAGAACCCACCAATGAGAATGCCAATGCTAAGGATATGCAACATGTGTGGTGGTGATCATCCATTTCATATGTGTACGAGAGGAGGTTCAGGCATGCAACAACCCTACACATACAATAGGCTGCCACCCCAAGGACCCAACCTGTATTGTCACATTGAACAAAAATATACCAACCATGTTACTGAAAATTGCCCATTTAATAGGCAATCAAGGCCAATGAAGCAACCCTAGTATAGACCTTATGGATACCCTCTTAGAGAGCAAGGAAGAGAGATACCTAGATACAACCCCTATAGAGGCCCACAAGGAGCACCCAGACCTTATGAACAAGGAGGATTTGGAGAACCACAGCTAGTGTTAGGACAACAACCCCCCAATCCTCAGAACGTAGTGCTAGTCAAATACACTCAACCAGAGTTGAACATGGAGAGAGCCATCATACCAGCTACGCCTATAGCTATTGCAGAAAAAAAAAATCAAGGGTATGAGCAAACCCAAGGAGAGTACTATTCCTATGACACTAGTCTTGTGGAGTATGACCAAACCTATGACCAACAATATTATGGTTATGAAGGATACGGCAATTTCTATGGACCCGAGTATGCAAACCTAATGTACAGTGCACCTAAAGCACCAGCCCAGATGAGACCACCTATTAGACTGCCTGTGCCAAGAGGACCATACTATAGATGCAACGAAGATCATTTCATAAGAGAATGCACTCCCCCATACAACCCACCACCACGTAGAACATGGGAAGGGTATTGCAATGAGTGTGAAAAGGAAGATCTATTTAGAGATTGCCCAAAAAATCCCAATAAGACTCATAACACAATGCAGATCAATGTGATAGAAGTGATTGAATTATCGGGAAGTGATAAACAATACACAGTACCATTAAAAGCCATTACTCGAGCCCAAGACAAAGGACAGGAGATAAAAGAATTAGATTTCAAACAAAAGATGAATAAGGATATAGAGCCAAAGATACAGGTAGTAGAAGATTCGGAAGACCCACATGAGAGTAACCAAACAAAGAAAATCCAAAGTCGGAAGACTAGAACAAGAAAACTGAGGAATAAATGGATGAAGAATAAAAATAAAGAGGACAAGAAGGATGTAAAAGAAAGAAGGAAACCTCAGGAACATGAAGTACTTTATAACACACCACCTAAGTCCCACACCCAAAAGCCAGGTAAACTAGGATCAATTCTAGCAGATCCAGTACCACAAGACCTGGATATATGGCTGAAAGCCTACCAAGCCAGAATCATGACTGAACTGAATGTAGAACAACATGAGAAACTCTACCCACAAGGGGAGCTAAAGAAGGAGAGATTGGCAATATGTAGAAAGCTCATAGAGATAGCTCAAACCACTTTAGAAAAGACTATCCCAGTCCTTCTAGAGACTAGGATACCTGAGAGCCAATTCAATAGGTGTATCAAAAATAGCAATAGTAAACCTACAAGAATACCTAAAGAAAAACCTGATGAAGAAGAGCAATAGAGTGATCAGGCTAAACAAATTTCTACAATTCCAAAACTAGAAGCCCATTGGCTGCAAGACCTATGGGCAAAGATCCAGGAAGAGCGATGGAAAAAGAATGAGAGTTCTAGACCACCCTTCGATGAACTAGACATTGAGGAAACCTGATCGACCCCAAATTTAGAAGAGGTATATGAAGAAGTTTCTATGTTAGACCGAAATAGGGAGGAAGTACACAACTTTTCCACTCTACCTAGTTATGCAGAAGAATACGAGAAAGGGTCTATACTCTTTCACGCTTCCACAATTAGAGGCAAAGAAGATGGGTCTTCAGGTAAGACCTCACACAACCTAGCAGAGCTCAAGAAGACCAAGGTACAATGCCTCTTGACCGTGGAAGAATTACTACGAGCCAAACCACAATTATGGAACCAGTTAGCAGGACAATTGAAAATAGAAACAAGAGAGACTACAAAGGAAAATAAAGAAACTGAAGAATCCTTGATGAACGAATTCCTAGTAATTTAAAAAAAATCAGCTCCCTATCACCCTCAAGCCAATGGTCAAGCAGAGAGTTCCAATAAAGTGTTATGCACCATGTTGACAAAGATAGTCAACAATGGAAGGTCAAATTGGGACAAACAATTGCATCATGCAATTTGAGCCTTCCGAGTGGCTTACAAGAGAGCCATTGGAACTACTTCGTGTAACCTAGTTTGCAGACAAAATGTGATCTTACCAATTGACTTTTTAGTACCTACTCTACGTGTAGCACAATAGCACGAGTGGATAGGACATGAACTATCCAAGCAATTAGAGCAAATTGAGAAACTATACGAAACCAAGCTACAAGAAGTTGCGAGAATTTATGTTGCTAAATGGAGGCAAAAAAGCATATTATGATGCACATATCAAAGACAAAGGCTTAAAAGAAGGAGATTTAGTCCTTGTATATACATTGAAGCAACATGCCAAGAAATTGCAGCAACGTGGATATGGACCATTATTGATAAATTGAATCTCAACAAGCGGAGCAGTAAATCTAACCACATTAGATGGAGATATACTTCCCAATTACATAAGTGGGTTTACAGGGAAGCAATATATGGAGCTATTAACATATCACATGCTAGCATGACTCATAGGAGCACATAATTGAAAGAAGGAAGAAGAGAGAATTAGAGAAGAAGCACGTCAGGAAGCCTTAGAGTGTATCAAGAGACAAAAAGAGTGGATATGATAAAGGGATGAATGATATCTATAGGGAGAGGAACCTATACCCATGGCCAACTACCAAGTTATCAATACACGTAATGCAAGCCATAGCATCTCCCAACCATACTTAAATCTAGGAATCGGAATCAAGGAGTATCAACTTGTAGATGCTCTGATTGACTCAAGAGCGAATCTAAGCTATATACAAGTGTCACTAACTAGGCATCTCTAAACAATCATAAGTCCCACTAAAGCATCTTGGATAGGAGTTGGAGGTCAAGTTGTAAAGTGTGTTGGAGAAGCCCTAATAGCCCTTCACTTAGGAAGTTCCACTATGGAACAAAAAGTTTTGGTATGCAAAGACAAAGACCTAATCCAAAATCTTATCATAGGGCAAGATTGGATTATTTAGAATGAAGTGGGCATTCATTTAGCACAAGGATACATATCAACCAAAATAGGAGATAAGGAATTCTTTAGTTTGCTGGAAGAAAGGCCATCTCAAATCCACAACGTCATCAAACCTAAGGAAGAGGACTTAGAGGAGGAGAAAGAAAATGATTCTATAAAGAGCATATCCCAAGAATGTTGTAATCCAGAATTACTTGTAATTAGGGAAGTGTTGCATGAGGATGTAATCACCTTGCCCATGAGAGATGAACCTAAGAGAGAGTGAGGACATTACCTCTCGACCTATCTACACTATGAGAAGAAACCCCACATGGAAGACTACTGTTTGAACACCAGACCCATATAATACTCATCTACAATGGGTACAAAAGGATTGAAAGACTCAACGAATCAACTCAACACCAAAGCAGATCAGCCATTTAGTGAAAACACAAAGGGACAACCACCATGCACAATCGCAATCAGAACCACACAGACTTCTTTGTGTATGGCTTCCAAAGTCATTAGTAGGAGCCCAAAGTACACAACAACGCATATGGATTCTAAAGAATGTCCAACAAATGGAAAATCAAGAGATAAGGAAGCTTAGCGAGATATCATGTCTACATCATGAAGCAAAGAAGTCTACAAAGACCCACCAAGGGTATCAAAAGAGCACATCAACTACAACTTAGACCACAAGTAGAAAGGAGACAAGGACCAAAGAACGAGGAGCCGGAAAAAAACAAATGCCTCAAGCACCAACTACAAAGTGGATATGGAGACCCAAAAGACATCAAGGACAAGAACAAAAAACTCAATGGGATTCTACTTTCACTCATGGAGAGTCATTTGCACACAGGGTATGCATGACAGGTCCACATTACAAGGCCATGCATTGGGCACATTATCTCTTCAACAAGACTAGTGGTGTATGTTTCCATCATTGGAATAGGTCCCAGCCATAGGAATGACCATACATTGTAAATAAATAAGTGCTTTGGCTAGAACTATTTCTTTTTTCTTTCAGGATTAAAAATAAAGAAAAGTGTAGTAAGAGATATTATTTAAGAAAGGGGGAACAGAGCGACAAAAGAAATGACATATCACTGAACCACACATCAAACACATGAATTAGTTTCTCCTATAAGTTGATTGTGTCTTTATTACAAGTGCAGATGGCTTTTGAGGATTTTGAAGGAACCATTCAAAAAAAGGTGTTGGAATTTCCACTACAAAGTGTAACCAAACTCAAGGGCCATTGGTTCAGAGAAGACCAACCGGTAGGAGAGCATCTCTTCTTGATCACCGGGCACTGATCATCAGTTACCTATGATGTCCCAAGATTTCAAAGTTTTACACGAACTCCTAACCATCGTGGATATCATGAAAAAGGGGGAATTCATAAGTACTTCGAGCTGCCCACCTACAAGCCAGATTTTCAACGATGCACTCAAGTTATGAACACTCTTCAATTGGATCTACATAATCCTCTAGTACTAGAAGCAAAAGTTCTAGATGCGGAAGGAGAATGGGTGATCATTCAATTCACTCATGAATTGATTGTTGAGAGTGATGGATGGATGCACTCAGGAAATCAGTTGGTGCTGCAAAACCTGCTTCACACCTGCCCTCTTTTCTCTTCAGATATACTTAGTACACTAGTTTAGCTTCCAAATGACATAAAGAAACCATATATGTACTTTGGAAATGGTTTGGGTAATGATCAAACCAAAACAGATAACTTTGTACTTCAAAAATCAAGCAAAACTTTCTATTCCTGTATTGATACCTGCTCAGACTTTTACTCAGTGTGTCCAGCACACTTAAAATTGGAACAATTCCTTTTGGGAGTATTAATGTACCTTAGTAAGCTACCAATCACAAGTGGAATCACTTCAATTGATAAACTATGCACTGAGAAATAAGTTTAGCAAAATTATAATCACCCCCGACTTTTCAGGAACTCTGCAGACAAATACCAGTGTGCACTTCGACTCGCTTTTCTCCCAAATGACTGAATGGAATCCTTTGAAATTTTGTATGCTTGTAGTAGACCTTGAGATGGTTCCAATGAGCTATAGAACACTTGATTTGGTTCAGTAGATCGAGAGAAATGCCCTGATGAAGTTGACAGACTTGGAGTAGGTGACTCAGACAAAACAGAGATGATGAATGTATACTTCTATTGATAAATGTGTTTGTACAATCTCATTAGCTTGCTAAGCACAGCTAAATGAGGTATTGTGGTGTTGGCTATAGAGTAACCTACACACACAATGAATTACAATGAGATTTTGCCTCGGGGAGTGAGCTGAAGTGAGAGTGTAACCCGCGACTTTTTACTACATCTTTTATAGGAGTTTGATCTTCATTTGAATTTGAAATTCAAACTTAGGCTCCCTTGAATCTCTCCTCTAAAAGTAGGGAGATATTCTCTCTATCTCAACAATCAAATTTCCACGACTCTATTGTTAGGTGGATGACTTAAAGTGATTACAAACAAATGATAAGTCACTTAGACTTTTACAAGTGGTAAAAAAGTATGAACACATAAGCATATGTTCCCATGAGTCTTCCTTTAGGTGAAGCCTAGATAATCCTTTGTCCATGCTAATCTTCCATAAGTCCAAGGGTCCAAGCCAATGTGTGTAGGCTTGTCTTGCACCAACATTGATTAAAGAAGCCTTTGGATGGGAGCAAGATGGTAACACTAACCTGAAGGATGAAAGCAGGGGAACAAAGACCCGAACATTTTTGGATATTAATCGTGTGGATATTGAAGAAGATGTCAGACTCATACATCAACACTTCTGATTTCCCAACATGCACTGCTACATAGCACCTCAAAAGATTGTAGTACAGCTCTTATCTCATGCAACAAAACAAATTGAGAAACAATGGGGACACAAGAAGTTCTTGAATGGAAGTGTAGCTTTGACCATTTTTTTCTACCAAGCCTTAGGTATTCGGGAGTACCTTAAGGAAATGCCTTCATAAATGGAAATGGCTAAGTACGTGAATCTGGCCACTATACCAAGGAAAAAGAAGAAGGGAGTAAAAGTGACCGAAGAGGTGGGAACAAGCTCTCAACCCAGAATGAGAGGATCAAAGAGATAAAGAGAAGTATTAAAAGCAGAAGAAGCACTTCCTGCTTCAAAAAGAATACATGTACTTACACAAATCACAATCGAGAACACCCAGCCCCTCACAAGAGAAGAATTACAAGAAGCGATGGAAGATACTCACAAATTCATGAAAGGACTAGTAAACTTGCTAGTACAAGGCACCACTATCATCAATCTCATGCAAAAACTTTGCACGGAAAGAGGTTGACAAAATTCCATGGATATAGAGAATTGGGATTGATGAACTCAAGTTCATCTTCTAAAGCTCAGGAGGATCATGTACCATCCCTAATGAATGAGGATAACAAAAGGGATTCAAATGATGATGGCAAATGGAATGAGTTAAATCAAGTGATGGAATCCTTTGAAGTGGAAGGTGCAAAAATGGATAAAATGCCAGACAACACAATCTCGGACACACCAAAGAAAGGATCATCACAAGGAGAAGTCCACACAATAAGAATGAATGAAGAAACAAAGATTCAAATTACGGAGACTCATTTGGATGGAGAAACTAGGATGAAGGTGCCAAAGGAAGAGAAAGACCAGGAAGATGTAGAAGAGCAAGAACCATTCACTCCAATCAAGATTGTAGCAGGGCCTTCTCCACTATATGTAACATTTCAAGGAAGTGCTACAAAGCCTACAGCACAGGAAGAAACATAAACTCAAATACATCTTCAAATTAGACAACCACATGATGACACAATCCACGTGGACAAGGGAAAAGACGTAATCACGGGTGAAACACCGAGTATTCCAAAGAAATGGCTGAACATGGATGTAGCTCAACTAAAAACCATAGTGAAGGACATGATACAAATAGCCATGGATACTCAGCAACAACTTATAGAAGCAGATAGCGATTATGAGAAAGCTTTGATGGAATGCAATCAATTCAAGGTATTAAGCGAAGAGCTATCTACACAGGTGATCCAAGTTCAACAAGCACTTACCACCAAGCAGAAAGAAGCCAATGAGGCTATGGAAAAGTGCAATGTGCTCATGGCTGAAAATAAAAAAATACGAGACCAACTCAAAGAGCTTCAAGGTAAATATGAAGCCAGTGAAGCTGCGAAGGCACGCATGATTGCCAGAGGTAAAATCCTAGAATCCCAAATAAAGGTATACATGGAAGAAGCTGATAATCTAAGAACCCAAAATAAAGAATTTATGATTGCCATTCTATGCAACCAACCAGTAGAGGCACAAGAAGTCACACCAAACAATACACAAGAATTGGAAGCACAAATAGCAAGGTATGAAGATCAGCTAAAACAAGAGCAATCCCTAAGAGAAGACTGGGAAAAGAAATATATGTATGACATGAGTTGCAAAAGCTCTCTAATCAATTCATACGAGGTTGTGAGATTTGAGCATAATAGTAAGACCTTTTATTTCTAAAATAAAAGGTTCTTTGCATTTCTTGCATATTCTAGTTATCTATTTTGATGCAAACAATTGAGATTGATACTCCAAAGAATTTGGTGGTTATAAATGCATCATTGTGAATCTAAATAGGTATATTAAGCATCCTTGGAGTTATATTGGCAGATATAGAGTAGGTTTTGTGCAACACTAGCTCATCTCTAGAACCTATCACACCCTCTCCTCACAATGGTATTAGAGCTACAACAAATCAACATGAAAGATTGATTTCCTTCATCCATAGAAAAATTGGATCGAAGTAACTTCTTAGCTTGGTCACTTAGAATGGAATCTTATTTTCAAGGGAGAAGCCTCTATGGTTACATATCTGGAGATGAGATGATGGCAATCCTTAGAAGCAAGGGCCAACAAACACAAAAAGAACAAGAGAGGTTAACCACATGGTGTTCAAAGGATGCTCTAGTAAGGCCATATATTATAAACTCAATCTTTGATTTTTTACTTCCACACATCAGGAGTTGCAAGAATTCACAAGAAACTTGGAATGTTCTTGAAGCACTCTTCTCATCAAGCACAAAATCAAATATGGATGGAATTCACCACACTCAAGAAGATGCCCAAGCAAAGTGTGATGAATGTTTTCACCAAAATGGATATAGCAGACCAACTTGGAAGCATTGGAGAAATCATTGATGAAGCAAAGATAGTAAGGTAAGCGATAAATGGAATAAAAGCAGATGACAAATGGGAAGCTTTCACCATAACCATGGACCTCTACATGGACATGCAGGTTCCTGACTTCAACACGCTCATGGGACAATTGTTCACACATGAGGAAAAGCTTATGAAGAATGGAGACAACTCAAAAGCTAATCAGTCTTTTGCTCTATATACAGATAAGAAAAAAAACAAAGATAATAATGGCAAAAGTAAAAAGTCTGATGATGAATGTAGCATCTCTCAAAAAAACTTTGCAGGTAGAGGTAGAGGCTCAAGAGGAAGAGGTAGAGGAGGAAGACAAGGTAGGGGGAGAAATAAAAGCTCCTCTCCATGTACCATATGTGGCCTAACTAATCACATTATTGAGAATTGTTTCAGGCATCTTAGAAATCAAAGAGGAAGATGTTACAACAGAGGAGGCTATGGAAGCTCAAGAGGTAGTTTCAACAATAAAAATGGTTACAATAACAACAACTACCAAGGAGGATACAAAGGAATAAGAGACGACAACAATTATGCAGATGATCAAACCCAAGAGGATTCACTAATTCTAATGAACATGACCATGAAGCAAGGTAAAGCAGATGAACATGTATTCTATATAAACTCATGTTGCTCAAATCATGTAGTAGGGAATGTAGGTCTACTCTCAGACTTGGAGGATCCAAGGAATAGACATGAAGTACAAATAAGAGATGAGACAAGGCATCCAGTTGAAAAGACATGTAATGTGAAGAATTCAAATGGTAATATGAATCTATTGAGAAAAGTATTGTATGTGCCAAATATCACCAAAAACCTCATAAGTGTAGGTTAGATTGTTGAAAAAAGATTAGAAGTTAGATTCAAAAACAATGGAGCATTTGTTGAGGATCTAGATCAAGGATTCAAGAGGATAGCAAGAGGAGGAAAGTCAGGTAGATTGTTTACATTTGAACTCCAAGATACTTGAAACATTGCATTGTTCAATTATGGTAGCCAAACTCTATTAGAGTTGGAAATTCAGCACAAGAGGTTAGCTCACATATGTGAAAGAGCTACAAAGGAAATCAATAGGGATGAAAGTGTACTTGTTCTACCAAATATCTCAAAACAACACATGATCTACAAATGTAGTACTTGTCAATTTGGAAAGTCACATAGGCAACCATTTACAACGAAGGGATACATTCATGGATAACTATTGGATTTAGTCCATAAAGATGTATGGGGACCAAGCAAGGAGCCTTCAATCTCTAGATCTAGGTATTATGTGCCATTCATTGATGATTGTAGCATATGGACAATATTATACTTTATGAAGCATAAAGATGAAGTGTTTTCATGTTTCAATAAATACCTAGCACTTGTAGAAAATCAATTAGGTAAAACTTTGAAGAGACTAAGGTCAAATAGAGGGGGAGAATATTTCTCCCGTGACTTTGATTCTTATGTTCAAGAGAGATGAATCAAAAGAGAGATTATTACCAGGTATACTCTAGAGAAAAATGGAGTGGTAGAGAGAAGAAGTAGGACAATTGTGGAGGCTCCAAGGTCAATGTTAAATCAGAAGAAATTACCAAATTACTTATGGGCAGAGGCTGTATCCACATCCACATATCTAATCAATAGACTACCATCAAAGGCATTGGATTGCATGATACCATATGAAGCATGGAATGGAAGAAGGCCTAACCTTGATCATTGCAGGATCTTTGAGTGTATAGCATATGCACACATACCTTCACAAAATAGAGGCAAATTAGATCCAAAGGCATAGAAATGCATCTTTATTGGGTATGACCTTAATCAATAAGGTTATAGGCTATACAATCCAAGCAACAAAGGATTCATTGTAATTAGAGATGATGTGTTTGATGAAAACAAACCTTGGTTTGAAGATGATTTTAGGAAAATCCAATTTCCCTATGATCTAGAGGAAGACTTTCCAAGATTATCAAAGAGGAATGAGTCAACATTTGAAGCATCAAGTGATTTCAATGATGACCAGAAGACTCCAAGAAGGTAAAACAATTCTTGGAACTCCAAAGGCAAAGCCAAAGTGTAGGAGTTGAGAGATGTGGCAGAATCATCTCAACAAACCATAAGGAGGTCTACTAGAGAGAAACAAAAAATAGAAAGGTATGTTGTTGTAGAGTAAAGAGGCACAAAAGAGAAGCCCCAAAAATTATCAAATTACAGGCACAAATTTTCTTCTTCAAAATCCTATGAAACTCCCTTGAAGCTATGTAAATGCACTAGAGGAGTGCTCTAGATGCATAAGCCCAAATCATTGTAACATGACTCTTGTAAAATATTAGGAAATTAGAGTTAGTTAATAAAAGTGTCAGTCTCTTGTGTGAAAGGAACATTTTTAGGGCACATGTATATAAGTCAATTTATACTCTTGTAAAGAACTTTTTGCCATTGTGAGTTTTGAGCAAGAATTTTGAATTTGCTTCTTTTGTGCTGGTTTCCTCCTTCTTCATGATCTTTTGTGTGTGTGTAATGTTTGAAATGTGTGTGTAGGATTGTCGTCTACCCCTTCCCATCACTTTTGAACTGTTGTAGTGTGTGTGTGTGTGTGAGCCATTACGAGTTGTGGAGCGAGTGTTGGTGTTTCCCACCATTCACTATTTTCTTCATAACTTGATGCTTTTTTGTCAAATTTGACTTAAAAAACAAGCAATATATGCATCTCATTGAGAGCTTCAAAATGAACCTGCAATTGACCATATTCAGAGTTCGGAGCTAAGAGAAAAGTTTGAATTTTTTCTTACTACTCTAAATGGTATCACGACATACATTTTCAGAGGACTAGTGAGTTGGAGAGGTAGTAGAGACTAGTCACATGCATTGTAGCTTAGATACTTCACCTACCATCAGTTGATGTGTCATGTGTTTAAGGAATTCCTAAGGATGAATATGGAAGTATACATGAATGACTTGTGCACATATTCAGGTCAGAGAAATGGACACATTTAGAAATTACGAAGGATATTTTAGAAGTGTTGGGATTATCGAGTGTGCTTGAACCCTGAAAAATGCATCTTCATGGTGAGACATGGAAAGATCCTAGGACACATCGTATCTAAGAATGGAATTTACACTGACGAGGATAAGGTTAAGGTAATGTTAGAGCTTCCAAGACCAAAAAATGCAAAGGAAGTGCAAGCTTTTATGTGCTATTGTGGATACTATCGTAGATTCATCCACATGTACGCCATAATTGCAAACCATTATATGGATTATTAATCCAATTTATATGGAGGGAGGAATGTGAAAAAGCATTTAATGAATTGAAAAGATGATTAAGTATGGCTTCTATTTTGAAGATACCCAATTGGAATAAACCATTTCATATCCATGTAGACGCCTCTAACTACACAATAGGATGCATCTTGGCTCAACTTGCAGATGAAGAAAAATTAGACCACCCCATTGCATATGCGAGCAGACAACTAAACCAAGTGGAAAGAAACTATACAACTATGGAACAAGAAGGTTTAGGAATGCTATATGTAGTCAAGAAATTTAGACCCTACCTTCTAGCCAACAAGTTCAAGTTCTTCATCGACCATCAGGCCCTATTGTACCTTGTCAATAAGCCCTCTAACACAGGAAGACTAGTAAGATGGTTTCTGTTGCTGATGGATTTTGATTTCGATGTAGTGGTCAAAAAAGGAAATACCCATGTGAGAGCTGATCATCTGTCTAGGTTAACACATGGAGAACCACCCAATGGAGTAGGAGATGAATTACTGGATACTTATTTGTTCAACTTAGAAGTATGTCCTAAGTGGGCAGAAAAGTTGATTCCTATACTCACACATGGACCACATCATAGAGTCAACGAGGATGCCAAGAAGGGATTTCTACAATCATGTAATTTGCACATTGTGGCAGGAAGTGTGTACTATAAAGAACCCAACAATTACTAAGGTGCATGGGAGAGACTGAACAGAAGAACTTAATTGAGTAAGCTCATGTAAATCGATAGAGAATGCACAAAGGAGCTCATGGAACACGAAGAGAATTAAAAAGATTGGGAGTGTACTAACCATATATGCCAAAAGATGTTCATGAGTACATTGCCAATTGCCCAGAATGCCAAGGGTGTACTCCAGAAGACCACATATCATTATAATTCTCTACAATAGCACTAGATTGGATTAGGACATTGGTTGAGTTCTTAAAAACACGAGAGCATGAGGGAGGAGCGAGCCTAGCTAGAAAGCAATCCGAGTTTATTTACCTATATTAGAGATTGCACATGCAAGCACCACAAGAGGACATTTTTCAATCAAACAAACTCTAAAAATGATTCTCTTTGTAGGCTTATGGTGGCCAAATCTATATATGGATGCAGACACTTATGTACAAAACTGTGAGGAATGCCAAAGAGCCAAATACCCTATTAGGGTATTTGGACTAAGCTTTTTGTGAGAGCCTTTTCAAAATGGGGCCTTGATTTCATAGGCCCTATTAACCCTCCAGCCAAAGGATCACATGCTAAGTACATATTAGTGGCAACAGACTATCTAACTAAATGGGTAGAAGCAAAAGCAGTAAGGAAGAATGAAGCTCAAACCACAACAAAGTTTCTCTTTGAGAACAACGTTACTCGCTTTGGATTACCTATAGAGATAGTAAGTGATAGAGGAATGTACCATCAACAAAGTAATAGAATCCTTGATGAACGAATTCCTAGTAATTCATAACAAATCAGCTCCTTACCACCCTGAAGACAATGGTCAAGCAGAGAGTTCCAATAAAGTGTTATGTACTATGTTGACAAAGATAGTCAACAATGGAAGGTCAGATTGGGACAAACAATTGCATCATGCAATTTGGGCCTTCCAAGTGGCTTACAAGGCGGCCATTGCAACTACTCCATTTAACCTAGTTTATGGACAAAATGCGATGTTACCAATAGACTTTTTGGTACCTACTCTACGTGTAGCACAACAGTATGAGTAGATAGGACATGAACTATCCAAGCAATTAGAGAAAACTGAGAAGTTACAGGATACAAGACTACAAGCCATCGCGGGAAATTATGCTACTAAATGGAGGCAGAAAGCATACTATGATGCACATATCAAAGACAAAGGCTTAAGAGAAGGATATTTAGTCCTTGTATATACATTGAGGCAACATGCCAAGAAACTGGAGCAACACGGGTACGGACCATTATTGATAAATCAAATCTCAACAAGCGAAGCAATAAATCTAGCTACATTAGATGGAGATATACTTCCCAACTATACAAATGGATGTAAAGTGAGATGATATATGGATCCATTAATAGGCGAGATGTTAGCACGAATCATAGGAGCACAAAATCGAAAGAAGGAAGAGGAGAGGATTAGAGAAGAAGCATGCCTGGAAGCCTTAGAGTGTATCAAGAGACAGAAAGAATGGATATGACAAAGGGATGAACGATATCTACAGGGAGAGGAACCTATACCCATAGCCAACTATCAAGCAACCATACAAGTAATACGAGCCTTAGCATCTCCTGACCATACTTAAACCTAGGAATCGGAGCCAAAGAGTATCGGCTAGTAGATGCTTTGATTGACTCAAGAGCGGCTCTAAGTTGTATATGAATGACGCTAACTATGCATCTCCAAACAACCATAAGTTCCACTAAGGCATGCATGATAGGAATTGGAGGTCAAGTTATAGAATGTGTTGGAGAAGCCCTAATATCCCTCTACTTAGGAAATTCCACTATGGACCAAAGAGTTTTGGTATGCAAAGATGAAGAACTAATTGAAAATCTGATCTTGGGGCAAGACTAGATTATTGAGAATGAAGTGAGCATTCATCTAGCATAAGGATACATATCAGCCAAAATAGGACATAAGGAAATCTTTAGCTTGCTGGAAGATAGGCCATCTCAAACTCACATGGCCACCAAACCCAAGGAAGAAAACTTAGAAAAAGAGTTAGAAAATGAATCAATAAAGAGTATATCCCAAGCATTCCCTAATCTAGAAGTGCCTCCAAATAAGGATGTGTTGCTTGATTGTGTGACCACCTTGCCCATGAGAGATGAACCTAGAAGAGAGAGTGAGGAAATCATCTCTAAATCATTTTATACTATAATAAGAAAACCCAATTGGACATCTACTGTTTGAACATCAAACCCATGTAATACTCATCTACAATGGGTATGAAAGGATCGAATGACTAAACCAGACAACTGAACACAGAAGCAGATCAGCCATTCATTGAGGACCAGAGGAACCAATCACCACTTACAATCTCAATCAAATAACCAAATACTTCTTCGTATATGGCTTCCAAAGTCATTAGTAGAGGCCCAGAAGGCACAACAATGTATATGGATCCCAAAGAAGGTCAGAAAGACTGCAAATCAAGAGCTAGAAAAGCTTAATGAGATATCATGCCTACAAAGTGAAGCAAATAGCTCCAAAAAGACTATTCGAGGGTATCAAAGGAACATGACATCGCAAACTCATATTTCCAGTAAGAAGGAGACAAGGACCGAAGGACAAGGAGCTATTTGAAATTAGAACCTCAAGCATAAACTACCAAGTGGATGTGGACCCCAAAAAGACAACAAGGATAGGAACAACGAACTCAACGAGATTCTACTTGCACTCATGAAGAGTCCATTGCACATAGAGTATGCATGACAGTGCCCATTTACAAGGCCATGCATTCAACACATTATCTCTCCAACAAAACTAGTGGTGCACATTTCCATCATTGGAATAGGCTTTAGTTTCTATTGCCATAGGAATGATCGTACATTGTGAATAAATAAGTGCTTCAACTATATCTAATTTTTCTTTATTTTATGATAAAAAATTTAAAAGAAGTGTGGTAAGAGACCTTACTTACTTAAGCAAGAGGGGAAAGGAGTGACGAAGGAAATGACATATCACGGAACCACACATAAAACACATGAATTGGTTTCACCTAGAAGCTTATACTTTCCTTATTACAAGTGCAAATGGCTTTCAAGGATTCCGAGGCAACCGTTCAAGAAGAGGTGTTGGAGTTTCCACTACAAAGTGTGACGAAAGCCAAAGCTCACTAGTTTCGAGAAGAATAACCTAGGGGAGAGCATCTCTTCTTGGTGACGATAAAGATCATCGACACCAACCATCAGTTCTTGGTCATGTCCCAGGATTTGAAAGTCTTACATGAACTCCTATCAGGCATGGATGTAATGATGAAGGAAGGCATTCAAAAATACTTTGAGTTGCCCATGTATAAGCCGAACTTTCAAGGATGCATTCAGGTGATGAACACTCTTCAACGGACTGTACATAACCGATTAGTGCCTAAAGCAAAAGTCCTGGATGGGGAAGAAGAATAGGTGATTATTAAATTCACTCATGAATTGATCAAAGAAGCTTTTGGATGGGAAAAGCATGGGAATATAGACCTAAGGGATGAAAGCCGAGGGAGGAAGACCTATACCTTCATGGATATTAACCGCATAGATATTGAAGAAGAGGTTCGCCTCATGCACCAACATTTTTGCTTCCCGAATATGCAATGCTACACAACGCCTCAAAACATCATAGTAATGTTGTTATCTCATGCAACCAAACAGATTGGTAATCAAGTGAACATGACTCCATACATTCAAGAATGTTTATTTGAAGCTAATAAATAGTGGGGCCACAAGAAGTTCTTGAATGTAAGTGTAGCATTGACCATCCTGATCTACCATGCTTTAGGCATTTCGGAGTATCTTAAGGAGATGCCTTCATCAACAGAGATGGCTAAGTATGCAAAGCTAGCCACTATCCCAAGGAAAAAGAAAGGAGTAAAAGTGACGGAAGAGGCAGGAACCAACTCTCAACCCAAGATGAGAGGAACAAAGAGATTAAGGGAAATGTTAAAGGCAGAAGAAGCAGTTTTTACTTCAAAAACAATACACGTACTTCCAAAGACAAGGATCAAAGATACCAAGCCCATTATGGAAGAAGATTTAAAGGAACCAATGGAAGCTACTCACCAATACATGGAAGGACAAGTAAATCTACTAGTGCAAGGGCATCACTATCACTAGACTCATGAAGAAACCTTGCAAGGAAAGAGGTTAACAAAAGTCCATAGATACAGGGAACTAGGATTGATTAACTCTAGTTCATCTTCAGACACCCAAGAAGATGAAGAACCATCCCTGATGAATGCAGACTTCAAAAGTGAATCGAATGATAATGGCAAATGGGATGAGTTAAATCAAGTCATGGAATCCTTTGAAGAGGAAGGTACAAAGATGAATAAGACTCCTGACAACATAGTCATGGACACACCGAAGAAAAGGTCGTCACAAGGAGAAATCCACACATTAAGAATGAATGAAGAAATAAAGATCCAAATTACAGAAACTCACTTGGATGGAGAGACTACATTAAAGATGCCAAAGAAAGATAAAGACCAGGAACATATGGAGGCACAAGAACCATTCACACCAATCAGGGTTGTAGTAGAGCCTTCTCCACTAGATGTAACATTTCAAGGAAGTGCTATAAAGTCTACAACATAGGAAAAAGAAGAAAAGGAAAGTCAGATACATCTTTAAATTAGGCAACCACATAATGAGATGTACTCATGGGGGAAACAACGAGTATCCCCAAACCATGGCTAAATGTGGATGTGGCTCAACTCAAGCCCGTGGTGAAGTAGATGATACAAACAACCATGGATACTCAACAACAACTGATAGAAGTAGACAACGAGTATGACAAGGCTCTAAGGGAGCACAACCAATTTTGGCTAATAAGTGAAAAGCTCTCTGCACAAGTGATAGAAGTTCAATAGGCACTTACTGTCAAGGAGAAAGAAGCTAATGAAGCCATGGAAAAATGTAATGTACTAATGGTTGATAATCAGAAACTACAAGATCAGCTTAAAGAGGTGCAAAGTAAGTACGAAGCCGGTGAAGCTAAGAAAGCAAGGATGACTACGAGAAGCAAACTTCTGGAATCACAAATAAAGGTATACATGGACGAAGCTGACAACTTAAGAAATAGGAATAAAGAACTTATGACCACTATCGTGTGCAATGAGACAATAGAGGCATCAGAAGTATAAACAAACAATACACAAGCATTGGAAACACAAATTGCAAAGTATGAAGATCAGCTAAAACAAGAGAAAATCATACAAGAAGAATGGGAAAAGAAGTACATGTATGACACGAATGAACTCAGAAAGAGGTGGAAGTTGGCAGAAGACAAACTTCTCGTGCTATATAATGAAGATGCCGATCAAATTGCTGCTATAGGACAAGAACTCATGAACACTAAGGAAGCACTAACAAAAGCGGCCAGTGAGATCAAGGACAAGGACAAAATCATTAAAAAATTAAAGGCTCAAATAGCACAGCAAGTTACAGTGGGGACACCAGTAGTTCCAAGATCCCAACTACCTACTATGGAGACTAAGGTATGTCCTCTTTCTCCCCCCATGCATCATTCAACAATAAGGGAGGAAGCAAAGACAAGCACTAAATGACATAATCAGGCTATTGCAGAACTAAGCCGACATGAGAGGGCATTCCTGGTGTCCTAGCTTATAGAGCAGTTTGAAGATCAAGTGGTGAAGGTCATGAAAGAAGCAAAGATTGAAAGCAAAAGTCTGGAAAAAAATTTGAAGGCATATAATATACCTTATGGATTGTTAAAAGAGGAGACTCGGCAATATATAAAGAAAGCTACAAATAAAGAACCTGATCATGATCTGCAGCTCAACCTAAACACATTTACATATATGCAAGAAGAGTTTGACAAGGCCGATCCTGTGTGGAGGCAAAAGTTTTTAGAGAAGAATCCAACCTTAAGGGTACACTGGGAGTCAGCACCATATGTGCTATAGGTTAATCCATCTTTTTGCCAAGTACCTCGAAGATGCACCTAGATGCAATTCTGGGAAGCAAACTATCCAGGGTACTATAAATAATCAATGACTAAACTATCCAGTACTATCGAGTCTGCCATGCAATTATCTAGCAACCGAAGAATACATGGTGCAGAACATAGAGTTTTGGTTATTAAGATATGCGATAGTACCCGATTTAGCCATCAAAATGACCAATAAAATATTAAATATGCTCCTTACAGTTCTGAAGGTATTCCCACACACACAGTATACATTTTTGAATTGTATTGGCATTAATCAAGGTGTAGATGCCATAATTGTTTTATTTCTCTACTACTCCAAGTTGACTAACCATTATGGCGATATACACGAGATTAATGTTTCTACCAAGTCCATATATGCAGACATTTGAGGAAGCTTTCTTTAGAGGCTTTTTCTTAATGGACTTAAAGATTTTTGTAAAAATAGCTTCAAACTTAAATGCACGACTGGCAGCCTACGAGCCTTAGTTTCTTTGCAGACCATAGGCAGACACCAGATGATGGGGTAAACTCAGCTCAGTGGAAAGAGCTCATGGTATGTGAAGCCAATTCGCTAAACCATCAAGAGCAAAAGATAATACAAACTTATGCACGTCACCACAAAAAGCCTATCAAGGATGACAGAGTTTAGGAGGAGGGATGTGTGGAGGGAGAGTCCAGTAAAAAGAAAAGAAGAAGAAGATCAAATAATAAAACAATGCAATAAAACTGAACCACCCTTTGCCCAAAGCCCTACAGGGGCACCCATCAGGCTACAACACCAAAGGACCAGGTCTCGAAGAGTGGAAACAAAGGATTACAACAACCAGGACCTTTCAAGGGGAGTTTGCACACTGCTTCCTCATCCAATAGGTGCATGCAGTGGAAAGAAATAAACAGGCTAAAGAGAATGCATCAGTTCCCAAAGGATGTAAAAGAAGGTTTAAGAACAAGACCCTTGAAACAAACGCTTGACTAAAAGAGATGCAAGATTGACCAAGTGATGCGGGCGGCAACAACAAAGGAATAGGTCCCGGGTGTTGTGGCCTGATGCATGCATCAGGTTACAACACCAAAGGACCAGGTCCCGCAGAGTGGAAACAAAGAATTACAACAACCAGGACCTTTCAAGGGCAGGTTGCACACCGCTTCCTCATGAAATAAACAGACTAAAGAGAATGCATCACGTCCCAAAGGATGTAAAAGAAGATTTAAGAACATGACCTTTGAAACGAATGTGTGACTAAAAGAGATGCAAGGTTGACCAAGTGATGTAGACAACAAAAAGAAGTAAATAGGCTCCAAAAAAATACAACACGGTCAGATGTGTGAGAACAAAGCAATATCCGAAGACCAAAAGCTAGAAAGGGAAGAGGCTAAGAAGTAGAAATGAGTGACTAAAAATATCACACTCTTAACCACTAGATGCGTGCATGGAAACCTGAATTAACACAATAAACAAAGACATGAAGCAAAGCCTATCAAGGGATGATAGAGACAAAGAGGGGGATAGTGTTGCAGAGTAAAGAGACACAAAAGAGCAGCCCCAAAAAAGTTCAAATTATGGGCATAATTTTTCTTCTTCAAAATCCTATGAAACTCCCTTGAAGCTTTGTAAATGCACTAGAGGAGTCCTCTAGATGCATAAGCCCAAATCATTGTAACATGACTCCTGTAAAATATTAGGAAATTAGAGTTAGTTAGTAAAAGTGTTGTTCTCTTATGTGAAAGGACCATTTTTAAGACACATGTATATAAGTCACTTTATGACTCTTGTAAAGAACTTTTTGCCATTGTGAGTTTTGAGCAAGAATTTTGAATTTTCTTCTTTCCTACTGAATTCCTCCTTCTTCATGATCTTTTGTGTGTGTAATGCTTGAAATGTGTGTATAGGACTCTTGTCTACCCTTTCCCATCACTTTTGAACTGTTGTAGTGTGTGTGTGAGCCATTATGAGTTGTGGACCGAGTGTTGGTGTTTCTTGCCATTCACTACTTTGCTCATAACTTGATGTTTGTTTGTCATATTCGATTGAAAACACCACCAATAGATGCGTCTCATTGAGAGGCTTAAAAGCAACCCTCTATTGACCATGTTTGGTGTTTTGAGCTCAGAGAAAAGTTCAAATTTGTGCTTACTACTATAAATGGTATCAAGGCATACATTTTCAGAGGATGAGTGAATTGGAAAGGTAGCTGAGACTAGTCACATGCATTGTAGCTTAGATACTTCACCTACCATCATGTGTGCACACATCTTCATACACTCGGTTCATGTGGTTTCTTGGATTGATAATTAAATGTGTATTAATCACCACTATATGCACTTGTGGAGCGATTGAAGTACACTCTCATTGACACAAGTCCCTAAGGCTTCTCGACTTAGGAACACATATGTTATGTTGGACTCAAAATTTGAAGAAACATCTACATATGAAGAAGCAAAGAAGAAGGCAGAATTAAAGAGGAATGCCATGGAAGAAGAAATAGAAGCTTTACAAGAAAATCAGACTTGGGAGTTAGTAACCAAGAAACCATTTATGAAGGTCATTGGATCAAGGTGGATATACAAGCTAAAAAATAATTTTGATGGCTCAATTAATAGGTACAAAGCAAGGCTTGTAGCCAAAGGGTTTGCAGAAATTCAAGGTATTGATTATGAAGAGAGATTTTCACCTCTTGCAAAAATGCCTACTATCAGGTACTCATGAGTGTTGCATCTTCCAAGAATTGGAAGATATATTGAATGGATGTAAAAAAATGCTTTCTTAATTGTTGGATATTAGAGGGGGTGTACATGGCTCAACCTCTCGGTTTTGAAGATCAATCATATCTTGAACATGTGTGCAAGTTAAGGAAAGCATTGTATGGCTTGAAGCAAGCTCCTAGAACTTGGAATCATAGACTTGGCACTTATTTGCAAGACAAAGGCTTTAATGTAAGCAAGGCAAATCCTTCCATCTTCATTAAGAGGAATCATTCACAGTTCATATACCTTTGTGTATATGTGGATGATATAATCATCACAAGAAATGATGCAGATGGAATTAAGAGGATTAAAGCTCTTATGAAGGAGGATTTCAAGATCAATGATCTTGGGACGTTGCTGACTTAATTCCTAGGATCAAAAGTGGTATATAAAGAGAAAGGTATGTTCCTCACTTAGAGGAAGGACATTGGAGACATGATCTCAAAATTCAAGATGGAGAATAGAAAGGTTGCAGGAACACCCATGGAGGTAAATCTAAAGTTAAGTGCTTATGAAGATGAGCCCATTGAAGACATAACTAGCTATCAAAGTCTACTAGGAAGTTTGAATTATGCTACTCTAACTAGAGTGGATATATGCTATGGAGTAAGTGTGCTGAGTGAGTTCATGCACACTCCAAGGAAGCCTCACATGGAACTAGACAAGAGAATCCTAAAGTATTTGAAGGGCACAACCAATGAAGGGTTATATTATCCTTATACATCTGATATAGATGTTAAGCTCTTTTCTGATGCAGATTGGGTAGGCTAGGAGAAGCACATTTGGTTATCTTACTTTCGCAGGTACAAAGTTTTCTGGAGTTAGACATCTGCGAAAGCACACAAACACAAGGAAGAAGAAGATGAAGCTTGGAGCACAACACACAATATTGAACATATTATCACTAGAATGTACAAAGATAAGTAGCCCATTAGGGCAATAGGCATATATACAAGCTGGGGAAAAAAAACCTCCTAAAGAGCGAAAAAAGTGCCCCAACGGTCCTAGAGTGTTCACACACATCATTACCTAAATATATCAACAAATCCCCCCTGGGAGTGATGGGGTGCACAAGGAGTTGGCAGTCATGTATAAGGGAGTGCCAAGCTATGTGGAGTCAATCCACAAAGGAAGCAAGCCCAAAGCTTTACAAAAAGCTTCAAACTTCTCCCTAGGCAGAGCCTTTGTGAAAAGGTCTGCAATGTTCTCCAACATGGGCACATATTCCAAGCTCATCTCCCCAATAGAGAACCTCTCCTTGATATAATGATAATGAATCTCAATGTGCTTAGTGTGAGCATCGAGCATAGGGTTCCTCCCAATTGCCACTGTCCTTTGACTGTCAGTGAAGATGGTGATGGTAGAAGACTGACCAACACCCAAATCAGCCATAAGGCATTTGAGCCACAAGGCATCTGAGCCACAAGGAATCTGAGCCTTGAAGAGTTGTGGAGCAGGTATTGGTGTTTCCAGCCACTCACTATTTTGCTCATAACTTGAAGTGTGTTTGTCAAATTTGACGGAAAATACAACCATTAGATGCGTCTCATTGAGAGCTTTAAAATGAACCTAGTATTGAACATATTCAAAGTTCCAATGTGGGAGAAAAGTTTGAATTTGTGCCTACTACTATGAATGATATCATGACGTGCATTTTCAGAGAAGTAGTTGAGACAAGTCACATGGATTGTAGCATTGATATTTCACCTACGATCATGTGTGCGCATGTCTTCATACACTAGGTACATCTAATCTCTTGGACTGATCTCTCGGATTGATAATTAAACATGTATTAATCCAACACTATATGCACTTGTGGGGTGATTGAGATACACTCTCATTGACACAAGTCCCTAAGGCTTCACAACTTAGGTACACATTGCCTTTGCCTCTTCCTCCTTTCTCTGCATAGAAGAGTTGTTCTTGGATGACCTTTGACTTGTTACCTCCATGATTGAGCTCCTTAGTCACCATAAGAGAAGTAATTTCCTCAAATTTTGGTAGTGAATCCCTTACATACATAGAGTTTGTGAAGGACTTCCATTTATCATCTTCTTTAAGCCCATTAAGTGTGTGGCCAACTAGGTCATAATCATCTACAACACATCCTAGTGCATCAAAGATCTCTTTTACTTTGAGTATGAAGTCATTAATGCTTTGATTTGATGATTTCCTAAGGTTTTTGAGTTCATCCTTGAATTGAATTTCTCTCGACTTTGTAGAGGTAGATTAAAACCTTTCTAAACACTCCCAATCCTACACTCCCAATCCTTCTTGGATGTATCTAGGTCTTGGATATGACCCATCATGGAGTTGCTTATGTGTTGAGATAGAATGAAGATCACTATCCTATCCCTTTCTTCCCACTCTCGAATGGATCTCCTTTGATTCTCAATAGGTGTATGTGCATCTATGTATGGTTTCACCTCACTACCACTAAACAACCCCCAAACACCCTTCCACGTGAGGAAGTTCGAGATTCTAAACTTCCAATGTTGGTAATTGATCTTCTCAAGCTTCTCAATCTTAGTATTATATTCTCTCATTATGTATATGCCTACAAATTGGATCCTAATCCTTCCTTGGATTATGATAGATGTGAGAAAGGTGATATATTACCTTCCCACAAGAGCCTCCAATTGTCTTGAAGCTCTGATGATGATAGAAGCTCCCCTTGCTTCAAATGCTTCTTCAAATCTTCCTGGCCTTTGCTTCAATCCTTGGCTCTCAAATAACTTCAAGGCCTCCTCTTGATGTCCTCAATGCTCAATTTTGAGCTCTGATACTATTGATGGAGCATATCCACTCCTAATTGTAGTAGAAGAATGATAGTCCCTTTATAGGACCAAACAATTTACTACCATAGTCCACAAAAATTTGAATTTCTCACTAGACCTAAGGATTGAACCTACAAAACTTTGCATACTAAAAATAGGTTCTCTAAGATTTCCAACAAGCCATAGATCATGCAATTTTGAAAATCTGACCTATGTTAACCTCCTTGCACAAGACATACCAAAATCTACCCAAACAAATAGCTTATATCTATGTATACCTCTTGACACACATATGTTGGAGAATATGCATAGATAGACTAGATATCTTTCAAGATCAAGAGATAGAAGAATAAGATACACTTTAGAATAAGACTATAAAAATAATAAATCTTACAACAAGAGATTCAGTGAGCTATCTTGCACATGAAATGGACAAGTATAGAATGAAATATGGATGACAAAAAATCTCAACCTAAATGAAAAACTTTAGCTAGAAAGAGGCTAGCTTAGCCAGGGGGTAGCTTACATCTAAAGCATACACTCCCAACGAGAGCCTAAAAGTGCACAAATGAAGCGTTAGATGGCCACAACTTTCCTCTAAGCTATTCCTTACATAATGCTCCAAATGTTAATGTAGGATTTGAATTCAAATCATGCCTCAAAAATCCTCCACTTTTATCAATCAAGGTAGATGGAATCTTGAGCCGAAAAAATCATGGACTAGTGGTTGTAGAATTTACCAAAAAACTTAAATGATGTGGCACTTGGTTTAAGCCTTGGTTCACACACACTTCAACTTGTACATTTCTAACAACCTATATGGTTGAACGTTTTTGACTATGAGCAACCATGGGGAGTGTTCAATCTAGAGGAAAACTCTCTGTGCATAGAAATCATATGTTGATGAGTTGGATCTTGGAAAAAGGAGTGGACTGACATATCATTGAGTCACTACAAGTTCTAATAGAGACTTGCAAGATTTTTTATGCCATTGATTATATATTGTAGAGACCATGTGCATAGTATGATGAGAGGTGTATCAACGCATATAGAGGCAAGGGAAGAATATCCAAATACTAGTCATGCAAGTTGAGTGGCCATAAAAACTTAAGAAGCAACCACCCCAACCACAACCCCACTATCTGTGACAACCATTTACCTAATTGCCAAAACTTTTTTACAGACCTCCCCAGCCTCACCCATCCCCTGCCATCCCCAAACAGAACTCAAGAACCCCAAACAATAGCCACTGCAACAATCACTACCCAACAAGAAGAACCAACAACAACACCCACCTTCATCTTTAGCACCCCCAATTTCCCATTCAAAACTATTCTCTTCAATTACCAATCCCTTGTATAATACCTGCTCTTCTCTAGTTGAACCTGTGATTGGTCATCCAGTCTGACATCTTGTAATGGGTCACCCAATCCCTGCTTCCATGATGTTAGGTTACCTAGCCTCACAATCCACTCAACTAATTTTTCCCCAATGACCTACTCATCCACATTTTCATCCTTGTTTCAACCTCAACCACCTTCAACTACACAATCACCTTGGCATTTCTTTCTTGAAGATGTGCTCTGGCCACAAGCTTGATCTCATTTATGGAAGGCTAGCTCTTCCCAAGGCCCTCAACATTTTGTAACATCTCCACTTTTCACTAACACCACAAGCATTGCACCTACCATCCTTGTATTTATGGTAGAACCTTCACGCACAACCACATCCAACCCTATGGACATCTCACCACCCATAGCCCTGCCCCCATCCCCCACATTGCCACCTTCCCCTGTCCCCCCTCCAACACCATTGTGCATAGCATCTAGACTTTCCATCCCCTTGCATTTCCCCTTGTACATATAGCATCCATGAATTTCGATATGGAAATCGAGACAATGATTCAATGTTCAAACCAACTTATACATGAATATCAGCACTTGGAGGCATGTAATGCAATGATCAATGCTGAATCTATTGAGTTACAAGTAAGAGAAGCAGAGTTGGAAGCAAGCAACAAGGCATTACATGATTAATACCACACCTTGGAGCAGTTGCACAATGAGCATGACCATTGTATTATGGCCGTCCTACGTTGACACATGGTATTGGCACTTGAAGAGAACAAGCCTTTACAACAATAGAATTAGGAGAATTTGGAGAACTCCATTGAAAATACCCTCCACCTAGATTAGTCCATCTTGGATCACAGAATTAACATCCAAGAACAGCCGCACCATATTAGAAGAACATGCCAATCTCTTAGAATCTTATGACAAATTATCGGAAGAGAAAAATTAGTTATGCCAACAACAACCCATATAGTGAACCCTAGTCCTTGAAGCAATTCTTCTTGGCACATAACCACAAGAATTTGCATAGTCTTAGAAACAAATAAAAGAGTTGCAAATTAGATTACTTCAATACGAGAGGCCACCTTCACCACAAGAAGTTTTTGAGCTTGAAGAGATAGTAGAAATACCAATTGAAGAAAATTTAAAAGAATCCTATGGAACTAGACAAAGATAATCCTAAAGTATTTGAAGGGCACAACCAATGAAGGGTTATAGTATCCTTATACATCTGATATAGATGTTAAGCTCTTTTCTGATGCAGATTGGGTAGGCTAGGAGAAGCACATTTGGTTATCTTACTTTCGCAGGTACAAAGTTTTCTGGAGTTAGACATCTGCGAAAGCACACAAACACAAGGAAGAAGAAGATGAAGCTTGGAGCACAACACACAATATTGAACATATTATCACTAGAATGTACAAAGATAAGTAGCCCATTAGGGCAATAGGCATATATACAAGCTGGGGGAAAAAACCTCCTAAAGAGGGAAAAAAGTGCCCCAACGGTCCTAGAGTGTTCACACACATCATTACCTAAATATATCAACAAATCCCCCCTGGGAGTGATGGGGTGCACAAGGAGTTGGCAGTCATGTATAAGGGAGTGCCAAGCTATGTGGAATCAATCCACAAAGGAAGTAAGCCCAAAGCTTTACAAAAAGCTTCAAACTTCTCCCTAGGCAGAGCCTTTGTGAAAAGGTCTGCAATATTCTCCAACATGGGCACATATTCCAAGCTCATCTCTCCAGTAGAGAACCTCTCCATGATATAATGATAATTAATCTCAATGTGCTTAGTGTGAGCATCGAGCATAGGGTTCCTCCCAATTGCCACTGTCCTTTGACTGTCAGTGAAGATGGGGATGGTAGAAGACTGACCAACACCCAAATCAGCCATAAGGCATCTGAGCCACACACACTCAATAGTCAGTGTGACAGCTTTCCTATACTCAACCTCACAACTAAAAGCGGCCATGGTAGGATGCCTCTTGCTCAACCAAGATATACATGAACTACCAAGCATGAAGCAAAAGCCACTAGTGGACACAGGAATGTCATAACAACCAGCCCAATCAGAGTCAGAGAAAGCATGAAAATGTGGTGGTTTAGGATTTAGGGTTGAGGTTACCACTCAAGTAGCAAAGAGATGCGCTTAACTACGTATCGATTCTTGACACCTAGGCAATGCATAAACCTGCTCATCTGTGAGATAGCAAACTCAATATCTAGCCGAGTAATGCATAAGTAAATCAAGCATCCAACAGCCTGTTCACAAAGGAAAACATCAAATGTATCTTCAGCATCATGAAGACTCAATTATAAACGTGTCTCCATAGGAGTGGCAATAGGCTTACAGTCGTCAAGGCCAAAATGTTGCAATAATGTGCCAATATATTTCCTTTGACACAAAGTTAGTTTTTTGGAAGCTAGGTTGTCACAAACACATAGTGACATCATACCTAAGGAAGAGAACTCAAAGATAGGGAAAGAAGAAGATTTAGGAAAGGATATGTATCAAGAGTGCCCTAATCATGATTTTCCTGCAAATAGGGAAATGTTGCATGATTGTGTGACCACTTCTCCCATGAGACATGAGCCTGAGAGAAATAGGGAAAACATTTCTTCTCAATCTAACAACACTATAAGAAGGAAACCTACATGGATGCAACTATCCGAACATCACATGCATTCAATATGCGACTACAATGGGTATGCAAGGATCGACTGACTCAACATGCTAGTACAACACAGGAACAAATCGACCATCCAATAGAAACATAGCAAAAACAAACACTGTTTGCAATCGCAAAGGGATAAACCAAAACTCAACAACAACTCGTGGAATTAGATAATGACTATGATAAAGCTTTGATAGAGAGGAATCAATTCAAAACACTCAGTGAAGAGTTAGAAAATCAAAAGATGCAAGATTTGCTTAAGGAACTCCAAAACAAATATGAAACTAGTGAAGCTAAGAAAGTACGCTTATCAAACAAAAGCCAACTTTTAGAAGGTCGAATAAAGGTATACAATGAAGAGGCAAACAATATAAGAAATAGAAATAAGGAGTTGATGAAAGCAATTTGGCTTAATCAAGCTATGGAGGTGCCAGAAAATCAACATACTGATACATAGGAATTAAAAGCTCAGATAGCTAAGTATGAAGATCAGCTAAAGCAAGAGCACGTGCTAAGAGTAGAGTGGGAAAGGAAATATATGTATGATACAAATGAGCTCAAAAAGAGGTGGAAGGCTGCATATGCCACAATTGTAGAGCAATGTAAAGAAGATGCAGATCAAGTAGTAGTGCTTGGTGAACAACTCTTGAAGAGTAGGGAAACACTCACAATAGCAAACAATGAAATCCTTAAGAAGGATGAAGTCATTGGAAACCTGTGAGATCAATTGTTACAAAGTAATCAAGTGGGGACACCAGTAGTTCAAAGCTCTCAAGCAGCTACTATGGAGACTGAGGTACGTCCTCCTTCTCCCCCCATACTTCATTCACCAATAAGAGAAGAAGAAGCAGAGAAGGGTGCTGAGAGACATAAATGGGATATTGCAAAAGTAAGCCATAATGAGAGGACCCTAATGGTGTCCCAACTTACAGAACAATTTGAAGATCAAGTGGTGAAAGTAATGAAGGAAGCAAAGATCAAAAGTAAAAAATTTTAGCAAATTTTGAAACCCTTCAATATACCATATGACCTACTAAAAGAAGAAACTAGGCAATACATTAAGAAAATCACACAGAAAGAACTACATCAAGATTTGCAATTCAAAATTCATTCATTTTCTTATACACAGGAAGAGTTTGATAAAGTAGATCTGATCTGGAGAAGGAAAGTTTTGGAAAAGAATCCAACTTTATGTGCATTCGGAGTCTGCACCATACTTACTACAAATGAATCCATCTTTTTGCCCAATCCCTAGAAGAAGATCCTGGACGGAATTTTGGGAAGTAGAGTGCCAAGGAACAATCAATAATCAATGGCTCAACTATCCATTATTACCGAGCCCACCGCATAATTACTTACCTATAAAAGAATATATGGTACGCACAATCGGATTTTGGCTATCGAGATATGCTACAGTCTTGGACCTAGCAATAAAGATGATAAATAAATTATTGAGCATGTTATTTCAAACATGATCAATATACATTTTCAAATTTTATCGGCATTAATCAAGACACAAATGCCCTTATTTTTTATCTCTCTTTCACGCTGAGCCAACTTACTATCATGGCTATATACTTGCACTTAATGTTCTTACCAAGTCAATACATGCAAACATTCGAAGAAGCAATTTTCATAGGATTTTTTGAAGTAGACTCACAAATGTTTGTCAAAATTACTTCCAATTTAAATGTTTGATTGGTGGCCTATGAATTGAGATTCTTTGCGGATCATAGACAAGCACCAAATGATGGAGTCAAGTCAGCACAATGGAAAGAACTAATGATATGTGAAGCTAATCTACTAAATCAAAGAGAGCAAACAGTCATTTAAACATACTCACATTGCCAAACAAAGCTTGTCAAGGATGACAGAGTTTAGGAGGAGGGACGTGTGGAGGGAGAATCAAGTAAAAGAAGAAGAAGAAGAAAATTAAAAAAAAAAATTCCAATGAATAAAACCCACCCTTTGCCAAAAACCCCACAGGGGCACGTATCAGGCCTCACATGCATCAGGCAACTACGAGAAAGAAGGAGGTCCCTAAGATTGGAAACAAAGAAATACAAGAGGACCTTTCAAGCACCACCCTCACCAAAAGAGATGCAACATTCACCATTGGGGCATGTGTGGCAACACAAAGCAATACAACATGGCCAGATGTGTGAGAATAAAGAATTATTCAAAGACCAAAAGTTAGAAAGCGGGAGAGGCTGAGAAGAAAAAATGGGTGACTAAGATATTCACATTCTTAGCCACTAGGTGCGTGTAGTGGAAAGAAATGAACAGGCTAAAGAAAAGCATTAGGTCCCAAAGGATGTGAAAGAAGATTTAAAGACAAGACCTTTGAAGCATCAACCAAAAGAGAAAAATAGATGCAATGCTTACCAAACGATGCGAGAGGTGAAAGAGAACTTAACAAGTATCAACAATAACACAACAATCCAGATGTATGAATGTAAGGAATACCAAGGGGAGAATGGAAGCATAGGACCAAGGCTTAGATAAGGTAATAAATTCTCTGAGAATCCTAGTTGCTTCTTTATCGATGGGTGTGTGTATTGAAAGAACGATAAGCAAGCCGCCGATAAGAAGCAAAGCCTGTCAAGGGACGATAGAGACAAAGAGGGGGAGAGCGTTGCAGAGTAAAGAAGGAAAGAAAAAGGAGCCCCAAGATTTTCAAATTATGTGCACAAAGTTTCTTCAAATTTGTATGAAAACCTCATGGCCATGTAAATGCACTAGAGGAGTCCTCTAGATGCATAAACCCCAATTATTGTAGCATAATCCTTCTAACATAGTATGAAATTAGTGCTTTTTAATAAAAGTGCCAGTCTCTTGTGTGAAAGGACCAATTTTAAAGCACATGTATATAAGTCACTTAGTGACTCTTGTAAAGAAATTTTTGCCATATTGAGAATTGAAGCTCATTTTTTGAATTTGCCTTTTTCTTGCTGATTATCTCCTTCTTCAAGAGCTGTTGTGTGTGTATACTGCTTGAAATGTGTGTGTGGGACTATTGTCTACCCCGTCCCATCGCTTTTGAACTACTGTAGTGCGTGTGTGAGCCTTGAAGAGTTGTGGAGCAGGTATTGGTGTTTCCAGCCACTCACTATTTTGCTCATAACTTGAAGTGCGTTTGTCAAATTTGATGGAAAATACAACCATTAGATGCGTCTCATTGAGAGCTTTAAAATGAACCTAGTATTGCACATATTCAAAGTTCCAATGTGAGAGAAAAGTTTGAATTTGTGCCTACTACTATGAATGATATCACAACGTGCATTTTCAAAGAAGTAGTGACTTGGAGAGGTAGTTGAGACAAGTCACATGGATTGTAGCATTGATATTTCACTTACCATCATGTGTGCACATGTCTTCATACACTAGGTACATCTAATCTCTTGGACTGATCTCTCGGATTGATAATTAAACATGTATTAATCCAACACTATATGCACTTGTGGGGTGATTGAGATACACTCTCATTGACACAAGTCCCTAAGGCTTCACAACTTAGGTACACATTGCCTTTGCCTCTTCCTCCTTTCCCTGCATAGAAGAGTTGCTCTTGGATGACCTTTGACTTGTTACCTCCATGATTGAGCCCCTTAGTCACCATAAGAGAAGTAATTTCCTCAAATTTTGGTAGTGAATCCCTTACATACATAGAGTTTGTGAAGGACTTCCATTTATCATCTTCTTTAAGCCCATTAAGTGTGTGGCCAACTAGGTCATGATCATCTACAACACATCCTAGTGCATCAAAGATCTCTTTTACTTTGAGTATGAAGTCATTAATGCTTTGATTTGATGATTTCCTAAGGTTTTTGAGTTCATCCTTGAATTGAATTTCTCTCGACTTTGTAGAGGTAGATTAAAACCTTTCTAAACACTCCCAATCCTACACTCCCAATCCTTCTTGGATGTATCTAGGTCTTGGATATGACCCATCATGGAGTTGCTTATGTGTTGAGATAGAATGAAGATCACTATCCTATCCCTTTCTTCCCACTCTCGAATGGATCTCCTTTGATTCTCAATAGGTGTATGTGCATCTATGTATGATTTCACCTCACTACCACTAAACAACCCCCAAAGACCCTTCCACGTGAGGAAGTTCGAGATTCTAAACTTCCAATGTTGGTAATTGATCTTCTCAAGCTTCTCAATCTTAGTATTATATTCTCTCATTATGTATATGCCTACAAATTGGATCCTAATCCTTCCTTGGATTATGATAGATGTGAGAAAGGTGATATGTTACCTTCCCACAAGAGCCTCCAACTGTCTTGAACCTCTGATGATGATAGAAGCTCCCCCTTGCTTCAAATGCTTCTTCAAATCTTCCTGGCCTTTGCTTCAATCCTTGGCTCTCAAATAACTTCAAGGCCTCCTCTTGATGTCCTCAATGCTCAATTTTGAGCTCTGATACTATTGATGGAGCATATCCACTCCTAATTGTAGTAGAAGAATGATAGTCCCTTTATAGGACCAAACAATTTACTACCATAGTCCACAAAAATTTGAATTTCTCACTAGACCTAAGGATTGAACCTATGAAACTTTGCATACTAAAAATAGGTTCTCTAAGATTCCCAACAAGCCATAGATCATGCAATTTCGAAAATCTGACCTATGTTAACCTCCTTGCACAAGACATACCAAAATCTACCCAAACAAATAGCTTATATCTATGTATACCTCTTGACACACATATGTTGGAGAATATGCATAGATAGACTAGATATCTTTCAAGATCAAGAGATAGAAGAATAAGATACACTTTAGAATAAGACTGTAAAAATAATAAATCTTACAACAAGAGCTTTAGTGAGCTATCTTGCACATGAAATGGACAACTATAGAATGAAATATGGATGACAAAGAATATCAACCTAAATGAAAAACTTTAGCTAGAAAGAGGCTAGCTTAGCCAGGGGGTAGCTTACATCTAAAGCATACACTCCCAACGAGAGCCTAAAAGTGCACAAATGAAGTGTTAGATGGCAACAACTTTCTTCTAAGCTATTCCTTACATAATGCTCCAAATGTTAATGTAGGATTTGAATTCAAATCATGCCTCAAAAATCCTCCACTTTTATCAATCAAGGTAGATGGAATCTTGAGCCAAAAAAATCATGGAATAGTGGTTGTAGAATTTACCAAAAAACTTAAATGATGTGGCACTTGGTTTAAGCCTTGGTTCACACACACTTCAGCTTGTACATTTCTAACAACCAATATGGTTGAACGTTTTTGACTATGAGAAACCATGGGGAGTGTTCAATCTAGAGGAAAACTCTTTGTGCATAGAAATCATATGTTGATGAGTTGGATCTTGGAAAAAGGAGTGGACTGACATATCATTGAGTCATTACAAGTTCTAACAGAGACTTGCAAGATTTTTGATGCCATTGATTATATATTGTAGAGACCATGTGCATAGTATGATGAGAGGTGTATCAACGCATATAGAGGCAAGGGAAGAATATCCAAATACTAGTCATGCAAGTTGAGTGGCCATAAAAACTTAAGAAGCAACCACCCCAACCACAACCCCACTATCTGTGACAACCATTTACCTAATTGCCAAAACTTTTTTACAGACCTCCCCAGTCTCACCCATCCCCTGCCATCCCCAAACAGAACTCAAGAACCCCTAACAATAGCCACTGCAACAATCACTAGCCAACAAGAAGAACCAACAACAACACCCACCTTCATCTTTAGCACCCCCAATTTCCCATTCAAAACTATTCTCTTCAATTACCAATCCCTTGTATAATACCTGCTCTTCTCTAGTTGAACCTGTGATTGGTCATCCAGCCCGACATCTTGTAATGGGTCACCCAATCCCTGCTTCCATGATGTTAGGTTACCTAGCCTCACAATCCACTCAACTAATTTTTTCCCCAATGACCTACGCATCCACATTTTCATCCTTGTTTCAACCTCAACCACCTTCAACTACACAATCACCTTGGCATTTCTTTCTTGAAGATGTGTTCTGGCCACTAGCTTGATCTACTTTGTGGAAGGCTAGCTCTTCCCAAGGCCCTCAACATTTTGTAACATCTCCACTTTTCACTAACACCACAAGCATAGCACCTACCATCCTTGTATTTATGGTAGAACCTTCACGCACAACCACATCCAACCCTATGGACATCTCACCACCCATAGCCCTACCCCCATCCCCCACATTGCCACCTTCCCCTGTCCCCCCTCCAACACCATCGTGCATAGCATCTAGACTTTCCATCCCCTTGCATTTCCCCTTGTACATATAGCATCCATGAATGTCGATATGGAAATCGAGACAATGATTCAATGTTCAAACCAACTTATACATGAATATCAGCACTTGGAGGCATGTAATGCAATGATCAATGCTGAATCTATTGAGTTACAAGTAAGAGAAGCAGAGTTGGAAGCAAGCAACAAGGCATTACATGAGCAATAGCACACCTTGGAGCAGTTGCACAATGAGCATGACCAATGTATTATGGCCGTCCTACGTTGACACATGGTATTGGCACTTAAAGAGAACAAGCCTTTACAACAATAGAATTAGGAGAATTTGGAGACCTCCATTGAAAATACCCTCCACCTAGATTAGTCCATCTTGGATCACAGAATTAACATCCAAGAACAGCCACACCATATTAGAAGAACATGCCAATCTCTTAGAATCTTATGACAAATTATCGGAAGAGAAAAATTAGTTATGCCAACAACAACCCATATAGTGAACCCCAGTCCTTGAAGCAATTCTTCTTGGCACATAACCACAAGAATTTTCATAGTCTTAGAAACAAATAAAAGAGTTGCAAATTAGATTACTTCAATATGAGAGGCCACCTTCACCACAAGAAGTTTTTGAGCTTGAAGAGATAGTAGAAATACCAGTTGAAGAAAATTTGGAAGAATCCTATGAGCCACAACCCATACTTGGTGGATTATTCACTAAAGAAGGACAAGACACTTATGAAGCACCTAGCCCACAGTGGCTGATGTAGGTGGAAGAAATTGGTTGGATGCATGACGATCCGGTGGTGATCCAAATTTAGTCTGGTGAATCTAGAAGACATAGTGCTACATTCATAATAGTTCCAACATCTTTCTCATTAGCACCTAATCACCACCTCAAAGTTGTTATATATGCCATATTTTGTGCTTTTGGCCAAGTATATTGTAGAAATCAAGCATGTCATTGGCAAGAATCCCACCTCTTGCACACAATTCCAACATGGCAACACTCTAGAGAGAGCTCAAAGAGGGATGATCATTCAACCCAACTAGCACCTCAACTTATTAGAAACCTATCCTGAAAGGATGTGGACATGGTCGATTGCGCCCATGCATATTATCTACAACCCATGCTACGGCCTCATACCAATAGAAGATATTGCTGGCATTTGCAATCAAGGTAAGGAATAATCTAGGGTGTTCTGATTAGCTAAACTATCCTTACTTTGCTCCACCGTAGGGACCACCTACCATGGCTTACAAGATTTCCATGATATGTCATTAGTCTCTAGACCTAAAGAATATCTAGATGGAGCCACAAAGATGACCACAAAGATATTTGGTTTAATGATAGTTGTCTTCAAGATATTTAGGAAGATCAAAGCCCCCTACATCTCAGCACCACATTTTGTGAAGAGAGATGGCTGATACACTCCAAAGATGTGCTTGGTGCCACGAAAACCTGCTCTACACCTGCCAAGATAACTTCAAAGATGATAAGTAGACACTTTTTTCTTGATCAGGATGCATATAAACCATCCTAGTGCTTTGGAGTATCAATCTCAAATTGATTCATCAAGATAGACTAGTTGATACTAAATAGATGAAGTAAAACTTGTTATTTTGGGATGGATTGCACTCAGGAAATTCAGTCAGAGCTCATAGCCTGCTAAATCTTGAACAAAGATCTTTTACACACTTTTAATTAGATAGATAATGAATCTAAAGCAACACATTTGATGAATTTTGATGAACCATACTAAGAGAAATCAATTTAGCAATATATAGGTATCATATCAGCAAAAGATCAAGTATACATAGAGAACTCACTCACTAAAGTTGACTAAAGATGTGAATTTGAACCTGTTGCAGCAGATGAGAACAACTTCAAAGTATATCTAGAAAATCAATCTATATTAAACATATTGTATAGGATATGAATGGACATAAAGCTTGGGAAGGAGGAGCACAATGTGTGCTTCACTTGTGATATAGTGAAATTTGAATTCAAATCTTGGAGGAATTCTACCTAAAGGTTGTCACAAGGAAGGAGATAAGGAAGAGAGCTCACACACACACACACTCTCACAATCAAAGAGAAGCACACTCTCAGATTGAGGCAAGGAATAGAATGATATTCTTCTTCTATCACATAAAAAGGAATGTACAAGAATGACCTAAAACAAGAATACAAGTGCAATATATAAAGACCAGTACATAAGGAAAAACATAATGTCCGCGAATGAGTGAGCTATCAAGAAACAAATGTGCCATCACTCTCAGTAGATAAATCTAATAAAGCTCAATGAAGTGTCCCTAACATATACTGGCATGACCACTATACATGTCAGAGAAATGAAAAACTGATATGTGTCATCCTAGAAAATATCAGCAACCTGCTCATGTGTTCTCACATAAACAAGATCAATATCACCTACTAATACCTTCTCTCGGATGAAGTGATAATGTACCTCGATATGCTTTGTTCTAGCATGAAAGACAGGGTTTCATACTAATTGTATGCTGCTAAGATTATCACAATAGATAGTGATAGGCTTTTGCACTTCCACACCTAAATCTGCAAGTAACATCTCTAGCCATGATGCCTCACATGCTTCCATTGCAGCATCTCTATACTCCTCCTCTGTACTCGACAAAGCAATAGTAGGTTGCTTCTTGTTACTCCATGTAATAGCTACACCTCCAAGTGACAATAGAAAGCCACTAGTAGATCTTCTATCTGGAGTACTACCAGCCCAATCTGCATCGGTGTATCCATGAACCTGCAAATCTACACCAGCTTCATAAAACAATGCATAATCCAAATTAGCACTCACATAAGGTAGAGTGCGTCTCAGAGCATCCAAATGTGGCTTCCTCGAAACTTGCATAAACTGACTTTCAAGTCCAACAATGTAGCTAAGATCAGGCCTCGTAATTGTGAGATATATCAAGCTTCCCACAATTTTCCTGTACATGGTAGCATTTTCCAATGCTTCACCTGACGTAGTATCTAACTTCTAATTCTGATCTAATGGCATAGAAATTGGCTTACAATCATCCATACCATACTTTTGAAGCATATTCAAGGAATATTGCCTTTGTGACATCCATATACCTGTTTCTGTATGAATAAACTCAATGCCCAAGAAATAGTGCAGCACACCAAGATCTTTCATGTCAAATTCTTGCATAAGAAGTTGCTTTACCTATTTAATGCTTTCCTCATTATCACCACCTACAATCAGGTCATCAACATAAATAGCTACAATCGTGATGCCATCATCAGCCTTCCTTGCATATAGTGAATGCTCTACATCACACATAGAAAACCCAATGCTTGTTAAGTAATCAACAATCCTTGCATGCCATGCACGAGGGGCTTGCTTCATCCCATACAAAGCCTTTTGCAACCTGCAAACATATTCTGGATGCTTTGAATGTTCATATCCTTGTGGCTGGTCCATATATACTTCTTCCTGTAACTCACCATGTAGGAAAGCATTCTTCACATCCATCTGATGCAAAGTCCATCCTTTTGTTGTAGCTAATGCAACAAGTGGTTCTGACAATAGACATTTTAGCTACAGGGCTAAATGTTTCCTCATAATCAATATCATATGTCTGTGCATATCCTTTAGCTACCAATCATGCTTTATACCTGCTTATGCTACCATCAGCATTATGCTTTACCTTGTAAACCCATTTGCAGCCTATGGGTTTTTTTCCTTATGGCAATGGAACCAGCTTTCATGTTTTGTTTCCATAAAGTTCAGCCATCTCCTCATCCATAGCTTTTCCCCAATCTACATTTCCAATTGCATCTTCAAAACAAGAAGGTTCAACATCTTGTAACTATCATATGTTAATTGTTGTATAGAATTCTGCATCTTGCCAGATCTTCTTGGTGTTGGGTCACTTCTCCTTGTATCATCTGCATGTGCCTTTCTAACTCCTGGATTCTTTATAGAGGGCAATCCAAGTTCCTCATCAAGACTCTTTTTTGAACCACTTGAATCTCCATCAACGTCTTCAAAACCTGCACATGTTTTATGACTAGCAGAAAGCTTTTCTTTACCTTTCTTGGATGTATTTGATGAATTTGCTAGGTTGAAATTTCCACGCAATCTTCCACTCCATGGATTTGAGTTGGAACTATTGCTTGGTGATGCATCTGGTCCACTCAAAACTTGAGATTCTACACTTGATTTTTTAGCATTTTCTTTGTGATTTGGTTCAAGATTCAATCCTTCTTTGGCATCTGCATAGAAGTTTGACATTTCATCAAATAGCACATCTCTGCTCACCTTCACCTATCCTATGAGTGGGTTATAACATTTATATCCCTTTTGCTCAAGGGAGTATCCAATGAAGACACACCTTTCCGCTTTTGGATCAAGATTCATCCTTAATTCATTTGGAACATGTATATATGCAATACATCCAAACACTTTTAGATGTGATAAGTTCAGCTTTTTACCTCTGAGCTTCTCTTCAGGTGTAACTTGATGTACACCAGCCATCGGAGTTCTGTTCATAATGTATAAAGCAGTATGAACAACTTTTGCCCAATAACAATGAGGCATATTCTTCTCAACCATCAAGGCTCTTGCTATTTTTGCAATATGTTTATTTTTGCGTTCAGCAACACCATTCTGTTGTGGTGTGTACCTGCCTGAAAACTGACCTTGAATTCCATGACTTTTTAGAAAATTGTTGAACTCATTTGACATGTATTCACCTCCTCCATCAGATCTTAATGCATGAATATACTTCCCTGTCTACTTTTCCACCATAGCTTTAAAATTTTGAAAGTGAGTGAATACCTCACTCTTCTCTTTCATGAAATAGATCCACACTTTCCGTGTATGGTCATCAATGAAAGTAACATAAAACCTGCAACTGCCCATAGATGTGGTCTTTGCACAATCTCAAACATCTATATGTACTATTTCTAGCACATTCTCACTAACATGCTTGTCATGCGAAAATGATGATCTTGATTGTTTACCAAATTGACATGCTGCACGTACCTTTTGCATCTCTGCAACCTTGAAATTTGATAGTCCATGGATAATCTCTTTTGACTGCATCAATTTCAGCCTTTGCAAGTTTGCATGTCCAATCCGTTTGTGCCACATCTCTATATGAGCAATAACTCCTGCACCTTTTGCAAACATGGCTGCATTCATTTCAGGAATTTTACATTTAAGGTGAACATCCTACCCACTTTGTTTCCTTTGGCAATCAATCTTCCATATCATTTGTATTCTTCTACATAACCCATCAGCATTGAACCTGACTTGTAATCCCAGGTCAACCATTTGTCCAACAAAAACCAGATTCTTTGTTATGTTTAGAACATGCAGCACATCAACAAGATGTAAATGCTATGTTTCATGTGTGCTTGATAGGGTGTGATGTGTTATCACTTGTTTCAACATATCCAGGGACTGGCAATTTCTACAAACTACTAAACCATTCCGCATGACTGATCATGTGATTTGAAGCACTTTAATGAACATACTAGACATTATCATTCAATTTTGAAACACCTACAGACATCGTATTCATCATGTGATGTTGAACCATGAACATCTTCTCAGAATCATATGCACTTGTGGATGCATAGTTGTTTTGCTACCTTCTGTTATTTTGATTCTTCAACCTGCAATCACGTTCAAAGTGTCCAGGTTAACCACAATTCCAACATCCTTTACTATCATTACCAAAATCATTTCTTTGGAAATTTTTGCAACCTCTTTTGCTCCCCCTATCTCGAAACTGTCCTCCTCCTACATGACTTTGTTGTTGACCTTGGTCTTGGTTATTGTTTCCTCTTCCACTTTCCAAACCTCTACCTCTGCCTCTTCCTATGCCAGAGTAGAATACCTGCTCAGAACTGGGCTTTCCTTGGGAGTTTGAATCCTCACCAAGATTATTTTCTTCAATAATCAGCATAGATACCAAATCAATAAAATTTGGAATATTTTCCTTGGTTTGTATAGAAGTTCTAAACTGCTTATATGCAGCTTCTAAACCACAAAGGCATACTTCCACCTTATCATCATCATCTACATTCACTCCAATAGATGCAAGTGACTCACATATGCTTTTGATTTTTAGGGTATAGTCACTTACCGACATGCTTTTTTTCTCCAAGGTATGCAACTCGTTCTTGAGTTGCAATTTCCGAGCCTTTGTATTGGTGTCATACAATGTGACCAAACTGTTCCAAGCCTCTCTCGGAGTCTTGGCATCCTTTATGTGCCCAATCATGCTATCATGTATGCTAATAGATATCCAATACATTAGCTTTCATGGTCCTTGATTCCATTCGTCATATGCTCTTAACTGTTCTGCAGTTCAATTCCTCTCTTGCAACTACGGGGCATTTTCGTTCTCTCCTTCAATGTAGTTCCAATAGCCTTTTCCCATCAAGAAATTCGTCATTCTGAATCTCCAAGCATGGAAGTTGTTTTCGTCCAGTTTATCGCTCATAAGCTAACTCATTCCATCTGCGTTTGCCATTTCTGCAGCAATTCACAACACTGCAAAACACTACAAGCAGCACTTCTACTTGAACACTATTGCACTATCACGTGATAGTTCGATCTCAGAAAAACACAATTTTCGTGTATCAACAATACATGGAATCGCTTGAAATTCTGGATGTGGAATATATGAGTGTTGCCAAGCACAACCCAAGTTACAGTTTCTGAAACTGACCTAGTTTTTTTGTGGGCCCCACCTTGCGGGCTCGAAACGGAAGTCGAGATGGCTCTGAAACTTTGATCAGATAGAGATCGTTTGTGAATCACGTTTTCTCCATGCCTTGTTATGGACTCTTCACCGTCACCTTCTCCACGAGCTCTCTACAGCCACGGTGGCTCTGATACCATGTCACGAGGAAGGAGATAAGGAAGAGAGCTCACACACACACACACACTCTCACAATCAAAGAGAAGCACACACTCAGATTGAGGCAAGGAAGAGAATGATCTTCTTCTTCTTCTATTACATAAAAAGGAATGTACAAGAATGACCTAAAACAAGAATACAAAAAGTGCAATATATAAAGAACAGTACATAAGGAAAAACACAATGTCCGCGAATGAGTGAGCTGGTAAGAAACAAATGCACCATCACTCTCGGTAGATAAATCTAATAAAGCCTGACATATATCGACGTGACCACTATACATATCAAAGAAATGAAAAATTGATATGTATCATCCTAGAGCATCACATGTTGAGCTTGATATCTCAATATAGGTTCCCCTAAAGTTAAAAATCACCTAGTTAACAATCACTCCTTACTTAGCTCGTAAGTCATTGTGGAGGTGATCGCAATCCGGGTGGATCGGGTCCGGTCGTGGCACACACAGGGTGTATGAAGCTAATGAATGTTGGATGGTTTAAGGACATGAAAGTGAAAATTAATGTTGAGTATGGAGAAGAGAGAGATGTTGAAATGATTATGGGAATGGGAATGTAGGAGTGCAACTTAGATTTATGAACATGAATGATAAGAATGAAAGAGAACCATACACACGAATCAAATTTGGAAGGAAGAATGGTCCATTGAAGGAGCTTCATAAATACTTCCTAATTCTAATCCATATGCATAGTCTTCTTTGGATGATATGTATGCATGACGTGAATAGATGGAATCCTTACACATAAACCAATTTCGAAAGGAAGAATGGTCCAATATTGGAGCTTCTTATACACTTTCAGAAACTAATCAATATGTATGGGTATGTATGGATTATATGCATGCAAGTGAATTATGATGATAGAGTTTACTCACAAGCTCAAAGAAACATCCTCACTGGTTCAACGCAATACTGCGGAGCCTTCTCACACATAGAAGAAATAGAAGACATGTAAAAATACTTAAGAGACTGAGAGAGGAGACAAGAGACAAGTGACAAGTGACATGAATTAAAAGGATTTGAATTAAGATACATGTATAAGATCGTCGTGGTACGTCAAGCTAGGCAGTCTACTGATCAAAGGTGGTTCCGACCCTCAAACAATGACAGTTCAACCGAATGTCACACGTAAGAAGGTGAGTTCCACTCCAGTGACCCTATATATGTCTAGGCTCGTAACGTCTAACTAAAGAAGTCTAAGACTCATTAAAATCAGCTCTAACTCACTCACACGCTCCACCGAGGGTGAGTCAAGATAGAGATGCTGGTTTCAAGAGCCTATCCTAGATTGGAGTTCTAACTTAAATTTGAAACTAGGTACTATACTCATACTAGCTCACCTTGGATCCTCACTTGCTCAACCGAGGGTGATCGTCTCAAGGAAACCGTAAGCTAGCATGAGCCCTATGGATGCCTAACAATGATGCTCTAGGAGTTTGGAGGGGGGTTTATATAGTTTTTTGAATGAATTTGGGCCCTTGGATCTAGAGAAATCAACTCTCAACTCTAGGATCACTACTTTTGATTACAAACATTTGATTAATTAAATCAATGGCTTGGAATTGTTCTTTCTATCAAATCTAGTGTAAAGGAGTGAAATTTAGGCGCCCTCATTCTCCACCATTGGATCTGGGGATGATCTGGACCGTCGGATCAGTGTTGACATCAATTCGGATAAGATAAGCCACTATTTATCTTCTTTTATGGAAAAACTCGTGGATCCTCCTTGCTTTAAGCATAAGTGCATCTCCACCCTTGAATATGAGCTCATCTTGATCGTACAACATGGCTCAATCAGCTTTCACCATGTGGTGGCCCTTCAACCCTTCAATTTGCTTAAACTAGAAAACTGCGGTGATCCTGCAAAACTGGAGTTTGTGCTCTTTGACCCTCCAAATAGGCTTTGATGAAGATGAAACTTTGTAGGACTATGTTACCAAAGATCTCCTTCAGGAATATGCAGAAATAACTCCCATCTGAATCTCCCTTGTACAAGTTTGACTACATTTAGGTGGCATTAAGGTCTCTAGGAAGCTCTGATGGCCTTGAAACTTTGTACAAATATGTAGCCACATATGATCTTTATACATGCCAAATCATATGGCTAACATAAATTTCTATACAAGAATTTGTAGGGTCAAACTAGAAAAATTACATTTTTACAAAATGAACATAGCATATCAATGTGCTACAAAATCCATTTTCTACTGAAATTTGGGCTATAGACTGCCTTTGACAATCTTTACAAGTATATGGATTTTCATCTAATTTGGTGACAATGAAATTTTTGCCCTAATTTCCCAACTTTGACCAGCTTTGACCGCTACCATGGACTTTCTTGATTTCTTTGAAACTTTGTATGTGAGCTTCCTTTGACATCCTTGATGCATCCTGGACTTCTCGGGGAATTCCGGCTACCTTCACCAAATATGTTTTTTGTAGGCCTTCACAAGTGAGAGAGGAGAGAAAATCTCGACGACATTCGCCCCCACTAAACTTGCGATTCCTCCGGAAGCACCACTCTAGCATCTGTGAAAAACAAAATGTTCCAGGCATCAGATTCTTTTATAGGAAACATAAGAAACATGGAAGGAAAATTGATTATATGCATGAATAAGTAGGTAACGTGACATGAAGCAAAATTTGCATGAAAGAAAGAATTGAAACAGGCAACATGAATATGCATGAAAAAATAGGCAACATATATGCAAATGAACAAGCAACATTGGCAACAAGAAAGAAAAAAAACAAGCATCAATATGAAGTGGAAGTGGATGTACTGAGTCATTTTAAGCATCAGTTCCTCTCATCTTGAAGAAAATTTTGTACCTTTTTCATAAAGCAATCTACCTTAAATATGATTATAAACAAAGATTTAGGATTTTCAAGAGACATCTTTCATCTTTAGCTTATTTTAGATCAACTCCTTTCCTACATAAATATGAATATGCTCTTTCTCTAATAACATGCAAGGAAATCTAACTAAACTCCACTAATGCATAAATCTGCCTATATAGCTCGTGATTTATTCTACTATGCCTCTTTATCCTCCTTTGGCTTGCTCTTTTTTTTTTTTTGATGATGATGATGATTCGGCAACTTTATGGTTACGATCACTTTTTTGGGGTGGAAGAAAGTGTAAACTTCTTGGTAACATGTAGCAACTTTTTTTTTTTTATGACGGGGAAAAATTAAACCCCGATACAAGGTACAACCATTTTTGATGACGGAGAACAGTCGTTTAAACTCCGATACAAGTGCTGTGAGATGGACTAAGGATGTAGAAACATGCAATAGCAAGAGCTAGGATTTCAACAATTATGCTTTCGATACAGGATACATATGCATGTTTATATATGAAAGTCTTGTCACCAAAATAAACCTCCAAATCTACATGTCCTATCTTTCCACAATCCTAGATTATAAACAATTTCTTGGTAGATAAGTTACTACTTAAGATAAAATTTTACACAAGTAGAGAAATCATCATTTGCCCTTTTTTGACTCAAGTGATGTGGATATGCAATGCAATGCAAAGACTGAAAAAAACATGCATGAAACAAGCATGGAAAAAAAATAGAATGAACTTGAAAAAAAACAAAGCAACATGAACTTGAAAATTAATGATGTTTTTATATGTTTTTTATTATTATTTTTTTCCTTTTTTTTATTTTTATAACATGGATACTCCTGTTTATGAATCGGCCTCATTGTTGTCATCTTCTTCAATGTCCTCATCCAAAATATACTTGTCATTATCACGCTTCTTGAATAACTTTATCCTTTTACCTGCAATCAAAGTTTTTAGTGCAACACCATTTAATTCACAAAGAGCATACGTACCATTGTTGTTGACTTTTGATACTATGTATGGCCCAAACCACCGTTGAGTGAGCTTTTTGCGTGCATCATATTGAGAGTCGAATGTACTATCATAAATGAGCACCCAATCTCCTACTTCAATTGGCTTAGGACGCAATCGATGAGTTTTATCAAAATAATGCTTGTACTTCATTCTAGATTCTCTTAATTTTTCAACAGCATCATCAAGTCTTAATTTACCTTGTTCTAACTGTTTAATACGCAAACTCAAAAAATCATCAATAGACATGTTTTCAGACCAAGGCAAATTTGACCATGCAGAAATATGAGATTGAATTGGAAACAATGGTTTTTGACAGTACATGAGTTCAGCAGGCATATATCCAGTAGTACGTGTGCCTGTCATTCTATCTGCCCAAAGTGCAAAAGGTAAGAATTTAGGCCATTGTTTGATGTCACCATTACATTCTTTAGATATGGCTTTCACAATAGGTGGATGCCCTCTCTCTATTTTACCATTGGCCTCTGGGTTATATGCAGTAGTGAGAGACAAGTGAATACCGTGACGCTCAAAGAACTCTTTAGCTTCTCTCGCATTTAACTCTCCACGATCGGCAACTACCTTCTCTATGTACCCAAAGCGACTTATGACATCTTCAAGCAAGAATTTGCAAACATTGTAAGTGGTCTTAGATCGTAGTGCACGTCCCTCTACATGATTAGTTAAGTCTTCTCTTGCAAGTACAATGTAACGTATTTTGTCGATACCTTTAGGCATAGTTACAAGATCTACTACCCACGTGTAGTGAATACAAGGTGGATAAGTAGGATGCAATGGATCTCTATGTTTGACTGATGAATGAAGTTGACAAGTAGAACATGTAGAAACATAGCTACTAATGTCAACATACATCCTAGGCCAATAATAGGTACTTCTAATTTTTTCATATGTTCCAAAAAATCCTTTATGACCTGCCCATAATGTCTCATGCATTTCCTTCATTACTTGCAATTGAAGACCTCTCTTTCCTAGGACTCATTGTGGATTCTTAACCTTACCCTTAGCATGTCTCCAAAGATAACCATTACATAGGAAAAAGTTATAAACTCGTTTCCTAATGTTACGGAATCTATTCGTAGTCCAGTTAGGTAATGGTTGTAGTGTACTGAGATACTTTCCTATGTCTCTCCATTCATCTTCGTACTCAGACTCATGAAATTTCTCATACTCATATATATGTGGAACATAGTCAACTAAATTCACATTCTTTATTAGATCACTTTCAAGATCATCATCAAATCTAGCTCTCGATAACATATTCGCAACTGAGTTTGACTTACCTGAAATATGAACTAACTCAGGATTTATGAACTTAATATATGAGATCCATCTAAGCATGGCTATATACGGAGATGAACAATTGGCTATCATTCCAATGAGAGGGAAAAAATCAGTCTCAACTTTGACACTTGCACCAATGAAATATTCTTTGTCTGTTTTCAAAGCTGTTACCATACCCCATAGTTCTCGTTTGATTTGTGGATATTTTCGTTGTGTTTCATGTAGAATTTTGGCACCAAACCTAATTGCATATCTATTCCCTTCACTATCATCTTGACTTATGACCCAACCTATACCAATAGGACTAGTATCAACAGTCAATATAATAGGTTTGTTAGCAAAATAGTCTACACGCTTAAGGATGGGAGCTTCAAGCAATAATTTCTTCAATTTAAGCATAGCTTGAGTGTGTTTGTCAGTCCAAATAAATTTTCGTTTCTTCCTCAACAAGTCATAAAGACAATTAGCAACATGAGCAAAGTGTGGGATCCAAATAACATAAAAGATGCAAGCACCAAGAAATCTACGTACCTCACTCACGTTGTTACATGTTTCAAAAATCTTGCTAATGGCATCAACTTTTTGTGGGTATGGCTTTCGACCATAATGGCCACATAAATGTCCAATAATAAGCACCTCGTTGACACCAAAAACAGATTTCTCTATGGAAAATGTGAGACCTACTTCTTCAAATCGTTGAAATATTCTTTCACAATCAGAGATATGGTCAAGAACAAATTTACGACATCCAGATGAATCTAAAGTAATGTCCTTTACACGTTCCTCACTCAAATGCGTTTACTTCACGACGAATATGTGCACGATACTGTGAGAAATCCAGTGCAACACTCAAGACTGATGATGATGATATGATGAGGATGAAAAATATGAAACAAAGGATATGGATCAAAACCTCCCAACAAGATCAAAAGCAAATGCCACGAAGCGTTTCACGTCGGGTTCAAATGTGGAGGTGATCGCAATCCGGGTGGATCGGGTCCGGTCGTGGCACACACAGGGTGTATGAAGCTAATGAATGTTGGATGGTTTAAGGACATGAAAGTGAAATTAATGTTGAGTATGGAGAAGAGAGAGATGTTGAAATGATTATGGGAATGGGAATGTAGGAGTGCAACTTAGATTTATGAACATGAATGATAAGAATGAAAGAGAACCATACACACGAATCAAATTTGGAAGGAAGAATGGTCCATTGAAGGAGCTTCTTAAATACTTCCTAATTCTAATCCATATGCATAGTCTTCTTTGGATGATATGTATGCATGACGTGAATAGATGGAATCCTTACACATAAACCAGTTTCGAAAGGAAGAATGGTCCAATATTGGAGCTTCTTATACACTTTCAGAAACAAATCAATATGTATGGGTATGTATGGATTATATGCATGCAAGTGAATTATGATGATAGAGTTTACTCACAAGCTCAAAGAAACATCCTCACTGGTTCAACGCAATACTGCGGAGCCTTCTCACACATAGAAGAAATAGAAGACATGTAAAAATACTTAAGAGACTGAGAAAGGAGACAAGAGACAAGTGACAAGTGACATGAATTAAAAGGATTTGAATTAAGATACATGTATAAGATCGTCGTGGTACGTCAATCTAGGCAGTCTACTCATCAAAGGTGGTTCCGACCCTCAAACCATGACAGTTCAACCGAATGTCACATGTAAGAAGGTGAGTTCCACTCCAGTGACCCTATATATGTCTAGGCTCGTAACGTCTAACTAAAGAAGTCTAAGACTCATTAAAATCAGCTCTAACTCACTCACACGCTCCACCGAGGGTGAGTCAAGATAGAGATGCTGGTTTCAAGAGCCTATCCTAGATTGGAGTTCTAACTTAAATTTGAAACTAGGTACTATACTCATACTAGCTCACCTTGGATCCTCACTCGCTCAACCGAGGGTGATCGTCTCAAGGAAACCGTAAGCTAGCATGAGCCCTATGGATGCCTAACAATGATGCTCTAGGAGTTTGGAGGGGGGTTTATATAGTTTTTTGAATGAATTTGGGCCCTTGGATCTAGAGAAATCAACTCTCAACTCTAGGATCACTACTTTTGATTACAAACATTTGATTAATCAAATCAATGGCTTGGAATTGTTCTTTCTATCAAATCTAGTGTAAAGGAGTGAAATTTAGGCGCCCTCATTCTCCACCATTGGATCTGGGGATGATCTGGACCGTCGGATCAGTGCTGACATCAATTCCGATAAGATAAGCCACTATTTTTGGAGAAAAGCTGCATTATTGATCTTTGATTGTCAAAAATTATCTTCTTTTATGGAAAAACTCATGGATCCTCCTTGCTTTAAGCATAAGTGCATCTCCACCCTTGAATATGAGCTCATCTTGATCGTATAACATGGCTCAATCAGCTTTCGCCATGTGGTGGCCCTTCAACCCTTCAATTTGCTTAAACTAGAAAACTGTGGTGATCCTGAAAACTGGAGTTTGTGCTCTTTGACCCTCCAAATAGGCTTTGATGAAGATGAAACTTTGTAGGACTATGTTTCCAAAGATCTCCTTCAGGAATATGCAGAAATAACTCCCATCTGAATCTCCCTTGTACAAGTTTGACTACATTTGGAAGCTTGCAAGGTGGCATTAAGGTCTCTAGGAAGCTCTGATGGCCTTGAAACTTTGTACAAATATGTAGCCACATATGATCTTTATACATGCCAAACCATATGGCTAACATAAATTTCTATACAAGAATTTGTAGGGTCAAACTAGAAAAATTACATTTTTACAAAATGAACATAGCATATCAATGTGCTACAAAATCCATTTTCTGCTGAAATTTGGGCTATAGACTGCCTTTGACAATCTTTACAAGTATATGGATTTTCATCTTATTTGGTGACAATGAAATTTTTGCCCTAATTTCCCAACTTTGACCAGCTTTGACCGCTACCATGGACTTTCTTGATTTCTTTGAAACTTTGTATGTGAGCTTCCTTTGACATCCTTGATGCATCCTGGACTTCTCGGGGAATTCCGACTACCTTCACCAAATATGTTTTTTGTAGGCCTTCACAAGTGAGAGAGGAGAGAAAATCTCGACGACATCGTGCCTTACATGGCCACAAGTTTCTTCAATGACTTTTACTTTTTGAGGTAATAACTCTTCAAGAATTACAAGAGCATGTTTCTATGACTCTCTCATTGAGGGTGTGCATAAGTAATGTTTATATTTATGAATGATCAAGCACTAGGCTTGGATGAAATACACCAACAACTCCCCCTCAAGCCTAGTATGCTTGAGTCTTCAATCCTCCTTGATTTCTATCAATCCAACCATGCTTTTGAACCTATTTAGCCTGATACCATCCAATGAGTTAGTCAACATATCTGCACATTGAAGATTAGTGGAAGCATAGGACCTTGAGTATCCTTTCTCATCAGCTTCTCTCTTACATAATGATGATGTAATTCAATATGCTTGGTTTTAGCATGGTAAACTAGATTAGCTTCTAAGTGAAGTGAACTTGTATTATCACCAAAAGTGTGAGGACTTAAGGTATGTAACCCCAAATCAAAGTATAAGCATTTTAACCACATAGCTTCTTATGTTGCATTTGCCAATCCTCTCTATTTAGCTTCAGGAGATGATAGAGCAACAATTGGTTGCTTCTTTGAAGACCAAGAGATTAGCTTTGATCCTACAAGTGAAAAATATCCTGAAGTACTCTTCCTATCATCCCTTGAACCAACCCAATCTACATGTGAGTAAAGCTTGATGTCAATTTCAGAGGTGAAGGGGTGGAAAATCCCTTCATTGATGGTGCCCTTCAATTATTTGAGCACTCTCTTGGATACTTCCATGTGTGGCCTCCTTGGCTTGTGAATAAATTGATTGAGTATGCTAACACTATAGCATATGTCCGCCCTTGTGAGAGTTTCATAAATCAAGCTTCCTACCAAGCTTTGATAGCTTGTGATATCTTCAATAGGCTCTCCCTCATAAGCACTTAGCTTATGATTCAACTCCATGGGTGTACCTGCACACTTAGTATTCTCCATTTTAAACTTAGAAAGTATGTCATATACATAATTCCTTTGAGTGATGTAGATACCAAAATCTATATAGACAAGTTCAAGTCCAAGAAAATAAGTGAGAGGTGCAAGATCACTAATCTTGAATTTATCCTTCATTCCAGCCTTTACCTATTTAATCCCATTGACATCATTACCTATAATTATAATATCATCTACATATCACAAAGATATATAACCTTTGATCCATTCCTCTTGATGAATAAGGAAGTGTCTGCTTTGCTAGCTTTGAATCCTTGTTCCTATAAGTAGGTAACTAATCTATGATTCCAAGATCTTGGAGCTCACTTCAAACCATACAGATCCTTCTTCAATTTACACACATAATTTGGATGATGTGCATCTTCATAACTAGATGGTTGTTCCATATAAACTTCCTTTGAAATCCAACCATTGAGAAATGCATTCTTTACATCTAGTTGATGGAGCTTCCAATTCCTAGATGCAGCAATGCTAAGAAGTACTCTAATGGTAGGCATTTTAGCAACAGGTGAGAAGGTCTCTTCATAGTCTATGACATATGTTTGGGCAAACCCCTTGGCTACTAATCTTGCCTTGAATCTATTAATACTACCATCTGAATTCCTTTTTACTTTATAGATCCACCTTGATCCAATTATCTTCATTTATGCTTGCTAGGAACACATTCCCATGTGTCATTGTCCATGAGGGTTTCAATTTCTTCATCCATTACTTCGCTCCATTCCTTCTTGCCTTGAGCTTCTTCATATGATGGTGGTTCTTCATTGTTGAAGTCCTTAGCCATTTTAATTGAATGCTTTGTGACCAAAGAGTTATCAAATCCATATCTTTCTGGTTTCATCTTCTCTCTCATTGATCTTTTAAGTGCTTGATGGGAGCTTTCTGATCCTTGCACTAGGTCGTGAACCTTAGCCTTCCCTTTGTTCTTCCATAGCTTCAATTTCTCTAAATCTATCAAGTTATCTTCAGAGTCACTATCTTCATGATGCTTTGGTTCCTTTGTTGGAAGAGATGGAAAGTCTTCTTCCAAGTCATAGGGTAGCTTCACTTTCTTTTCATCATCAAACCAAGATTTATTTTCATCAAAGGCTACATCCCTACTAACTAAAACGCCTTTGTTAGAGGGATTATACAATATGTATCATTTTTGGTTTTGTCCATATCCAATAAAGATACACCTCTACTTTAGGATCCAATTTCCCTCTTATTTGAGAGGTTATGTGAGCATAAGCTAGACATCCAAAGATTTTTCAATGCTTTAGACTTGGCCTTCTTCCATTCCATACTTCATAGGGATTCATACCATCTAAAGACTTTGATGGAAGTCTATTTACAAGGTATGTGGCTGTTGAGCCAGCCTCTACACAAAGATGATTGGATAAACCCTTTTCATTGAGCATGGATCTAGCTACCTCAACTATTGTTTTGTTCCTTCTTTTAGCTACTCCATTGAGCTCAGGTGTGTATTTGGTTGTCACCTCTCTTTTGATGCCTCTTTCTTGTAGCAAAGCATCAAATTTAGTTGGGAAGTATTCTCCACCACCATCTGATCTGAGCTTCTTGAGACATCTACTTGTTTGATTTTGTACAAGAGCAAGATACTTTTTGAAACAATTGAAGACTTCATCTTTATGCTTCATAAAGTATAGAATTGTCCATCTGCTACAATCATCAATAAAAGATACATAATATCTTGAACCTGAAATAGAAGGTTCTTTGCTTGGATCCCACACATGTGTGTGGAAAAGATCCAATAATCCCTGATGGATATAGCCTTTCCTGTTGAAGGATTGTCTATGAGGTTTGCCAAATCGACAAGCTCCACATTTGTATATCATATGTTGTTTTGTCATGTTGGACAATCCAAGTACACTTTGATCCCTGCAAATTTGTCTCAAAGTTCTCTCACTAATATGAGTAAGCCTTTTGTGCCATACCTCCAATTCAGAGAGTGTTTGAGATCCATAGCTAAATAATGCTATGTTCTTGGTTTCCTCCACTTCAAAGTTGAAGATTCGTCTTGTCCTTTATCCCTTGGAAATTCTTCTAAATCCTTGCTTGGGGTCTTCCACATATGCTCCATGCCTTGTAAATATAACCTACAATCCTCTCTCCACAATTTGTCCAACACTTATCAAATTTTTTGTTATGGTAGGCACATACAAAACCTTTTGTAGAAGATTCATGTTGCCATCTGATGTCTTGACATTACCTATTTTCTCCACTAAATGTCTTGTATCATCAACTATCTGCATTTCATGTTTATTTTTGGGATCTTCTAAATCAGAGAGCAATGCTACATTTCTTGATACATGATTTGAGCACCCTAAGTCAATAAGAAAAACATGAGAATCATCCTTTAGTGAGTCTTCTTGACTTTGATCTTCAATACAGTTGTTGTAATCCTTTCTTCCTCTATATCCATTTTGATGATTATTATTTTTGAAGTAGTTGTTGTTGTATCCTCCATTGTACCTACCTCTATTTGATCCATAGCCACCTCTATTGAATCCTCTTCCTCTGGAATTCCTTAGGTTCTTGTAACATTCCTCAATGGTATGATTAGGGTAACCACATAAGGCAAAAGACTGATTACCTCTTGAGGATTCACCATTTTGCTTATCTTTTCTTCATGTGTGAAGAGTTTGTGAAGAGAGATGGTGGATGCAATCCAAAGATGAGTAGGTGCTGCTACAACCAGCTTCACACCAGCCAACTGAGACTTCAGAGTTGATTAGTAGACCCTTTAAGCTTCCTAAATCCACCAAAATATCAGCCAAGTACTTTGGAACATGTATCCCAAAAATTTAAGTCAAGACAGACTAGTTGCGAAATGACTAGCTCCCAAAACTTGCTATTTTTGGACATACACCTGCTGGAAAAAATGAACAGTGCTCTCAACCTAGTAAGAATTAGAAAAATTCCTTTTGGGCATAGCAAATAGACTTAGCAAGCTTCCCAATCCAAGTTAAAACACTTCAAATGATGGACTGAGCACTGAGAACAAGATTTACCAATTTCTGGAACATGCCCACCATTCTCGGGGCTCTAGAGAGATAGACCAGTGATCAGTAAAATGCAGATATCTCCAAAATTATAAATCCAATGACCTTGAAAATTGCTATGCAAAAACTAGACAGTAAGAGCTATCCAACACATGTTAAATTACGGACAAACAATCAGTAGAACTGGAGATATGACCTTCTAAAGGTGCTGCTCTGAGTGAGTATAGCAGAGAACAAAACGGAGAAGTAGATGATAATAAATGTATAGATTCACATATGATTACAACCACATTGTTAATGAATCTTTGCACAATGGGAGAAGAATGATAGAGCTATGGAGTAAGCTCTTCAATCTCTACAAAATGACATGAAGTGGTCACGTACAAGGCTTGCTAATCGCCTCTTCCTTCTTGCTCTTTTTATAGCTATTCTTGGAGGGAGTTATGAATTCGAATTCGAATGGCTCCACCTAAAAGTGATCCCCAAAGTTAAGAGAGATTCCCTCAGCTCTAAATTTCGTGGTTTTAGGTAGTTAGAGCCACGGATTTGCTTTTACATCATGGATGAGGTAAGCCATCCTTTTCCTTTTTTCTTTTTCCATTTACAAGAGATAAAATGCACTCTTTTACAAGAGGTGTTCACATGACTACTCATGTGACTTACAAATGAGGATAATATAAAGCATATCAAGCATGTAGGCTTGGGTAAAAATGCACCAACAGCTCCCCCTCAAGCCTAACATGCTTGGCCTTCAAATAAGTCTTCAATTGTCCTTGATTTCCTGCAAGCCAATCATCAACTTGAATCTACTTAATTTTGTACCATCAAGAGCTTTAGTCAACATGTCGGCACATTGCAAATCTATAGAGACATAGGATAGTTGAATATCCTTGCTCATTAGCTTCTCCCTTACGTAATGGTAGTGGACTTCAATATGCTTGGTTCTAGCATGGTATACCGGATTAGCTGCTAGATGTAGTGAGCTTGTGTTGTCACCAAAAATGTGAGGTGTTGAAGAATGAAGTCCAAGATCTGTGTACAAAGACTTTAACCACATGATTTCTTGAGTTGCATTAGCCAAACCTCTATATTCTGCTTCAATAGAAGATAATGCCACGGTTGGTTGCTTCTTCGATGACCAAGAAATGATTTTTGAACCTGCAAATGATATATAACCAGATGTGCTTCTTCTATCATCTCTAGATCCGGCCCAATCTGCATCTAAGTAGACCTTTAGCTCAATATCTGAAGTATATGAATAGAACAAACCTTCATTCATGGTCCCCTTTAGGTACTTGAGGACTCTCTTGGCCGCTTCCATATGTGGTCTTCTCGGCTTATGCATAAACTGACTCAATATGCTAACACTATAGCATATATCCACCCTTGTGAGTGTTGCATAGTTCAAACTTCCAACCAAGCTTTGATAGCTTGTGATGTCTTCAATTGGCTCTCCTTCATAAGCACTAAGCTTATGATTTTGCTCCATAGGTGTACCTGCACACTTGGTATTTTCCATCTTGAACTTGACGAGCATGTCATGCACATACTTCCTTTGTGTGATATATATACCTGAATCTGTGTAGATCAACTCCAATCCAAGAAAATAAGTGAGTGGTCCGAGTTCACTTATTTTGAACTCCTCCTTCATTTGACTCTTTACTTGTTTGATTCCTTCAAGATCATTGCCTGTGATAATAATATCATCAACATACACACATAAATAGATCACTTCAGATCCATTCCTCTTTATGAACAAAGAGGTATCCGCCTTGCTAGCTTTGAATCCTTGGTCCTGCAAATAAGTCACCAATCTCAAATTCCAAGCCCTTGGAGCTTGCTTCAATCCATACAAAGCTTTCTTTAGTTTGCATACATAGTTAGGATGATGTGCATCCTCATATCCAGGAGGTTGTGCCATATACACTTCCTCAGAAATCCATCCATTCAAGAAAGCATTCTTTACATCAAGTTGATAAATATTCCAATTTCTAGATGCAACAAGACTAATGAGAACCCTAATTGTAGGCATTTTTGCAACAGGAGAGAAAGTCTTCTCATAATCAATACCATGGGTTTGAGCAAACCCTTTAGCAACTAACCTTGCTTTGTGCCTATTTATACTTCCATCTGGATTCCTCTTGATTTTGTATATCCATCGAGATCCGATTATCTTCATAGATGGCTTGTTAGGTACAAGCTCCCAAGTGTCATTCTCCTTCAAGGCTTCCATTTCTTCATCCATTGCATCTCTCCAAGCTTTCTTGCTTTGTGCTTCTTCAAATGTGGTAGGTTCTTCATTGGTTGAATCCTTCGCAATGTAGATTGAGTGCTTTGTGACCAAAGAAGTATCATAACCAAACCTCTCAGGTTTCTTCTTCTCCCTTGAAGACCTTCTAAGTGGTTGATGTGAGCTCTCGGGTCCATATGTAGCATCCTGCATCTTTGCTTTACCTTTGTTCTTCCATAGCTTTAGTCTTTCCAAGTCTTCTAGGTCAATCTCTGAATCACTTTCTTCAATCTGCTTTGGCTCGTTTGGTTGAAGTGATGGAAAATCTTCATCCAAGTCATATGGCAGCTTCACTTTCCTGTCATCATCAAACCATGATTTGTTTTCATCAAAAATTACATCTCTACTCACAGAAAATCCTTTATTGGTTGGATTGTACAATCTATATCCTTTTTGGTTTTGGTTGTAACCAATAAATACGCACTTCTCTGCCTTGGGATCCAATTTCCCTCTTACTTGAGAAAGAATGTGAGCATAGGCTAAGCATCCAAAGATTTTGCAATGCTCTAGACTAGGTCTTCTTCCATTCCACACTTCATATGGAGTGGTTCCATCTAGTGACTTAGATGGAAGTCTATTTATGAGATATGTGGCTGTCGACACAGCCTCTGCCCATAGGTAGTTTGGCAATCCCTTTTCGTTGAGCATGGACCTTGCAGCTTCGACAATAGCTCTGTTCCTCCTCTCTGCTACACCATTGAGTTTGGGTGTATACCTTGTAGTGACTTCCCTTTTAATGCCTCTCTCATGCAAGAAGGCATCAAATTCAGAAGAGAAGTATTCTCCTCCACCATCTGATCTGAGTCATTTCAAAGTCCTACCTGTTTGGTTTTCAACAAGAGCAATATACTTCTTAAAGCAATTAAACACTTCATCCTTGTGCTTCATGAAAAACAGAATGGTCCACCTGCTACAATCATCTATGAAAGACACATAATATCTTGAGCCTGATATAGATGGCTCCTTGCTTGGACCCCACACATCTGTGTGCACTAGATCCAAAGGATTTTGATACATATATCCTTTCTTATTGAAAGGTTGTCTATGAGCCTTGCCGAGTTGACAAGCTTCACACTTATAAATCATGTGTTGCCTTGTGATATTAGGCAAACCAAGTACACTTTGGTCCCTACAAATATGTTTGAGTGTCCTCTCACCAATGTGAGCAAGCCTTTTGTGCCATATCTCCAACTCTGTTAGAGTTTGAGATCCATAGCTAAACAAAGCTATGTTCTTTGTATCTTCCACTTCAAAAGTGAAAAGCCTTCTTGTCTTTTCTCCTTTGGCAATCCTTCGAAAGCCTTGCCTTGGGTCTTCAACATATGCTCCAAATTGATTGAATCTAACCTCCAATCCTTTTTCAACAATCTGTCCAACACTTATTAAATTTTTGGTAATTGTAGGGACATACAAGACTTTGCTTAAGAGGTTCATATTCCCATTTGATGTCTTCACATTACCTATCTTCTCCACTGAGTGCTTTGTGTCATCTCCTGTCTGCACTTCATGCTTGTTATGAGGATTTTCCAAATCAGAAAGTAAAGCCACATTTCCTGCTACATGGTTCGAGCATCCTAAATCAATGTAAAATATGTGATCATCATCCTTACCCTTCTTCGTTGATAGATTCATAATCAATAATGAATCTTCTTGAATTTGGTCCTCTGCATAGTTATTGTAATCTCTTCTTCCTCTATGGCCACTTTGATAGTTGTTGTTGTTGTTGTAATTGTTGTTGTAGTAGTTGTTGTTGTTGTAGCCTCCATTGTATCTACCTCTATTTGATCCATAGCCACCTCTATTGAATCCTCTTCCTCTTGAGTTCCTTGGATTCCTGAAACATTCTTCAGTAGTATGGTTAGATAAGCCACATATGTTGCAAGGTTGAGATGATTGGAATCTCCCCCTGCCTTGCTTTCCACCTCTGCCTCTTCCTCTAGCTCTTTCTCTACCTGCAAAGTTTGCTTGGAAAGAGCTTCCTTCATCTTCATTCTTCCTATTCTTTGACTTGTCCTTGACCTTAGCTTTATCAGAATATAAGGCAAAAGTTTGATTACCTCTTGAGGACTCACCACCTTTGCTAATCTTTGCTTCATGAGTGAAGAGTTGGCCCATGAGTGTGTTGAGGTCGGGTACATGCATATCCATGTATAAATCTATGGCTGTTGTGAATGACTCCCACTTGTCATCTGCTTTGATTCCATTCATGATTTGTCTTATGATTTGCTCCTCTTCAATTACCTCTCCAATGCTTCCAAGCTGGTCCGAAATCTCCTTCATCTTTGTGACATAATCAGTCACACTTTGCTTTGGGCTTTTCTTCATTGTTGTGAACTCCATCCACAATTGGTTCTTCCTTGCTCGAGTGTTGGAAGAGAAGAAAGAAGCAAGTGCATTCTAGGTCTCTCTTGGTGTCTTGCATCCCTTGACATGAGGTAAAAGAAAATCAGAGATTGAGTTTAGAATATAGGACCTTGCAAGTGCATCCTTCGAACACCAATTCGAAAGTCCTTCCACTTCTTCATGTGATGGTTGCCCTTTGTTCCTCATGGTTGGCATTGCTTCATCTCCGGATATGAATCCATATAGATTCCTCCCTTGAAGGTAAGCCTCCATCCTTAGAGACCATGCCGGGTAGTTGTTTCGATCCAATTTGTCAATTGTTGATGGAAATCCATCTCCCATGTTGCTTGACTATGCTCTGATACCAATGTGAAGAGAGATGGTGGATGCAATCCAAAGATGAGTAGGTGCTGCTACAACCAGCTTCATACCAGCCAAATGAGACTTCAGAGTTGATTAGTAGACCCTTTAAGCTTCCTAAATCCACCAAAATATCACCCAAGTACTTTGGAACATGTATCCCAAAAATTTAAGTCAAGACAGACTAGTTGCGAAATGACTAGCTCCCAAAACTTCCTATTTTTGGACATACACCTGTTGGAAAAAATGAACAGTGCTCTCAACCCGGTAGGAATTAGAAAAATTCCTTCAAATGATGGACTGAGCATTGAGAACAAGATTTATCGATTTCTGGAACATGCCCACCATTCTCAGGGCTCTGCAGAGATAGACCAGTGAGCAGTAAAATGCAGATATCTCCAACATTATAAATCCAATGACCTTGAAAATTGATATGCAGAAACTAGAGAGTAAGAGCTACCTAAAGCACATTAAATCATTGAAATAGGATCAGTAGAACTCGAGATATGACCTTCTGAAGGTACTGCTCTGAGTGAGTATAGCAGAGAACAAAACAGAGAAGTAGATGATAATAAATGTATAGATTCACATATGATTACAACCACATTGGCAATGAATCTTTGCACAATGGGAGTAGAATCATAGAGCTATGGAGTAAGTGCTTCAATCTCTACAAAATGACATGAAGTGGTCACGTACAAGGCTTGCGAATCGCCTCTTCCTTCTTGCTCTTTTTATAGCTATTCTTGGAGGGAGTTTTGAATTTGAATTCGAATGGCTCCACCTAAAAGTGATCCCCAAAGCTAGGAGAGATTTCCTCAGCTCCAAATTTCGTGGTTTTAGGTAGTTAGAGCCACGAATTTGCTTTTACATCATGGATGAGGTAAGCCATCCTTTTCCTTTTTTCTTTTTCCATTTACAAGAGATAAAATGTACTCTTTTACAAGAGGTGTTCACATGACTACTCATGTGACTTACAAATAAGGATAATATCAAGCATATCAAGCATGTAGGCTTGGGTAAAATGCACCAACAGAGTTGGCCCATAAGAGTGTTGAGGTTAGGCATATGCATGTCCATGTATAGGTCCATGGCAGTGTGAAGGATTCCCACTTGTCATCAACCTTGATTCCATTGATGATTTGACTTATGACTTGCTCTTCTTCAATTACCTCTCCAATGCTTCCTAATTGATTAGAGATCTCCTTCATTTTGGTAACATAATGAGTCACACTTTTCATGGGACTTTTCTTCAAGGTAGTAAACTCCATCCATAGCTAGTTCTTCCTTCCTCTAGTATTTGAAAAGAAGAAAGAAGCAAGTGCTTTCCAAGTTTCTCTTGAGGTCTTGCATCGTTTCACACGAGGTAAGAGAAAATCAGAGACTGATTTTAAGATGTAGGACCTCGCTAGTGCATCCTTTGAGCACCAAGTTGTAAGCCTTTTTTGCTCTTCATGTGATGGTTGTCCTTTGTTTCTCATTGTTGGCATGAATTCATCTCTAGATGTGTATCCAAATAGATTTCTCCCTTGAAGATAGGCCTCCATCCTCAGAGACTAGGTTGAGTAGTTATTTCTATCCAATTTGTCAATGGTGGAAGGAAATACATCTACCATTTATTGATTTATCTTTGCTCTAGTACCACTATGAAGAGAGATAGCTAATACACTCCAAAGATGTGCCTGATGCTACAAAAACCTGCTCTACAACTACCAACATAACTTCACAGATGATAAGTAGACACCTTGTGCTTGCTAAGCATGCATATGAACTATCCTAGTGCTTTGGAGTATCAATCTCAAATTGATTCATCAAGACAGACTCGTTGATATTGAACAGATTAAGTAAAACTTGTTATTTTGGGGTGGATTGCACTATGGAAATTAACTCAAAGCTCACAGCCTACTAAAATCTGAACACAAATCTTTTGCACACTTTTAATTGGATAGATAATGAATCTAAAGCAAAAAATTTGATCACTTTTGATGAACCATACTCAGAGAAATCAATTTAGCAATATAACTACTAGTATTCCTAGTCAGCTTCAATTAATTGGAGCTTAGGAGTCACAGAATAATAAGCAAATGATGATGAAAATTAGTATGATGAAAATAGATATATCAAATTACCTATACCAATTTAAATCTCAACTCACTGAAGTTTATTGAAAATGTGAATATGAACATGTGGCAGTAGATGAGAACAACTTCAAAGTATGGCTAGAAAATCAATCTATATTGAACATATTGTACATGACATGAATGGACATAAAGCTTGCAAAGGAGCAAAATGTGTGCTTCACTTTTCGCTTGGTGCTTGATCAAAATCTCTCTAGAATGTAGCTCTAGGGGCTACTATATCTGCGACTATACATAGGTGTTTATATAGTGAAATTTGAATTCAAATATTGGAGGGATTTCACCTAAAAGTTCCCCTAAAGTTGAGAATCACCTAGCTAACAATCACTCCTAACTCAACTCGTAATGCGTGCCTAACATGGTCATGAGTTTCTTCAATGAATTTTACTTTTCATGGTAATAACTCTTCAAGAAATACAAGAGCATGTTTCTATGACTCTCTCATTGAGAGTGTGCATAAGTAATATTTACATTTATGAATGATCAAGCGCTAAGCTTGGATGAAATACACCGATAGGTTTCAGTGAAGGAAATTATGATCTGGTCTATGATATGAGCACTACACCCTCCATCCAGAATATATATGCTTGGCATGCTCGTATCAAGTTTTACCAACATATTAAAAGTAGAATATCGAGGTGATGTTCTCAACTAACTTTTGGAAATATCACTCAAAAGTATTTTTTATATTTTATGGAATAATGGAATGTTAAAGGGATTTTAATGCCTTGAGGTTTTTAATGTGTTTTCTCTTTTGATTTAGCAGGTGAGGGTCCATGAGGGTATGAACGTGCATGGATTTATTCAAATATTTTTGGGAATATTTAGAAGATAGTTATTTTTAGTTATTTTTGTAAAAAAAGCAAAAGCACATTATTTAAAGTGTGGCCCTCACGTATCTTCTATTTAGGACATAATAAGAAATACATATAAATACACATGCTTTGATAGAGTTGTCCATCAGAGTATGTGGTGTGAGATTTGTCAGTCTTCATTGTCGTCCTTGCATGAGGAGATCTCCATCATCGTGCCTCATCATGGATTTGCGTTTTGGAGTTTTTGGGAGGAAATTTTCCCGTCGGCCATCTGTAGCATGGAGCAAAAACGTGTAGCAGTAGACAAGGATGCTTCATAAGAGATATGTCAAGTATGTTAACTTTAAAGTACATATGGACAACGTCATTGTGGCTTAGTAGTTAGAGCATGGGACTTTCATAAGAGATATGTCAAGTATGTTAACTTTAAAGTGCATATGGACAACGTCATTGTGGCTCAGTGGTTAGAGCAGGGGACTTCTACAGAGATAGCGAGGGTTTGACTCCTGTGCACTGCAGCGATAGCTAAATTTTTGTGATCCTATACGTGGAGGATTGTTTTTTTGCCTGTCTACGTGCATGCATGGCATTCTCCAGCTAACTTGCCCGAATTCTCTACCTCTATTGTGAGGCAATGCCCATGCATGCTAGCCGCTATAGGGAGAGATCAAGAAGCATCATCAGAGTCCCTCTTATGAGAGCTAAAGAGTAAATGATTTGCTTTGCTATATAAGCATGCGCTTTGATACTTTGCCATCAACTATGGGATACCATATCTGCTGAATTGTGCATCCGTGCATGAATAAGGCTTGTCTAGTGGTTCTCATCTATGTGCAACAAGGAATTCAAAGTTCTCTCTTGAGCCATAGTTAGAAGCCTTCCCTATGAGCTGATTAAGGCATCTCTCTCCACTTCTTTGCCCATAACTTGAGCATATCTTATCCGAATTCAGAGATTCTTTTTGCTATGGATAGCTCTTTGAAAGCTCTTTTTATTGAGTGGTACAATCTATACTTTGGCTTTATTTCACATCACCTTCAGAGTTAAGAGTTGGCTCTTTCCTTTTCAATAACCCTTTTTCGAGCATCCTTCTAAAGTACAACTTATCCGAGAAGACCTAGAGAACTATTCTAACAAAGGGTGGATCATCTTTAGCACCTACACAAACCTGTAAATGATCTTTTGAACCTATAGATAAGTATTTTTGTCAATTTATATGCATTGTTGTTCTCTTTTTGCATCAAATTACATATAGGACATGCAATTTTGCGCAGTACCTAGACTAGACACGTAGTTTCGACGTGGATTCGTCTTGTGCATGTATTCTTCTTGCAGGGATAGGGGTTTTGAGGAGGATTTGTAGATAGATTGTGCCTATCGGCACCAATATCATGGAAATTGCTTGTTGTAATTTTTCCATTTTTTGAAATTCCACCGTTATGGTGTCAAATTGTTTTTAAAATTTTGTATGTATATGCATTCAAACATTCAAGACATACTAAAAGTTTCTTAATCCATTGAGAAAAAGCTTGTAATTTGCTCAAACTACTACTAATTATTCATGGTTAGTAAATAGATTCCTACGAATAAATCATGGTGTTCCAAAAGTTGTTCTATCACATCGAGATATTCATTTTTGTAATAACTCTTGGATTGTATTTAGGTTTCAGAATAGACTTTAACCTTGCTTACCATTCTCATTTACATTAAATTCTAGTTTTTCAACTCCATGCATGTGTTTTTACATGGAACATGCTTATGATTGTTTAGTGATGGGACATGTGAGTGGCCATCCATGTCTATTTTATTCATATCAACTGAGGTCAATTGCTCATCGACTGGGAGGCATGTTATATTTTATGGAATAATGGAATGTTAAAGGGATTTTAATGCCTTGAAGTTTCTAATGTGTTTTGTGTTTTGATTTAGCAGGTGAGGATCCATGAGTGTGAACATGCATGGATTTATTCAAATATATTTGGAGATATTTACAATAATATTTTGAAGATAGTTATTTTTAGATGATATTATTTTTAGTTATTTTTGTAAATAAAGAAAAAGCACATTATTTAAAGCCTAGCCCTCATGTATCTTCAATTCGGGACATAATAAGAAATACCCATAAATACACATGCTCTAATAGTGTTGTCCATCAGAGTATGTGGAGGGAGATTGTACCCATTCTAGTGTCAACTCTTGTCTCTTTCTATTCTCTAGGTACTTTTGTATGATTTTGTTTCTGTACTATCCTCTCCATTCGTGCGTCTGTGGGATCCAAAGGGCAACAATATTTATTTCAAGGCCTACTCATCTCCTCCAAATCTTCACTCTTGAGAAAGCAATGCACTCTAAACAATTAAGAATGCCACTTCCAAACATCCCAAGTGCCATAGATTGGGAGAAACTCATGACAAGTAAGAAGAAGAAGCTTGGAGCACAACACACAATATTGAATGTATTACCACTAGAATGCACAAAGATAAGCAGGTCATTAGGGCAATAGGCATATATACAAGCTGGGGAAAAAACCTCTTAAAGAGGGAAAAAGTGCCCCAGTGGTCCTAGAGTGTTCACACACATCACTACCTAAATATATCAACAAATCCGCCTTGGGAGTGATGCGCTGAACAAGGAGCTGGCACTCATGTATAAGGAAGTGCCAAGCTATGTGGAATCAATCCACAAAAGGAAGTAAGCCCAAAGCTTTGCAGAAAGCTTCAAACTTCTCCAGGCAGAGCCTTCGTAAAAAGGTTTGCAATGTTCTCTTGTGTGGGCACATATGCCAAGCTAATCTCCCGAGCAGAGAACCTCTCTCTAACATAATGATAATGCACCTCAATGTGCTTAGTGTGAGCATGGAACATAGGGTTCCTCACAATTACCAATGCACTCTGACTATCAATGAAGGTGGTGGTAGCAAAAGACTGAGCAACACCCAAATCAACCATAAAGCGTTTGAGCCACACACACTCAACAGTCGTTGTGAAAGCTACCATGTATTGAGCCTCAAAATTCGAAGTGGCCAGCCATTTGGTCTCACAAATGCTCTAGCTCTCTTCCAGCATATAATGAATGATATCTTTCGAGAATATTTAGATGATTTTGTTGTAATATACCTTGATGATATCTTGATATTCTCCAAAGATCTAGAGGATCATGAATGTCATGTAAAGATAGTCCTAAAGAAACTAAGAGAAAAAGGATTATATGCGAAATTGGAGAAGTGCTCTTTCCATAAGACAAAAGTGGAATTTTTAGGGTACATTGTATCAGATCAAGGAATTTTTATGGACCCTAAGAAGCCTGAGAAAATCCTTGATTGGCAACCACCTTCATGTGTTCGAGATGTACAATGTTTTCTAGGATTTGCCAATTTCTACAGGATATTCATCAGATATTACTCCAAGATAGTGACACCTCTTGCCAAGCTTAGAGGGAACTCCAAATTCTCATGGACTGAAGAAGCAGAAGAAGCCTTTCAAACCTTGAAATCAGCACTCACTATTGCTCCAATTCTAGTTCATCCTGACTCCAGAAAGCCTTTTTTCCTCGAGACAGATGCATCACATTTTGCCCTAGGGGCCATTCTTTTCCAATATGGAGATGATGGACACCTATATCCTGTTGCATATCATTCAAGGAAATTTTCCCCTCCAAAAATTAATTATGAAATTCATGATAAAGAACTTCTTGCCATAGTGGACGTGTTTGATACCTGGTGTCACCATCTAGAAGGAGCAGCTCATAAACTTACTGTGTATACAGATCACAAGAACCTAAAGTATTTTATGACCACCTGCATTCTCAATAGAAGACAAACTTGATGTCCGAGTAACTTTCTATCCATATTCAACTTTGTCATCACATACCGTCTAGGACGTCAACAATATCAGTCAGATGCCTTGTCTAGAAGATCTTACCTTGCACCAAAGAAGGGTGAAGAAGTCTTTGATCAACAGAAGAGTGTATTACTCAAGCCTAAGAATCTCCAATTAGCAGCTATCTCTTCAAGCCACCATGAAGATTCAGCCTTGAATCATTTGATCCATGAGAATCTACTACAAGATGAACTGTTTTGTAACATTAAGCAGAAAGCTCAACAAGGAAAAGTCCAAGATGTAAACGAATTTCAAGAAAAGGATGGATTACTACTCTATAAGAACCTATTGTATGTCCCTCCACGAAAGCCTAGGATCGAAGTACTTCAGCAATGTAATGATAACCTTGTAGCAGGACATTTTGGTGTGAATAAAACAATAGAACTCATATCAAGGGATTTTTGGTGGCCTCAAATGTGCAAGGAAGTCAAAGAATATATTAAAACCTATGACACTTGCAATAGATCTAAGGTACCTTGACATAAACCTCATGGCCTCTTACAACCTTTATCTATTCCAAAAAGCCATTTGTGTCATTAAGGCCTATTCATGAAATTTGGGAATTAGTCAAGTCCCATTGATAATACAAGTGATGGTATCAAATTATAATTTCTATGTTATATTCTTCTTACAAAGATCAAGTCATGAATACATCTTCTTTTTGTTAAAATGTTTTAAGTTTTCAATAGACAAAAATAATATTAGTTCAAAAGCTTATTTAAAAAACACCAAAAAGAATATGAATATACAAAGAAAAGCATTCACGCTTGATTTTTTTTTTAAATATGAAGTTTGTTATTATCGAATTCAATAATAATAGGTCAATTATACATTATTTGATCTATCAATAAATCCTCATACAACCAATATCCCAAAAATATGATGTTTAAAAAATCAATAAATTGATTTAAATTTAATTGTATAACAAATCTATCCTAATATGAATTTAGAGCTTACAATTTAATATAAACAATAAATATATTCAATTTGGTCCTAGGTCGCTTGTCCAGGTGGTAGGGCCTCTCGCGTCTTGTGGCAGGGGCGAGGATTCAACCCCCATCGGCATCATGTAAGGGACATGTTTAACATGGAAATTTGTATCTTGTGGCTGATCTGCCACCGTTTGTCTTGCCTCGTGGTAGTTGTGACCTCATTTTAACCCAGCTATGTAAACCCCTATTCTTGTGGGATAAGGGGGGTCCCATGGGTACTTTTCCCTTCCTTGTACAATTGCAATTTCAAAGTTAAAGTCTGGAGGAGTAGGCCTCGGTTGAACCTCCATCTAAAAAAAAAACCAACCACATGAATTTAGATCTAAGTTAACAATACTTAATAATATGCAATTTGATATACTAATATTTGTTCATTTCGGTGAATGACATGAAAATTATATCAATATTATGTTGTTCAAAAACATGAAAAGATTGTTTGATACAATTTTATAATAAATCTTTCATACTAATTTAGAGCTTTGAAAAAATAATGGAATTCAATAATAAGTCAAATATATGCAATTTAGGCTACCAATAATTTTTCACTTGGTTGAACAGTCCCAAAAATATGCAGTGTTTAAAAACACCAATAAAATACATGATCTTCAAATATTTTAAAATAATTGATATTGTTTCTTAATATAATGTTCAAGTACATAATATGTATCTCTATCACAAGGTCTCTGCTTACAATTGTATTGCATGTATAAGAATGCCTATTCTTTGTGCAAATCCATCCATAAAGACAAAGAATCATTGTTTTGGACAAAAAGTTTTCCAATGCCTCCAATGATTGCCTCCACAACTTTGGTAGAATTACGTAAGTACCTTTCATACTCCAAATCACATGATACAATGTATCATAAAACGTCTAACTCCAACACCATCTATGACAATATAAAACATCTATTGTATTTATTATATCCTTCATCTTTTTAATGTGCTTATTTAAAACTCAAATGCAAAAAAAAGGATCGTGTCCCTCTCTTTGTATATATATATATATCTATATCTATCTATCTATCTGTATGTATTTATGTATGTATGTATGTATGTGTGTGTATGTATGTATGTATATATATATATATATATATATATATATATATATATATATATATATATATATATATATATATATATATATATATATATATGTGTATATATATATATATGTGTGTGTGTGTGTGTGTAACGTACCTTACGAACCTTACCTTAGAGATAAGATTCGGTTCACGTCTCTTACGTGTATCGAACCTTACGAACCTAACCACCTTGATATGGGCATATATATATATATATATATATATATATATATATATATATATATATATATATATATATATATATATATATATATATATATATATATAGAGAGAGAGAGAGAGAGAGAGAGAGAGAGAGAGATAGAGAGAGAGAGAGAGATGAAGTGTTTTCTAGGCCTAGTCTACTTTTGATTATATTGATTGTAAGAAAAAATATAAACTAAAACAAAAATGGAATCCCAATGAATATAAAATCATGCATTTAAATCAATTTTCTTACATTTTCTTATGTATCATCAATTTTAATTCACTTTAAGTTTTGAATATTGAGAGAAATGATAACAGCTTAGTTAAAAATATCTCTAATTACTATAATTATAAAGCAATATAGAATATAAAACAATTTAATTGATTTTTATATAAATCTAATTACCTTCTATTGTTTTGTAGAACAAAATGCTTTGCATACAAACTACAAAGAAAACAAGGTTGGCATTGATGTCTTGTTGGTCTTCACACATATGAACCTTCGTCAAGAAAGCAAGGATTTTCTTTATTCCAAAAAGATGAAAGAAGGGTATTGATACAGGAAATGAATGGCATTTTGCTCAAGATAATTGATAAGGAAAGGGGTGATCTATTACTTGAATCTTTGCAAAACCATACGAATTTTATTGAAGAGAACATAAGAATTGCACATTAAGTTCGCAAGGATGCATTACATTTCTTGGATTTTTGTATGGATCTTTTTGAAGTATAGATTTGGATCATAGAAAGATTGTCGATAGCTGAAAGAACACTTGCACTATTTTTTCCAAAACACCATCAAAGATTTCATATTATAGCAGGTCAGGGTGCATGCCAAAAAATTGATATCTGCATCGGACATAAGTTTGTGCTTCATAAAAACTTGGACACAATTTGGAAAATTTTTCCAGATTTGGATGGAAATCTGTAGGAGCACACAAACAACACAAGGAAGAAGAAGAAGCTTGGAGCACAAACACACAATATTGAATGTATTACTAGAGAATGTAAAAAGATAAGTAGCCCATTAGGGCAATAGGCGTATATACAAGCCGGGGGAAAAAAACCTGCTAAAGAGGGAAAAAAGTGCCTTGGTGATCCTAGTGTGTTCACACACATCACTACCTAAATATATCAACAAATCACCCCTGGAAGTGATGTGGTGAACAAGGAGCTGGCACTCATGTATAAGGAAGTGCCAAGCTATGTGGAAATCACTCCACAAAAGGAAGTAAGCCCAAAGCTTTGCGGAAAGCTTCAAACTTCTCCCTAGGCAAAGCCTTCGTGAAAAGCTCTGCAATGTTCTCCTGCGTGGGCACATATGCCAAGCTGATCTCCCTAGCAGAGAACCTCTCCCTGACATAGTGATAATGCACCTCAATGTTCTTAGTGCGAGCATGGAACACAGGGTTCCTTGCAACTGCCAATGCGCTCTCACTGTCAGTGAAGATGGTGGTGGTAGAAGACTGGCCAACACCCAAATCAGCCATAAGGCGTCTGAGCCACACACACTCAACAGTCGCTGTGAAAGCTGCCTTATACTCAGCCTCACAACTGGAAGTGGCCATAGTAGGCTACTTCTTGCTCAACCAAGATATACATGAGCTACCAAGCATGAAGCAAAAACCACTGGTGGGGACACGAGTGTCATAGCAACCAGCCCAATTTGAGTCAGAAAAAGCATGCAAATCTGGCGGTAGTGATCCCCCCTTGGGATAAAACAACCCAAGTAGCCGAGTACCACTCAAGTAGCGAAAGATGCACTTAACCGCCTTCCAATGCATGACTCCTGGGCAATGCATAAACCTGCACATCTGTGAGACAGCACTGGTCGAATAATGCATAAGTAAATCAAGCATCCAACAGCCTTCTGATAGAGAACAGCATCAAATGCATCTCCAGCATCATGAAGACTCAATCGTAAACCTGTCTCCATAGGAGTGGCAATAGGCTTACAGTCTTCAAGGCCAAAAAACTGCAATAATGTGTCAATATATTTCATTTGACACAAAGCCATTCCACCATCAACTTGCATAAACTGAATGCCCAAATAGTGATGCAAATGCCCCAAATCAGACATCTCAAATGAGGCATGCAAATCAGCCTTGAAATCAGCAATATGCTTCTCAATAGGACCAGTGAGCAGCATGTCATCAACATAGACAACAATGATCAGAAGCACATCATTAGCACGCTTAACATATAAGGTGCTTTTAGTTGGATTGTTCACAAAACCATGTGCCACTAGATAGGCATGTATCTTCTCATACCAAGCACGTGGTGCTTGCTTCAAACCATATAATGCCTTCTTTAACCTGCACACCTGGTTTTCATGCACTTTCTGCACAAAGCCACGGGGCTGAAAAACATACACTTCTTCATGCAAGTCACCGTTCAGAAATGTTTTTTTAATGTCCAACTGATGTACATTCCAACCATGATGGGCTGCAAGTGCACAAATGCTCCGAATAGTAGTCATACGACATGTAGGTGCAAAGGTCTCATCAAAATCAATGCCTCTTTCTTGCGCATAACCCTTTGCAACAAGCCTAGCCTTATACCTTTCAAGTGTACCATCAGGTTTATGCTTCAGCTTGTATACCCACTTAGTGCCAATGGCCTTCTTGCCAGGAGGCAAGTCACATAAAGACCATGTACCATTCTTCATTATAGCATCATATTCAGATTGCATGGCAGCAATCCAAATTTCTAAATTTTGTGCTTCATCAAAAGAAACATGCTCATTCTCATCACAGAGACTAGACGTAGCCATAACATAGCAATCTGATGCAAAGGAGGCACTATGAGAGCCTGAACGAGTACGATATGACAAAGGTGCATCTAATTTGTTGTCACGCAAAGTCTGCACCAGCCATTTTGGCATAGTTTTTGCCTGCTCAATATCAGCTCTCTCATCAACACGTGCATCATGTAAATATGCATGAGAAATAGAATGATCTGCATCATCATATGAAACCTGCAAAGGTTGAGAAGTTGCCTCATTAGGACCAGCACTAGACTGTCCACCTGTAAAAAGAGGCATCAACCTATCATACATGTCTTTGGAGCTAACAGATGTCTCCTTAGTACATGAAAGCAATGGCTGAATAGCATCTTCCACAAAGACAACATCACGGCTAACCAGAATGGGTTTAGTCTGTGGATGATACAGACGATAGCTTTTACTTTCAAAACTGTACCCAACAAAAATACATTTTACTGCCTTATCATCCAATTTTCTGCGATGTTGTTCATGCACTAATGCATATGCCAAACAACCAAAAACACGCAGATGAGCAACAGATGGCTTGTGGTCATGCCAAGCCTCATATGGAGTGATAGACTGCAAGGCTTTAGTGGGACACCTATTCAATACATATGCTGCACACATGACAGCCTCAAGCCAAAAACTATGTGGTGAAGCCTGACTCTTGACCATGCACCTCGCCATCTCCATGAGTGACCTGTTCTTTCGTTCAGCAACTCTATTCTGTTGAGGTGTATACGGCACTGTACACTGGTGTTTTATCCCATGTTCAGCCAGAAATGCATTAAAATCAGAAGACATATATTCCCCCCTCGATCAGAACGGAGGGTGCCCATTTTACATGCTGATATATTTTCAGCCAAAACCAAAAACTGTTTAAAGCACATGAACACTTCAGACTTTGCTTTGAGTGGATATACCCATGCATGTCTGGAGAAATCATCAATGAAAGTCACGAAGTAAAGGTAATTCCCAAAAGAGGGTGTCTGCATAGGACCACAGACATCACTATGTACAAGCTGTAATTTCTGCGTAGCCCGAACTGAACCATCTTTTGGAAAGGAGGAACGCTGCATTTTGCCCAAAATACAGCCTTCACATACATGTTTTCCAGGTGCCTCAAGCTTGGGCAAAGAAGACACCATATCAGATTTCTGCAGGTGTAGCAAACTAGCAAAATTCAGATGACCAAAGCGTGCATGCCAAAGCTTTGCATCTGACATAGCCTGAGAATCATGAACTGCACATGCCGAATCATTCAAAGATCTTTCATAGTCTATGAGCTTATACATCCCACGACATAAATGCCAGAAGCAATAATCACATCGCCATTTGATAGATCATGAACTATACACCTGTCATCAACGAATTTGACAACCAAGCCAATCTTGGCTAATGCAGAAACTCATAACAGATTCTTCTTGATCCCTGGCACAAATAAGGCATTTGACAAGGTGAAAGAACTACCATCAGTAGTAGTCAGAATGATCTTACCAACTCCCATAACAGGATAAGAGGAGTTGTTGGCACATGTGACGGTATTCCCTATAGGGCTAGGCTCGAGTGAAGAGAAGAAACTGCGCTGCGAGGTAATATGTTTGGTTGCCCCACTGTCAAAGTACCAAACATCTGAGTCCACTGCAGACATGCACTGCTCATGAGAAGATGGGTCAAAACTGCAAACAGTAGTAAACGCCCATTCTTCTTCCTGCACAAGATTAGCAGACTCTGTTTTTGGTGTAGAGGCTTCTGCAACAACCATTCCAGCCTCCTTTTTCTTTGCCTCTTTTGCAGCCAGTTTTGGAAAGTTCTTTATGATATGATCATTCCCTTTACAGTACTTGCAAAACAATTTCTGCTTTTTTGATTTCTTCTCATCTTTATCCTGGTTCTTCGAATGTGCAGCATTTGCAGATTTCTACTTACTAGTAGAAGAGCTCCATTTTCCTTTGCCCTTCTGAGTAGCCAGGAAAGCTTGATCTGCAACACGCATAATGGACCTGTTATGCCTGGACTGATCTTCATGCAACAGAACAAAGACTAACTCCTCAAATGATAAGGCATTCGGATTGCCTTTCATCATCAACCGAAGAGTAGAAGCAAAACTCTGATATGAACCCAGGAAGACCATTTAGAACGGTCTGCACAAGTGAGCTATCTGGTATAACCTCATCAACAAGAATCAACTGTTCCTTCAAATCTTTGATCTTCATTAGGAAACTGTCCATAGAATCACCTTCATTCATGTGCTCACTCTCCAACTGTTTTTGGAGGTAAGCAACACGAGCCTCATTCCTAGCTTGGTACAATGTGGTAAGTGTATCCCAAGCATCCCTAGCTGTTCTGCAAGAGTGAATATGAGGAATAATGGCACGTTTGACGGACAAAGCTATCAATGCATGTGCCTGGGCATCTCTGCCATCCCAACAAATTTGCTCTGCAGTAGGTGCAATAGAAACTGCAGCACGAATAGGAATCTGCAGAATATCATCTTCAACACCATCTTCATCAGCTCCATCACCTGTATTCATAGTACCTGTTGTTACAGGTGTAACAGGACGTCTTTCAACACCCTGCATAATGTTCCATAATCCTTTTGCAACCAATACATGTCGCATCATATAAGCCCATAATGGGTAGTTGGTACCATCCAACTTATCCTCAACATCCAACATACGGAATACATCACTGCTTTCAGCCATGGCCGGTGACTAAAATACCTTGATGCAGAAAATTGATTGTATCTCAAAAAGTTGAACAGAACTGCCCAGACGAGTTCTGGTAGACATGTAGCAGACTTTGAGATGCTTAAATTGGCGAACAGAAACTGGTATATACCTTTGGCACAAAAAGACGAAATAGCCTGCACAAGCGCTGCGATAGTGCATTCGGAGGCTGAAACGAGCTCAGATCGCGATTTTGGCACCATAGAGCGAAGATGTTTTGATCTCAGAAACATGCTGAGTATGCTCACCAAAATTCGTGTGATTCTGAGACTGCAAACAGAGGAGTGTCGACGACGCCCTAGATGAAGCGACGACCTGCTTGATACCAATTGGTGGAGTTAGACTTCTGCAGGAGCACGCGAACAACACAAGGAAGAAGAAGAAGCTTGGAGCACAAACACACAATACTGAATGTATTACTAGAGAATGTAAAAAGATAAGTAGCCCATTAGGGCAATAGGCGTATATACAAGCCGGGGGTAAAAAACCTCCTAAAGAGGGAAAAAAGTGCCCCGGTGGTCCTAGTGTGTTCACACACATCACTACCTAAATATATCAACAGATGGATCATCGTTCATTATGCATATTACAAATAAACCCTAACATAATGTTAAATGTAAGGAGTTAAAAATAAGGCTACTAGACCATGAAATTGGTGAGATTGACCATCATGCCTACCTTGAAACCTCATAAAAAGGCTCTTTCAAGAGCTTGAAAACATCACAAAAAGGCCCTTTAAGGTACCTTGAATGACTGAGATGAACCAGATGTAAGGTTCGATGATGAGCCAAACCGAACCAGATAAGGTACCTTATCCTTCCGGTACGCGAACCGGGGTTACCTTGGCACATACACACACACACACACACATATATATATATATATATATATATATATATATATATATATATATATATATATATATATATATATATATATATATATATATATATATATATATATATATATATATATATATATATATATATATATATATATATATATATATATATATATATATATATATATATATATATATATATATGATGCATTTAAAATATACTACATGAGCTCAATGCATGATATTATATTCCAATAATAATGAAGTGCAATATAAACAAATATAAAGGAAATATGAACAATGAAATAGTGACAAGGAAGTATAATCCAATAACAAGCAAAATTCACAAACCAACCTTCCTCTTCATTAGGAGCTATCTACATGTTTTTTTACTTATCTACTTTTTATGATTATAAGTTTATTTGTGAAGAAGAAAAATCTTTTATGAAACAAGGAAACTAACATTAAAAAAAAAGGGTTATCTTCAAACCAATCAAAAGATCTTGAGATAAATTTAATAATGCACCTTGTCATCAAAATTTTTCTTTATCCTGCGAAAGAAAAATTTTATAAATATTTGAACATAAATATAGTATGAAGAATTTCTTTACCTATTAAATTAAAGTATGACTTTTGTAACCTTTTTATGTATGCTTTTGCTACAACTCCACTTACGAAACAACTTTGTCGATAACCCAACCTTGTAGCATACACTATTGCATGATTTTCTCTCATGCTTTTATTTTTGTAGCACATTTGTAACAATTTTAGTTGCTCTTTATTTAAAAGTGGAACACCCTTTTCGATTTCCTTGCAATTCAATGGTTGTTGTATCTTCCTTTTCAATTTTGTTGCAATTCAATGGAACATCTAGCTTTTTCTCACTATTATTCTATACTTCAGAGTCATCAAAAGAAAATACTCTCAAGTTATTTGAATGATCATTTGATTCACTCAAGATATCGTCGTCTAACATAGACAATGAATTCTCGATTGCAAGTCAAAACATAAGAAATATAACATGTTCTTTGATAATAGGTGGTTGTCTTATTCGATTGAGCAAAATATCATCTATTTGGATTAAGCTCAAAACATAGGACAGAAGACCATTGGGTACTGAATGATTGTCTGGCTTGATAAGGAGTAATGTAGATGCAATTTTCTATTGGCATAGAATCTTTGAAGAAACTATCATCAATGATATGTTGATCTGGTTTATATATTTCTTCAAGGTGATCCATATAATAATCTTCTTGAATCCATACCATAAAAAAAGAATATCTTTTTTTGTATGTTTCTCAATGAATCTCACAGTGCTCAAAACATTATTTTAAATGTGGATGACCAAACACCAACATGAAAGTGTTGAAAAATAGAATCTAAAAATTCAAAAAATCTCTGACTTATAAATATTCTTTATCATTAATATTTGAATATTTTTTTATATAATCTTTCTTAGATCTGTTCCATCTTATATCTTGGTTGAACAAAAGAGCATTTAGATCGAGAAGAAGAAAATTGTTCTTTATATGAAGTGGGTGATAGATACTCTCTGCATATATTAGAAAATGAGGAAAATAAATACACAATAATTAAAAATAGTGCTTTAAAATTACTTATTGAAATATAATCAATAAATGAGTTAAAATATGATTAAAATAATTATAATATTATAGGATATACCTGGTAAAATCCAAAAAGGCCTAGCACATTGTTTTTGCATAACATTAGATAGCTTATCTAATGTTTGAAAAAAGATTTGCTCATGTAGAGTATTCCTTTTATCCTCGAAATGGCCAATAAGCTTTCCAATACCATCATCACTTATGAAATATTTATTTTTTTTAATATCTATAATAAAAGAAATCCAAAAGATAGATATGAATTTATCTATTAATTTCTCTTTCTATCTATTCATTTCTCTTTCTCAACACTTATAATTAATTTCTCTATGCATCTACTTCAAATAATAGGTTTTTTATTTTAAAAACCTCACAGTTCAATCTTTACATCTTAATCGCACATTTCGAAATTGGATTTAATCAAATGCATCATAATTTTAAAAACAATACGTTTTAGATTTTCTGAAACAAAAGAGTCACAAATCATGCATATCTATTTGAAAATTATAACAGATGACTTTATGCATCATTGATTTAAAAACAATAATTTTTAGATTACTCGAATAGACAAGAGATGTCTAATTTAACTCACAAACATAAGATATTAACAATAAATAAAAAGATTTAAATAAAATCGATTCATATCACTTTATTCAACAAGAGCTAATATATTCAAAATAAAATTCTATTGTTCAAGAAATTGGTATTTGTTATATTACATGGAATCAGTATTTTCTCAAGTTGCTTTTCCTTCATCAGCAACTCTATAACATAAGTCTCTTCATGAGTAAAATTGTTGATGAAATCATCAATGAAATTTTTATCTATGAATTCATCCCAACCTTTATGATAAAAAATATTTAGATTTGCTTGATCTAATCTATCAATCATCTGATAATTATCCTCTTTGCTAATGTACATAAGCATTATTACAAAATCAAGGTCTCCTTTAATCGAAGGATTACTACTCTAAATTACTCTAATTTTAAAAGTCTTTTTTGTAGCCGTATGTTGAACTCCTTCTATAAGCATATGAACATAGAGAAAATCAATAAAAATACTAGAATATATTCTCTCTCAAAGTTAATCCCGTTGAGTGCAAAACTCAATCTGAAAAAGAACGTTGCTGAAACACATTCTTGACTATGTAAACTATATAGTTCTTAATCAAATTTAAAGAAAGAAATGTTGAATGGAAGAACTTGCTCTAAACAAAAACTTTCCACCTTGTTTAAATCAAAACCAAATCCATAGATTGACCATGGAATAATATTTGTTGTGGTCTTTATTCCCATTGCAACTCTGTACAAATGACTCAACAAAGTTATGCATATTGTATGTCAGTGACATTATATTTCTCATAGATTCCCAAGTCAAAACCTTTCTTGTTAAACCAATAAAAAATGTAAATGTAGCATTTTTCGACACACAATCTGTCTTTAATCTCCATCGTATTTCTTCCATGTCAATCATGTGCTTCAATGACTTTGTGTTTTTTAACAAAATTTTCTTTTTTAAAATTACCTTTTGAAGTTCTAAAATTTCTTTATTGTCTAATCTTGCTATACATCTGAATAATGTCGGACCTAATATAACTGTCCTTGGTGTTTGTTTTAATTAACCATCTTTTATTGCTACCATCTTTGCAGACATCGATATAACATCTTTTGTTGAATCTCTTTTGTTATTTGGTACTTTATCCTTTGTATTAAGCAGTGCTGCCTCAGTATACAAATGCATTATAAATATCCAACTCTTCCATTCCTTATCATTACATAAAAGAAGATGTAAATCATTTTTTATTAATCCATTTTGTAAAGTTTGCTTCGTAGTCTCTGTAAAATTATGCAAAAAACAATATATATAGTTTAAATAGATACTAATTTTAAAAAATAATAATATATAGTAACTATATAAATATATAAATGAATATAAGTTCAAAAAAAAAGTGAGAATACCAAGAATATAAACATAAAAAATACCAAGAATATAAACATAGCTGCCATGATATACATTCTCTTTTACTCTGATTAACACCTGGAGGAGACTTGGATGGACATCTGTTTGCTTTCCATTGAGATGAAGCTTGTAAAAGTTGATCCACAAATGGTTCCTTCTGTAATGACTTTGCCACCATCAAGTTAGCCTATTTAGATATTTCCGTTGAATTTTTTTTAGGAAAATTACTATAATTTTTCTTTTCTATATCTAAATTATTGTCGTAATTGTAATGTCACCATCGAAGAATTAACACTTTGCAAAGTTTTCGCTGCACTAATTGAATGTTGTCCATATATTATCCAATACTCAACTTTATCAATATCATCATGAGATAAAGTTTCTAGAGGTATTCTCACACTTTGATCAATAGGCATAACAACTGCAAGAACTTCATTCTCTTTTGGAGCTAAGACAAAATCATTCATTAATGTATGCACCCAATCTCTGTTTAAGTTTTTATATACATAATTCGATGGTACTGAAAAACATCTTTTTACATCAATATTAAATACTACATTAAAATCAAAAGAATAGTATTCTTGTTTTTGAAGTAGTAAATCCATAATTTTATTTTCTTGTGGTTGCACTACTATATCTTCTGTTTCTTCCGTCCTATTATCTGAATATCGGATTGATACATCTTCATCATTTTGTACAGACTTTAATGATGATCCTAAATCTTTGTTTAAAGAACCTTTGAGCTTTCGTTTCTTAGATCTTCCAAATATATCTAAGCTTCTCTTCAAAGATTTTAACTTTGGTATTATTTTTTTGGCTTCTTTTATATTTTTCACTAATTCTTCTATTGATTCGATCGATCTAATTGATCCTATTGATCAATCACACTTTGAGATACTATCTTTCATATCATCCAAACAAAAAGTCTCCCATGATAAGCAAAACTTATTCGCATTAATATTCTCACTATCTTGAAGCACTTTATACGTAAAACATAGTGTATCTTGTGCATTTTTATCTTTTTTAACATGAACAATATTACCCATATCACCATATGTAGATCCTGCATCTGTCATAAATAAATGTCATAAATAAATGCACATCTGCTTTGAAGTTTTCTTCTTGATCATAAGTATCAGCAAACCATTTCATGTCTTCTTTATGTGTCAAATCAAAAGATTTCTGAACCTTAATCCTATTTGAAGGAACCTTCATCCCACTTGTTTTTTATAATTTTTTTAGTGAAAAACCATTATCGGTAATATTCGTTTGAAATTCATTCGTGTTTTCCATTGCTCTTAAAAGTCACACAAATATTTTCTTTTAGATGACATCAATATAATAACAAACAATATCAACATAATAACATCAACTTTATCATTAATAGTCATCAAATTTATTATCATGACCTTTCTTATTCGTATTCATCAAATTTATTATAATACTATTATCTCTAATTATTAAACTTTAGATTATAGATTATTATCAAATTTATGAAGTTCGAGCCTCTTATGTGCGAGCATCTTGTGTTCAAATTTCAAAATAAATTTGAGTTAAAAATACTATTCTTTTTTGCTGGAAAAGATAAGAGACTTGAACTTAAGTTCGCGTGTCACATCATACAACTTAATATACTGATACTTGATATGATTCAGAAGCTTGAACTTAAATTCAAACCTGATGGTGAATATTCAGAGGCTCAAACTTAAGTTCAAGCCTCTTATCATGTGAGCCAACAATCAAACTTGATATGATTCTGAAGCTCGAACCTGAGGTTCCAGCTCATATCATGTGACACAATAATCTCAAATTTGATATGACTCATATTATGTGACCCAATACATTGATAGTTGATATGATTCAATGGCTCGAAGCCTGATATTATCTAACACAACAGACTCGAAATTCAGAGGCTCGAACTTAAGTTGATTCTATGGCTCCAACCTGACAACGATGAACTTGAGAGGCTCGAACTTGAGTTCGAGCCTTATATCATGTGACACTTATGCAAACTTGATGTCATTTAGAGGTTCCATCCTCAGAGGTTCGAACTTAAGTTCAAGCCTCATATCATGTATAATCATAAAATTTATGATTCTAAGGCTCAAATTTGACAGGTTTGAACTTGACATGGGTAGAAAAGATGAGAGGCTTGTACTTAAGTTCGAGCCTCATATCATGTGTCTCAATACATTGATAGTTGACATGATTCAAATGCTCGAATTGAAGTTCGAGCCTGATATTAAGGGACACAATAGACTCAAGACTTAGAAGTTGATATTTTGTTTGAGCCTCGTATCATGTGACACAATATACTCAAACTTGATATGATTTCTAGGCTCGATCCTCAAAGGTTCGAGCCTGATCACACAATATCAAAATTCACAGGCTCGAACTTAAGTTCGAGCCTCATATCATATGAGTAAACAATCCCAAACTTGATATGATTATAAGTCAAAATTCAGATGCCCGAACTTAAGTTCGAGCCTCATATCATATGAGTAAACAATCCTAAATTTGATATTATTATAAGGGTCAAACCTGACAAGCTCGAACCTGAGAGGCTCGAACTTAAAATGGAGCCTCATATCATGTGACCCAACAATCCTAAACTTGATATGGCTGAAAAAGCTGAGAGGCTCAAGCTTAAGTTCGAGCCTCATATCATGTGACTCAATAATTGACAGTTGATATTGATTCAAAGGTTCGAATTTAAGTTCAAGCCTAATATTATGTGACACAACAGACTCAAAATTCAGAGGCTCGAACTTAAGTTCGAACCTTATGTCATGTGATACAACAAACTCAAACTTGATATCATTTAGAGGTTCCATCTTGAGAGGTTCCAACTTAAGTTCAAGCCTCATATCATGTATAATCCCAAACTTTATGACTCTAAGGCTCGAACCTGGCAAGCTCGACCTTGAGAGAATCGAACTTAAGTTCGAACCTTATATCATGTGTCCCAACAATCCGAAACTTAGTATGGGTGGAAAAGGTGAGAGGCTTGAATTTAAGGTGAGAGGCTCGACTTTAAATTCGAGCCTCATATCATGTGTCTCAATAGATTGATAGTTGATATTAAGGGACACAATAGACTAATATTAAGATTGAATCTCAGTTGAACTTAGAGTTGGAGAAGCTCAAACTTAAGTTTTAGCATGTATTTAATGTGTAGTTTGAAAGGCCTGAACTTAAGTTTGAGCCTCTATTCAAGTTGGAATCTAAGAAGCTCAAACTTAATTTTGAGCCTTTAATCAAGTTCAAATTCGAGAAGCTGAAACTTAAGTTTTAAAGTATTGAACTTGAGTTTGAGTTTGAATTTAACTTGGAAATAGAGAGAGTCGAAGCCTGTATTCAATTTGGAGTCAAAATTAAGTTTGAGCCTATTCAACTTTGAGTAACATAAGTTCAAATTTAAAGTGCAACCTCTAGTCAACTAGAAGTAAGTGTAAATCTAGAACTTTTGTGTGTACTGTACACACAAAAATACACACACACACACAAAGCTATACATAACGACATTTATGTATGTATACTATATATGTTGTTTGAGCCACAATATGTCAAATTTTAGTTTGAGCCTCTATTTAACTTTGAGTTGAGCTTTTATTCAATTCGGAGTTGCACTTAAGTTTGAGCCTCTATTCAACTTTGAGTAAGATAAGTTCAAATTTATAGTGGAACCTCTATTCAACTTCAAGTCAGTGAAGCTAGAACTTAAGTTTAAATATCGATTTAAGTTGGGATTCAATCTATATTGAACTTGGAATCGAAGAGGCTCGAACTTAAGTTTGAGCCTTTATTCAATTCGCATTTAGAGAAGCTTGAACTTAAGTTCCAGTCTTTATTCAACTTAGAGTGAGAGAAGCTAAAACTTAAGTTTGAGCCTCTTAAGTTCAATACTTTCTTGCATCCAAAAGAACTAAGAGGCTCAAACTCAAGTTCTAGCCTCTAATTCATATCAAGTTTCGGATTGTTGGGTCACATGATATGAGGCTCAAGCTTAAGTTCGACCCTCCGAGGTTTTCGAGCAAAAAGACTAATATTTTAACTCGAATCTTCTTGCATCTACAAGAGCTAATCCGAATCATATAAGTTGAGTCAGATTTAGATTCAAGCTTTGAGAGTTGAACTCAAGTTTGACTCTCTAGTATTAAATTTTGAGTAAGATAAGTTCAAATTTATAGTGGAATCTCTATTCATCTTCAAGTTCGAGAAGGCCAAACTTAAGTTTAGTCAAAGAGGATTGAACTCGAATTTGAGTTTCAATTCAACTTGGAGATAGAGAGAATTTGAGCATGTATTCAATTTCAAGTCTAACTTAAGTTTGAGCCTCTATTCAACTTTGAGTAGCATAAGTTTAGACTTAAAGTGGAACCTTTATTCAATTTTAAGTCAGCAAACATATAACTTTTGTGTGTACTCTATACTATAATATATGTTGTTTGAGCAAGACAGGGTCAAATTTTAGTTTGAGCCTCTATTTAACTTGGAGCTTGAGCCTTTATTCAATTTGGAGTCAAACTTAAGTTTGATCTTCTATTCAACTTTGAGTAAGCTGAAAGTAAAATTTGTATGTTGATTCAAGTTGGAATTTAAGATTCAATTTCTATTGAACTTGGAGATACTCAAACTTAAGTTTGAGCCTCTATTCAATGTGCAATCCAAAAGGCTCAAATTTAAGTTTGAGCCTCTATTCAATTCAGAGTTATATAGGCTTGAGCTTAAGTTCCACTCTTTATTTAACTTATAGTGAGAGAGGCTAAAACTTAAGTTCGAGCCTAGTAAGTTCAACACTCTCTTCCATCCAAAAGAAATAAGAGGCTCGAACCTCTGAATCATATCAAGTTTTGATTGTTGGATCACATGATATGAGGCTCAAACTTAAATTTGAGCCTCTCAGGTTCTCCAAGAAAAAGACTTATATTTTTTACTCAAATCTTTTTACATCCACAAGAGCTAAGCCTCTAAATCATATCAAGATGAGTCTGTTGGGGCACATGATATGAAGCTCAAAGTTATTCAGCTTTTCCAAAAGATGTTGGAACTTAAGTCCGAGCATCTTAACTTAGGCATCCAAAAGTGCTAAGAGGCTTGAACTTAAGTTTGATCATTTGAATTATAAAAGATGCTCAAAGGATGAACAAAAGGTCGAGCCTTTGAAAGATGAATAAAAGACACTCGATCTTATGTTCAAGCCTCTTAACTCTTGGAAGGCATATTCGGTTCAAAATTAAGTTCAAGCCTTTGAATCATATCAAGTTTGATTCTTCACATGATACGAGGCTCGAACTTAAGTTGGAGCCTCTGAATATGATATGAGGCTTGAACTTAAGTTCGAGCCTGTAGATTTTGACTTTGTTGTGTCACATTGTATTAGGCTCGAACTTAAATTCTAGCCTCTAAATTTTGAGTTTGTTGTGTCATATAATATGAGGCTCGAATTTAAGTTCAAGCTTTTGAATCATATCAAATTTGATATAAGGTTCGAACTTTAATTTGAGCCTCTCAACTTTTTCAGCAAAAAGAAGAGTATTTTTAACTCAAATCTATTCTAAAATTTTAACAAAAGAGGCCCGAACTTAAGTTTGAGCCTTTGAAGTTGAACACTCTCTTACATCCAAAAGAACTAAGTTAAGCTGGAACCTAAGTTTGGATGTCGATTCAAGTTGGACTTTACGATTCAATCCCTGTTGAACTTTGAGTTAGAGAGATTATAACTTAAGTTTGAGCCCCTATTCACTGTGCAATTTGAAAGGCTCGAATTTAACTTTGAGCCTCTATTTAATTTGGAGTTAGGCAGGCTTGAACTTAAGTTCCAATCTTTATTCAACTTAGAGTGAGAGAGGCTAAAATTTAGATTCGAGTCTGTAATATTTAATATTCAAGTTGAAGCTTGTATTTACTTTCGAATCTTATAGGCGAAAAGTTAAGTTTGAGAGTCGAACAGGTGTGAATTTAAGTTTGGGAGTTAGAGGGGCTCAAATATAAGTTTCAGTTTGAGCCTCTATTTGACTTTGAGTAAAATAAGTTCAAATTTATAGTGGAACCTCTATTGTAAGTCAAGCTGAAACTTAAGTTAGATGTCGATTCAAGTTGGAGTTCAAGAGTGAACCTCAGCCGAACTTAGAGTCGGAGAGGCTCAAACTAAAGTTTGAGCCTGTATTCAATGTGTAGTTTGGAAGGCTTGAACTAAGTTTGAGCCTCTATTCAAGTTGGAATCTAAGAAGCTTGAACTTAAGTCTGAGACTCATCTTACATCCAAAAGAACTAAGTGAAGATGGAACTTAGGTTTGAATGTCGATTCAAGTTGCAGTTTAAGATTCAATCTCTATAGTTTAACTTGGAGTTGGAGAGGTTATAACTTAAATTTGAGCCTCTATTCAATGTGCAATTTGAAAGGTTCGAGTTTAACTTTTAGCGTCTATTCCATTCACAGCTAGAGAGGCTTCAAATTAAGTTCTAGTCTTTATTCAACTTAGAGTGAGAGAGGCTGAAGCTTACATTCGAGTTTGTAATATTCGAGTTGGAATCAAAGAGGCTATAAATTCAGTTTGAGCTTGCATTTACTTTCGAATTTTATACCGACATGAATTTAAGTTTGGGAGTTAGAGCAACCTGAACCTAAGTTTCAGTTCCCATTTAACTTAGATTTAGAATCAAACTTAAGTTTAAATCTCTATTCAAATTTGAGTAAGATAAGTTCAAATTTATAGTGGAACCTCTATTCAACTTCAATTCAATGAAGTTGAAATATAAGTTGAGTTTAAAATTGAATCTGTTGAATTTAGAGTCCGAGAGTCTCAAACTCAAGTTTGAACCTCTATTCATTGTGCAATTTGAAAGGCTCGAACTTAAGTTTGAGCCTCTATTCAAGTTGGAATTCGAGAAGCCCAAACTTAGGTTTGAGAGTCATAGAGGACTCAACTTGAGTTTGAGTTTCCATTCAACTTGGAGATAGAGAGATTTTACTTGTATTCAATTTGGAGTCGCACTTAAGTAAGCCTATATTCAACTTTGAGTAACGTAAATTCAAACTTAGTGGAACCTCTATTGAACTTGATGTCAGTACTATACACACAAAATAACGCATGAGGCTATCTAAATTGGAGTAAAAAACAGTTGAACTTAAGTTTTGGCCTCTAATAAACTTCCAATCAAAGGTGGTTTGAGTGCCTCTTAAGGGCTAGTATCAGAATGAAGTTGGAGATTTTTATTCTCGTAGCTTCTTTAATTTTTGAGTAGCCTAAAAGTTAATTAGAGAATGTCTGTACATGCAAATATGAATATTCTTTCAAAAGGTTTTAAAATTTGTAAGAGTTTCTTTTAATCATATAGAAATAGTGAATGTCCATATATGCAAATATGGATTCATTTATGTGGAAATGGTGTTTGTGTTCTAGATTTAATTCAATTGATTATTTTTACAATAATTGAAAGAATGATGAATTGAATAGCATTACTAATTTCTCCTTTATTCTTTTTATAGGAAAAATTAAGATGGCAACAAAGCAAACTATATCTTGTCAACTTGAAGAAAGTGAAAAGTGGAAAGGAAAGAGAATCATCTTGTTGGATCCTGAAAAGCGTGAAAGATATGCAACTGCTAATATTTAATTGGTAAATCCGTTGAATGCTATAAATTGCAAAGAGTTTGGAGAAAGTTGCCTAGGTGTTATTATGGATGAAACTATGGATCCATCGACTTTGGATTCAACTTTGAAATTAGTGAGTTGGCCTATACTCCAAATCATTACACAAGATGGTGAGCCTTTGATACAAAAATTAGGCTTAAACTCATTGTATGGCATTGACGATGATCATTGCAATGGTATTGAGGATGTAGATCTTGAAGTTGGAGAGAATCCAAATTTTTGCTTTACCTCATCTTATAGCATTGACGATGATAATTGCAATGGTACTGAGGATGTAGATGTTGAGAAGAATTGTTCTCATGCTATTGATATTCAACATTGTCTTGATGATATACAAATTGTTTCTCCTCTTCAAATAGAATAAGATCAACCAGAGGATTTTCATATGGAAAATAGTGAATGTGGATATTTTGAAGTGAACAAGAAAAAAAGAAGTTACATGAGAGTGCATAATAGAAAAAGTACTACATTGACTCCTAATAGGAGATGCTGATTTGAGAGAATTCAAATGGTTTCAATGCATGATTGTTGTGAACAGAGATGTTGTCAAGTAGCTAGTAGGGCTAAAATAATGAATACAAGGTTAAAAGTTTGGGGACACTGCTATTCAGATAGATGCAAATATGTATTGGATTGCATGAATATGGTCTACAAAGATAATAGTATGAACTCAAGTTATTGCTTGAATTTTAACTTCATGTTTGATGCAAAAGAAGTATGTACCAAGGCATGGTATTTAATTTCATGGTATTGGAAATAGCTCATTTTATAGGCTACTAGAAAAGTTTTTACTTGGTCAAAAGGTATCCATTCATGGGAATAATGAAATACTTAGAAAAAGTATCAAACATGTAGAAATAGCAAAAGCTTTGATACATGATTTCATTGATAATAATGGAGATCAAATGCCACACAAATTGAGAACATGTACGGATGGTTCTCGTGAAACACAAAGAGTGCTTCCATCATATTACAAACAAGTGGATATTCTTCGAGAGGTGAATATTGAAAGAAACTTGGAGAAGCTTGGTAGAAAAGTGCGTTTCGAAGCGACGAAGTTTGGTCAAGCCAACCGGCACAAGACCAGCCCTTGAGCTTATGGAGACTCAAATAGACCTTATAGGCATGCTATAAGTGCAAAGAAATACACTATGTACTTTGGATCATCAAGGAGAATGAGTCGATACAAAACAGATAGCTTCACGGGTTGACTAGCTCAAAAAACTTACTATCTATGGAAGAGACAATGAACTTCAAATGCCCATAGCGACCATCGTGACTACAATTAGAAATAATCCTTTTATGGGTGTGATACACATACGGTTGATTGTATGGAATGCACAAAAGTATAAGGAATAAGCAAAATGTGCTATAGGAATGAATGTGACATTTACCGATGGTACTTCCTATTTTTCAAGAATACGCAGAGATTGACTCCCAATCTACTAAACCAAATGCTTTGAAACTTTATAGGCATAAACCAGACACTAATACCTTTTCAATGAGTCATCTTTATTTCAATATGGAGCTCTAGAGAGAGAGAGAGCAACAGCCTCTGCAAGATTACTGTTGGCGAAGAAGATGATCCAGAGAATTGAAGGAGCAAGACAATGATGGTCACAAGTGTATGTATATTGCGTCCATGTAATGTACAAGTGATTTCAAGTCCTTATATAGACTCTAGGAGTGTTCCACGACTTTTACAAGTAGAATTTGAATTCAAATGAAGGTGGGAATGGTTGTTGGAGGGAATCAATTCACTTCCCTACAATCTAGGAAAAGTGATCTAGTTTGATCTACTTTTAGGTGATTTGATTTGCTTGATTGAATGCAACTTCAACCACCAAAAATTTGTGGGATTTTGGCTCTATAGTTCTACCTTTACATGTGCAAAGCTCAAGGCTTTTACAATGGTAAATGAGCCATCAAAAATCTCTCAAAAAAATACAATAAATGAGCATATGAAAAAGAACTCTCCAACCGATATTCTTTCGACGTGATAGCCTTTGATGTAGATCAAATCCACCTCAAGAATAGTGTAAGCTTGATGTTCCAACAGCTCCCCCTCAAGCTAAAGTATGCTTGAGTCTTCATTCTCCAATAGGTTGAATACCTGCCATAGCTTTGAATCTACAAAGCTTTACTCCATCAAGTGTCTTCGTCATCATATCTGCTACTTGCTTTTCAATAGGAACAAAAGAAATGTCAATCTCCTTTGCCATGAGCTTCTCCCTGATGAAATGGTAATGGACTTCTATGTGCTTGGTTCTCGCATGGAAAATAGGATTTGCTGCTAGATGCATGGAACTTACATTATCTCCAAACATGTGAGGTTTGGAACTCACAAGTCCAAAATTTGTATACAATGCTTTTAACCATATTGCCTCTTGAGTTGCTATGGTCAAGCCTCTATACTCTGCTTCAGTTGAGGATAAAGCAACTGTTGGTTGCTTCTTGGAACTCCATGATACTAGCTTTGAACCTGCAAATGCTAAGTAACCAGATGTACTTTTTCTATCATCCTTAGCTCCTGTCCAATCTGCATCTGAGTAGATTTTTATATCCAAATCTGAAGAGTAAGGATAGAATATACCTTCCTTGATTGTACCTTTGAGATAATTAAGTACTCTCTTAGCCGCATCCATGTGTGGTCTTCTCGGTGAGTGCATGAACTAACTAAGCACTCCCACACTATATGAGATGTCTGCCCTTGTATGAGTAGCATATATCAAGCTACACTCTTTAATGTCTTCAATTTTCTCACCTTCATAAACACTAAGTTTATGATTCATCTCCAAAGGTGTACCTGCAGGTTTAGTGTTCTCCATTTTGAACTTGAGAAGAAGATCCTGAATGTATCTTCTTTGAGTCAAATACATTCATTCATCTGTGTATATCACCTGCATACCTAGGAAATATGTGAGCTCACCTAGGTCACTGATTTTGAACTCCTCTTGCATGTGTCTCTTGATCCTTTGAATGCCATTTAGATCATCACCTATCACAATAATATCATCTACATATACACATAGATAGATAACCTCATTGTGATCCCTTTTGATCAATAGAGAAGGATCTGAGCTGCTAGCTTTGAACCCTTGATCTTGAAGATATGTAACCAACCTGTAATTCCAAGCTCTAGGAGCTTGTTTCAATCCATACAATGCTTTCTTAAGTCTGCAAACATAAGATGGATGATTAGGGTTTTCAAAACCTGGTGGTTGTGACATGTATACCTCTTCACTTATCCAACCATTTAAGAATGCATTTTTCACATCAAGTTGGAGGAGTCTCCAATTCCTTGTAGCAGCTACACTTATCAATGTCTTGAGTGTAGTCATCTTTGCAACTGGCAAGAATGTTTCCTCATAGTCTATACCATGAGTTTGTGAGCATCCTTTGGCAACTAATCTTGCCTTGTACCTGCAAACTGATCCATCTGAATTTCTTTTAACTTTATATACCCATCTCCAACCAATTACCTTTTGATTCGTTGACATTGGAACTAAATCCCAAGTGTCCATCTCCTTTAATGCATCTATCTCTTCGTTCATGTCCTTTTGCCAATTAGGATTTCCCTTTGACTCTTCATAGGTTGAGGGTTCCTCTGAAATAGAGTCTTTTGCCAAGTAGATTGAATGCTTCGTAAAAAATGTGGAATCATATCCATACCTTTCTGGTTGTTTCTTCTCTCTTCCTGATCTTCTAGGTGCTTGTTTGGAGCATTCTCCAACCTCTTGCATCTTTGCTTTGCCTCTTGACTTCCATAGCTTGTAATCCCTTTCTCTCATCTTGGTCATTGTCTGTATCACTTCTTGGATCCTGGACCTGTGTATCATGCTTGCTTCCTAATTGATGAGAGTCAGAATCAAGATCATATGGTAGTGTTACCTTTTGTTTGTCTTCATCATACCAAGACCTGTGTTCTTCAAACACATCTCTACTTGTAGTGAATTTCTTGGTTGAAGGATTGAAGAACCTGTAACCCATCTGAGTTGAATCATATCCAATAAACACTGCCTTTGTTGCCCTTTCATCTAGCTTACCTCTTATTTGTGTTGGTACATGAACATAAGCTAAACAACCAAAAACCTTGCAATGTCCAAGACTAGGTTTTCTTCCATGCCGTGCTTCATAAGGAGTCATACCTTGAAGTGATTTGGATGGTAGTCTATTGACAAGGTACACAGCAGTTGAAATAGCTTCTGCCCATAAATAATGTGGCAACTTCTTCTCTTCAAGCATTGTTCGGGTTGATCAAACCAATGTCTTGTTTCTCCTCTCTGCAATTCCATTTAGTTGAGGAGAGTACCTAGTAGTCACTTCTCTTTTGATACCTTTCTCCTCCAAGAACTCATCAAACTCTTTGGAGAAGTATTCCCCTTCATCAGATCTGAGCTTCTTTAGTGATCTACCTGTATGATTCTCCACATGTGCAAGATACTTCTTGAAGCAATCAAACACTTCATTCTTACTCTTGATAAAGTATAGAACAGTCCATCTACTATGGTCGTCAATAAATGAGACATAATACCTTGATCGTGCCAATGAAGGTTCTTGACTTGGTCCCCATACATTGGTATGTACTAAGTCCAATAAGTTGTTGTGGATGTAGCCTTTGTGGTTGAATGGTTGTCTTTGTCCCTTCCCAATCTGACATGCATAACACCTGTTGATCATGTGTTGCTTTGATAAATTCGGCAGTCCTAGAACACTTTGATCCTTGCATATATCCTTCAAGGTTCTTTCATTCACATGAGCAAGTCTCTTATGCCACACTTCAAGCTCACTTAGGATTTGAGACCCAAAGTTGAATAGAGCTATGTTCCTGGTTTCTCCTACTTCAAAAGTAAAGAGCCTACCATGCTTCTCACCTTGGGCTATCTTCTTGAAGCCTTGACATGGATCTTCCACAAAAGCTCCATGTTGGGTGAACCTAACTTGCAAGCCTTTTTCATTTATTTGGCCTACACTTATTAGGTTTTTAGTGATAGTGGGTACATAGAGAACCTTACTCAGAATGTTTGTCTTGCCATTGGAAGCTTTGACATTACCAATCTTCTCCACATTGTGCTTCGTGTCATCCCCTGTTTGCACTTCATGTTTATGCTTTGGACTTTCCAAATCAGATAGAAGAGCAATGTTGCCTGCAACATGATTCGAGCATCCTGAATCTATGTAGAACAAATGATCATCATCTTCACCTTGTTTATGGCTTAGATTCATAAGAAGCAATGAGTCTTCATGTGGTTGATCTTCTGAATAATTGTTGTAGTCCCTTCTATTATAGCCTCTATTGTTATTGTTGAAGTTGTGTTCACCTCTGCCTCTATTGCTGTCATATCCACCTCTTCCACTTCCTTTCTGGGTCTTCCCATTGAACCAACAATTCTGAGTGGTGTGGTTGGTCTTATCACATACGGCACAAGGTTGAACATTCTGACCTTTGGCTTTGTCTTGCTTTGGTCCTTTCTTCTTCCCTTTCCACTTGCTCTTGCTTGCAAAGTTGGCTTCAGAAGTCTCTTCTTCATCTTCTTCCTTCTTCTTGCCTTTCTGCTTCTTATCCTTCTTATCTGCATATAGAGCACTAGATGAATTTCCATGATAAGAGTTACCTTCCTTTATGCTATTGTTGGCTTCTTGATTGAAGAGTTGTCCAAGAAAGATGTTGAAGTCTGGAGTTTGCACATCCATGATGAGATCATAAGCCGTCGTGAAGGATTGCCATTGCTTATCACTTCGAATGCCGTTGAGAATTTGCCTCATGATGACCTCTTCTTCAATCAACTCTCCAATGGATGCTAACTGATCCACAACCTCCTTGACTTTGGTAACAAACTCTATGATGGTTTGTTTAGGTGTCTTCTTCATTTGGTTGAACTCGTTCCAAAGATGATTCTTTCGTGCTTTGGTACTAGCAGAAAAGAAAGTCTTGAGGGCATCCCAAGTCTCTTGAGATGTCTTGCATCCTCTAATATGTGGTAATAGAAAGTCAGAGATAGAGTTCAGTATGTACGACCTTGCTTGAGCATCCCTTGCGCACCAAAGTGTGAGCTTATCTGTCTCCTCTTGTGTAGGTCCTCCTTTGGATCTTGGAATAGGCATAACTTCATCACCTACTACAATTTCATAAAGATTTCTACCTTGCAAATAGGCCTCCATTCTGATTTGCCAAGCCACGTAGTTGTGTCGATCAAGCTTCTCGATTGTTGAGGGAAAGCCGTCACCCATCTTGATCTAGCTCTCATACCACTGAACGAAACTTGAAGAAGCTTGTCGAAGGTAGAAAAGTGCGTTTCGAAGCGAAGAAGTTTGGTCAAGCCAACTGGCACAAGACTAGCCCTTGAGCTTATGGAGACTCAAATAGTCCTTATATTCATGCTATAAGTGCAAAGAAATACAATATGTACTTTGGATCATCAAGGAGAATGAGTCCATACAAAACAGATAGCTTCGCGGGTCGACTAGCTCAAAAAACTTACTATCTATGGAAGAGACAATGAACTTCAAATGCCCATAGCGACCAGCGTGATTACAATTAGAAACAATCCTTTTATGGGAGTGATAGACATAGGGTTGATTTTATGGAATGCAAAAAAGTATAAGGAATAAGCAAAATATGCTAAAGGAATGAATGCGACATTCACCGGTGGTACTTCCTATTTTTTAGGAATATGCAGAGATTGACCCCAAGACAAAAAAATGCCAATTTCTCCCAATATACTACACCAAATGCTTTGAAAATTTATAGGCATAAACTAGACACTAATACCTTTCCAATGATCATCTTGCACTCAATTTGGAGCTTTGGAGAGAGAACAACAGCCTCTGCAAGATTACTGTTGGCGAAGAAGATGATGCAGAGAATTGAAGGAGCAAGACAATGATGGTCACAAGTGTATGTATATTGCTTCCATGTAATGTACAAGTGATTTCAAGTCCTTATATAGACTTTAGGAGTGTTCCATGACTTTTACAAGTTGAATTTGAATTCAAATGAAGGTGGGAATGGTTTTTGGAGGGAATCAATTCACTTCCCTACAATCTAGGAAAAGTGAAGATCTAGTTTGATCTACTTTTAGGTGATTTGATTTGCTTGATCAAATGCAACTTTAACCACCACAAATTTGTGAGATTTTGGCTCTATATTTCTATCTTTACATGTGTAAAGCTCAAGGCTTTTACAACGGTAAATGAGCCATCAAAAATCTCTCAAAAAATACAATAAATGAGCGTATGAAAAAGAACTCTCCAACGGATATTCTTTTGACGCGATAGCCTTTGATGTAGATCAAATCCACCTCAAGCATAGTGTAAGCTTGATGTTCAAACAAATATGACATTAGAGAGTTTGTGATATAATAAATTATCTCAACCAACATTTTCTAGAATTTAGAACAGTTTCTTTATCAAAGTCAAGTACATTTTCCAAATATGATACAACAGACTCAAAATTCAGAGGCTCGAACTCAAGTTCGAGCCTTATATAATATGACACAATAAACTCAAACTTGATCTCATTTAGAGGTTCGATCCTGAGAGGTTCAAACTTAAATTCGAGCCTCATATTATATATAATCCCAAACTTTACGATTCTAAGGCTCGAACCTCACAAGCTCGAACTTGAGAGGCTCAAACTTAAGTTCAAGCCTCATATCATGTGACCCAACAATCCCAAATTAGACATGGGTGGAAAAGGTGAGAGGCTAGAACTTAAGTTTGAGCCTCATATCATCTGTCTCAGTACACTGACAGTTGATATGATTCAAAGGCTCGAACTTAAGAAACATAATACACTCGAAACTTATAAGCTCGAACTTAAATTCGAGCATCATATCATGTGACACAACACACTCAAATTTGATATGATTTATAGGCTCGATCTAGAAAGGTTCGAGCCTGATGATGCAATATCAAAATTTAGAGCCTCAAACTTAAGTTCTAGCCTCATATCATATGCGTAAAGAATCCCAAACTTGATATGATTATAAGTCAAAATGCAAAGGCTCGAACTCAAGTTCGAGCCTCATATCATATGAGTAAACAATCCCAAACTTGATATGATTATAAAGCTCGAAACTAACAAGCTCGAACTTGAGAGGCTCGAGCTTAAGTTCAAGCCTCATATCATGTGACTCAACAATCCCAAACTTAATATGGGTAGAAAAGGTGAGAGGCTCGAACTTAAGTTCAAGCATCTGAATTTTGATATTTATGATTCTAAGACTCGAACCTGACAACGATGAACTTGAGATGCTCTAACTTGAGTTCAAGACTTATATCATGTGACACAGATCCAAACTTGATGTCATTTAGAGGTTCGATCCTGAGATGTTTGAACTTAAGTTCAAGCCTCATATTAAGTATAATCGTAAAATTTATGATTCTAAAGCTCAAACCCCACAGGCTCGAACTTGACATGGATAGAAAAGGAGAGAGGCTCGAACTTAAGTTCGAGCGTCATATCAAGTGTCTCAATAGACTGAGAGTTGATATGATTCAAAGGCTCAAATTGAAGTTCGAGCATGATAATAAGGGACATAATAGACTCAAAACTTAGAAGTTGATATTGCGTTCAAGCCTCATATCATGTGACACAGCAAACTCAAACTTGATATGATTTATAGGCTCGATCCTCAAAGGTTCGAGCCTGATGACACAATATCAAAATTCACAAGTTCGAACTTAACTTCGAACCTCATATCATATGAGTAAACAATCCCAAACTTGATAAGATTATAAATCAAAATTCTTAGGCTCGAACTTAAGTTCAAGCCTCATATCATATGTATAATCGTAAAATTTATGATTCTAAAGCTCAACCTCATAGGTTCAAACTTGACATGGATAGAAAAGATGAGAGGCTCGAACTCATATCATGTGTCTCAATAGACTGATAGTTGATATGATTCAAAGGCTCCAATTCAAGTTCGAGCCTGATATTAAGGAACACAATAGACTCAGAACTTAGAAGTTGATATTGTGCTCGAACCTTATATCATGTGACACAATAGACTCAAAGTTGATATGATTTATAGGCTCGATCCTGATGATGCAATATCAAAATTCACAA